>JAJOZX010001793.1:232500-787193 GCA_023014485.1 Bathynomus jamesi | reverse complement strand
AACATTATAACATTATTATATATATATATATATATAATTATATATTATATATATATTATATATAATATATATATAATATATTTATTATTATTTATAATATATATATAATATATAATTATATATATAATATATATATGTATAGAAACGACGTAAGTATAGATGAGCGTTCTGCACCAGGAGAAATAACGAACAAATGAAAAATGAGGTACCCGCCCGGGAATCGAACCCAGACCTTCCAATTGCCGGCCAGATATACTATCCACTACACCACAGGCCTCGATCAGTCAGAAGTCGTAATTCTCCTACATAGGGCAGAAACCAATGCCTAAGAGGCACCCTCGCAAATCGTGAATATGTACATTTAACTGCAATGACCCGGTTTTAAATGTATAGAAACGACGTAAGTATAGAGGAGCGTTCTGCCACAAGAGAAATAACGAACAATGAAAAATGAGGTACCCGCCCGGGAATCGAACCCAGGACCTTCAATTGCGGTCAGATATGCTATCCACTACACCACAGGCCTCGATCAGTCAGAAGTCGTAATTCTCCTACATAGGGCAGAACGCTCCTCTATACTTACGGTCGTTTCTATACATTATATACTGCGTGGTCATTGCAGTTAAATGTACATATTCACGATTTGCGAGGGTGCCCTCTTAGGCATTGGTTTCTGCCCTATGTAGGAGAATTACGACTTCTGACTGATCGAGGCCTGTGGTGTAGTGGATAGCATATCTGACCGGCAATTGGAAGGTCCTGGGTTCGATTCCCGGGCGGGTACCTCATTTTTCACTTGTTCGTTATTTCTCTTCCTCGTGTGCAGAACGCTCCTCTATACTTACGTCGTTTCTATACATTAATACTGCGTGGTCATTGCAGTTAAATGTACATATTCACGATTTGCGAGGTGCCCTCTTAGGGCATTGTTTCTGCCCTATGTATGAGAATTACGACTTCTGACTGATCGAGGCTTGTGGTGTAGTGGATAGCATATCTGACCGGCAATTGGAAGGTTCTGGGTTCGATTTCCGGGCGGGTACCTCATTTTCATTTGTTGGTTATTTCTCTTCCTCGTGTGCAGAACGCTCCTCTATACTTACGTCGTTTCTATACATTAATATACTGCGTGGTCATTGCAGTTTATATATATATATATATATAATTATATATATATATATATTATATATTATATTGTCAGTTACATGGCAAATGAGATTTAACGTTGATAAGTGCAAAATTTTGCATATAGGTTCGCGTAACGGTATTTTGCGTATAGTATGTCAGGGAAAGATTTAACAAGCGTAGAGCAGGAAAAAGATTTAGGAGTTATAGTCACTGGTGATTTAAAAGTAGCGAAACAAAGTACAGCATCGGTCAATAGGCGAACAAAGTGTTAGGTTTTATAGCTCGAAATTTTGAGTACAAATCGCGCGATATTATAGTTCCTCTTTATAAATCATTAGTTAGACCCCATTTGGAGTACGCGATCCAATTTTGGAATCCGTATATGCGCAAAGATAGACAAAATCGAAGAGTTCAAAGACGAGCAACTAAGATGATTCCGTCGCTTAGTCAAAGTCGTACGAGGATAGGCTTAAAGAGTTAAAATTGACAACACTCGAGACTAGGAGGCTAAGGGGTGATCTAATCCAGGTTTTCAAAATTATGAATGGTTCGATAACGTAGATAGAGATAGCTTTTTCGAATATCTCATATAATAGGACTAGAAATAATGGGTAAGTTGACAAGTAGAAGGTTCGAGACAGCAGTTGCCAAAACTTTTTTACGCATAGAATAGTAAATAACTGGAATGTTTGCCGGTAGAAGTAATTAGTAGCACTTCTATAAACATGTTTAAAAATCGATTAGACAAATATGTTGATAGATTGTGGGTATAGTTTAAGGTAGTAAAAGTAAGGCTTTCTGGGGATAGATCCCACAGCTCAACAAAAGTGTTGTGGGATATAGGGAGGCAGCATCTTGGGTTAGGGGATACTCTCTGTCCTTACACACCCCATTTAAAGAGATTCCTCTGCCGAGCGGTGACCCCCATAGTACTGTGAGGTATTGAAAAACGCATGATCTTCACTTGCCCCACAAACACCTTTAAATGGGAGACCCAATATGGGTGCGCACACATTCTACATTACTGTACAGTCTTTACAGCCACACCTACACTTTTCCTCCTAAGTATATATATTGTAATGTATATGTAAATTTTTCGTTGGCAGGGTACTAGTATTGATGGATACCGTAATGAAATTGACTGGATTCTTTGGATCTGATATATTTGCATGTTGGTTATAAATAGATATAGAGTGTAACATATTTGTGGATAGTAGTCTATTATGACTTGATCCTCTGGATCCAGAGATTCTATCTTTAGTTTTAAATCGATAATTAATTAGTTTTAAATCGATAATTAATTAGTTTTAAATCGATAATTCACTGGGGAACACAACTTTTGGTGACTTAGATGTTAGACCTGTTTCTGGGTATATTGAGGTCGCTGATTCTAAAAATGACATTAGTTTTTCTCCATCAGCTCTGCTTATCAAGATATGATATATATCTATATATATTTCTATATAATGTATATAATTATATAATTGCTGACTGGCAATCACTGTTGTTGTCAATTGAATACAAAAGTATGATGAATGTCAGCAAATAGTGTATTAACATCAACAAGCATAAGGTACGAAAAATATTTCTTAAATTCAAACAAGCTGAGACACGAACGGCAAAAAAGTTCTTTCATTGAGACATCTCACATAAACCGCGTTCTGAGATTTCTTGCGATGAGATGTGCCAGGACATTCGCGTTGGATGCTCCAGCAGTAATCTGCCATCATGTGAGTATCCCATCGTCCGCGGTACCGTTCTTCCATGATCCTAGTTCTTGGTGAAATCGTTCACCCTGTTCCTCGCTTAGATCACCGAGGTTATCTGGGAAACGATCCAAATGACTGTGGGTAATGCAGTTTGATGCTCATTTTACAGCCAAGTTTACAAAAAGAAGAGAGCATATTCTCCACTAGTTCACCGTAGTTATCGGCCTTATAGTTTCCAAAGGAAATTCTTCACAACCATACTAAACGATGACCACGCACGTGCCTCAATGTTGTCCATTGAATCTTGGAAACGCGGGTCTTTCATGAGTTCCCGGATTTGCGGTCCATCGAAAATACCTGCCTTCAGCTTTTCCATGCTCAGCGCAGGAAATTTTCTACATATGTAGCCAAAACACGTCCCATCTCTGTTCAAAGCCTTTATAAATTGTTTCATCAAACCTAGTTTAATGTGCAGTGGTGGCAATATGATCCTTTCTCTGTCAACCAAAGCTTCTTTGATGATATTTTTTTCTCCAACCACCATGTTTTCTCTCAGAGGCCACTGTCTTCTCACCCAGTGTTCATCTTTAGCTCTACTGTCCCAGAGACATATAAAGCACGGGTCTTGGTGTACCGCTCTGCTGGCCCAGGAGAAAATTCACCATCTTCAGATCCACACAGATCACCCATTGGTGGTCTCGGTATGATATCTTTTCTAGGACTAGGGCGACTGTCCCGTGCTCTTCTCTCATACCGACTGAGTGACCAATTGGGATTGATGTGTGTCTGTTGCCGTTGTGTAGAAGAACACATTTTAGGCTCCGTTTGGAGCTATCTATGAATAACCGCCATTCACTTGGTGTGTATTCCGATATGCCCATTTTCATCAGCAATCCGCGCACATTGTTGCAGAAAACTAAATCGTTCTCTTTTGAGAAGAAGGGCAGTAAATCCTTTTCTCTGTCGCGATATAACGTGATTTTGGTTTTCGGCAGCAGTAAATTTTTTTCTCCCACCTGGAAGCTAACTTCAGACGATTTCTTCGAAAGACTTAAGTCCCTTATGAGGTCGTTTAATTCGTGTTGACTAAAACCTTCTGCAACTGATGACGGTCCTTCGAAATCACTGTCATTTTGCCCACATATGCTTTCTTTGTCAGTAGCAGATTCATCATCTTCTTGAGGGAGCTCTGGAAGATGGCTGAATGATGGGACAGGTATCTCATCTGAATGTGAAACAGGCCGTCTAGCTGAGTCTATGTCAGGATACGTCCATTTACTCCGGTTACGTCCATTGATGCCCTTTATATTCACCAAACAAAAGTAACAGTCATCACTGTGGTTTCTCTGTTCTCTCCATACCATTGGTATACCAAATTTCAGGCACCTCCTCTTTCCGTTGGTCCATTGCCGCAGATGCTCCGTACACGTTTTACATACAACATGAGGAGCCCATGGCTTATCTTGGTCCCCTAGTTGTACTTTGAAATAGGCAAAATAAGCTTTTTTCACAAAATCAGTAATAGTTTTTCTCTGTTCAATGAACGTGTACTCTCCGCAGATAAAACAAAACACATCTGGATGATTTAAACACTTTCTTCGTGATGAAGCCATGTCAACATGTAACAGGAAGGAATTCACGTTAGTACATGTACAATACACATGCAAAACAGCAACATCAGCAAAATCATAGCTACAATTTAATTATACAGATGCATTTAGATTTACGAGCAACTCATAATACCGTTCCAGAAGGGTAATAAAGTAGGTAATGACGTATGCAATATCTCAAAAACTAGAGCTGCTAGAACAAAATGGATGATATTTTCTGAATCAGTGGCATGAACATATCCAGAATAAGGTCTAAAATTTCAGGCACCAAGAAAAAAAAAAATTTTGTACCCAGTGATAATTAATTAGTTTTAAATTGAATAATTAGTTATGCAAAAATTGGTCGTTGCCAATGTACAGGCAGTTTTTGCATAAATTTCTTATGTTCTTGTGGTTCGGAACCCACGTAAAATTGTAGGTCCCCTCCGCCACCACGGAGAACATACACAATTACGAACACAGTTAGGTAGACCAACCATGAGTGGATCCTAGGGTCTTTGTTGGTCTGTAACATTATAACATTATATATATAATATATATACTGTATATAATATACAATATAATATATTATATTATATAAATATTATATAATTATAATATATAATATAATATATATAATATATATATATATATATATATATATATATATATATATATATATATATATACAGTATATGTGTGTGTGTGTGAGGGTTCGCGCGTCTTAAGGTACCTAATCGCCACCACAGGCGAAAATGTGTTTTGATGGATATCAGTATTTTCACCCTTCCTCTATCGCGTGGTTTTAGTTATAATGACCTTACGACACTAGAAGTATGATTGAAAACCTTATGAAGCGAACTACTTTTTTCACCTCTATCGCCAGCCAAAAGTTCACCCAAAGTTCGGCATAATAAGAAAATCAAAAAATTTGAAAAAATATATATAAAATATGAAAATCTATTCCAAAACTCCTCAACATCTTCATTAGCATACTTAGAACTCTAATTTAGCCAAAAATGAACGTTCTAGCTCAATTAATAACAGAGATACTATTGCCAGAATATTGCTGAACTTTGGAGACGATTTCTGACGAATTTTTAATTTTGGCGTTTAAGTACCTTAAGACGCGGGACCCCTCATATATATATATATATATATATATATATATATATATATATATGTATATATATATATATATATATGTATGTGTGTGTGTGTGTGTATATATATATATATATATATATATATATATATATATATATATATATGTGTGTGTGTGTGTGTGTGTATATTTATATATGTTAAACACAGACCATGCATGGAACAATGAACTCTTCTGGGAAATTACATCCATTATAGTTCGAATAAGTAATGATAAATGACAAATACTATAGTTTTTTCTTTTTCATGATGGAAAGCCCAACGTGGGCACCGGGTTACTCTCAAAGAGGCCCAAAATATAGCTTCCCTCACCAGCTGTCTGCAAAGCAGATAGGATCCAGCTTTGGGACAGCTGGATCCTATCTGCTTTGGGTCGAAAAAACGTGACCATCACCGATTTTTTTGAAAATTGGCCCACCTATACTATAGATCTCGGTGATAAGAACAGAATGGCACTTGTTTCAACACTCTAGGTCAGGGGTGGGGAACCTTTTTTCATTGGAAGGCCGCATTTCATTTAACCAAGACCCTATCAGGCCGCATGCTGAGAATTTAACATATACAGTACAACAAAATATCATATTTTAGTCTACAATCTACATATTTATTAATTTTAAATCAAACTTGATAATACGTGAGGGCTTTTATAATAAATAAAAAATTCAGCAAGTGCACATTTATTTTTGGGGGGGAATAATAATTAACAATAGAACTAATATTAAGTGAAAAATGATAACAAGTGAAATGCTGTTAATATTAAGTGAAAAAGTGATAAACCATTTAATGACTTTTTTGTGACTGCTTATTGCGGGACAGGAGTCGTACATTTGGTTCCAATATCGTTGACCGTAATTTTAGTTGGTCCTCCAGGTGAATATTCGTCATCTGAGATCTCAAGCGCGTTTTGATTTGAGTCACATATGAAAACGTTCATTCACAACAGTAGGTTGTGCCGAAAGAAGGCAACATTCGACGAGCATGTTGGCGCAGACGTGGGTATTCAACGCCATTTTTCCATATTTCAACAGGATCCTTCTCAGTATCAAATAGAGACTTAAAGATACTATCTTCTAATAGCTCAATCAACTCCATCTGTAAATCTTCAGGTGTTTTGGAGACACCAACCAGGTGTGGTTGGAAAGCTAGTTTCAGTGTGAAGTCATGTTTCTCAAAATCTTCAAATCTTTCATCGTATTCTTCAATCAGGGAGTCTAGGACAGCTGTGTATTCTTTCACATCGCATTCCCTTAATGATTTGCTTGTATCTTCTTCATCAATTACATTTGCCAGTTCAGGGAAGTGTTCAGCTGAAAGTTCCGATCGGGTAAGGATAGTTTTGGAACAGCGCAGCTTCCTCCGAAAAGCCTGGATTTTTTGCCACATTTCAAATATGGATTTAGTTTTACCTTGCAAAGAAATATTCAGGTAATTTTGCTTGACATTACGTCACACAAAAATGCAGCATTTCTGCAGAAATCCTTTTTTGACAATTCACATGGTTCATTGAGTTCCTCAGAAAATCTTGTGATTTGTTTTCGCAAAGACAAAAGTTTTTCAAAGACTTGCCCTTTGACAACCAGCGCACTTTAGAATGATACGGAAGATCCACACTGAATGTTTCATCATCAAGCATAAGCATATTGCGAGATGTCGTGATGCATTTGTTCTAATGTAGTTCACAATACGTATAACTTTACTTAATATGTCACTTAAAACAGTAGATTTGGCACAGAGATTCTGTTGATGCCAAATACAGTGAAAGGAAATCAAGCTATCTGGATTTGGCAGTTCTTTTTGTAGTAGCGCAACAAATCCTGCACATTTTCCTCTCATGGAAAGTGCCACCATCTGTGCAGACACTCACTAAATTACATAAATTCAGTTTCGCTTCACACAGGCATTTTTCTTTGAAGAGACAGACGTCAATTCCACGTGTCTTCCCGTAAGGGTACCCAAAGCCAGTAACTCCTCGTAGCATTGAAAATCTGCAGTTATAACACGAATAAAAAATGACGCTTGCGCTGAGTCAGTAATATCAGTGGACTCATCCAAGGTAATCGAATAATAAGTATTTTCGCTTTGGCATATTGTATGAAGTTGTTCAGTTACATTGAGGGCTAATTCATGTTGCCGATCAGTTATGGTCCTTCTTGAAAGAGGTAGTTGTTTGTATTTGTTAACCTTGTCTGAATCTAAAGGGGCTACAACTTCAACAATGCATTCTTTTATGATTTCCACATCACTATATGGCTTACCTCTTTTTCCAAGTATATGCTACTTTATAAGTTGCTTCAGTGATTTCAGTCCTTAGGCCTGACATCGTTTTAAATACTTGCTGTGTTGCTGCTTTTGAAGTTTCATCTTCGTAAGTGCAAACTTTCGGGTTCTTCTTCCAATATAGCATACTTGTGGTTCTTATGAGTTGCCTAATGCTGATATGCATTGTGTTTCTTCACTGTTGCAATTATGGCGTTGCAGAGCAAACACATCATTTTATCTTCTCAGTAACTATGAAATACTGCAATTCCCATTCTTCATGGAATACTCTGTTCTCTTCCTTTAATTTTCTTTTCACAGTTTTTGACATGATTAGGGTACCAGAAGATTTTTAAATAAAATGGTACACGAATTGATCCAAGATTTACAGTTTTTTAAAGGAAACAAGCGCGCGTGTCACTATCGGAGAATCGTCAGAACTGTCATCCAGTCAGCCAGTCGAGTTGATCGTTGATAGGTAAGGGCGTAAGCCGTAAGGCAACTCTGCCAGTTTCAACTGGCAACGTTGCCATATTTCCTATTGTTCAAGCCATAAAGAAGGCTTGTATGTGTAAGAAGCAGTGAAGCTGAAACCATGATCTAATGAAATAGCCTAAAGCCCTAAAGGGGTATCAGTTGCTGTCCATTATCGTACGGTATGAATTCTGAATGTCAAATAGGCAGAAGGCCGCATGCGGCCTTAAGGCCGCAGGTTCCCACCCCTGATCTAAAGTGTGCATGTTGATATATATGTTAATATGATGTGTAAACATTTTATTGGGACACCCGGTATATACAGGACATACATTAGATCTAACAAATATGCATTGTATACATAAAAATGAATATGTACTCTATATATAAAAATTAATTGATTTTGAGTCTCCAGTTTTTTGTTTGTGATAAGTAAATAACTGTAATTTAGGTATATTTGCAAAGTAAAGCACATTTAAAGCTTTTCAAGGAAATTTATAAATTGACCTTTGCACAAGTTAAATTTAAGTAAATAAAAATAATTATTCCTCAAGGAAAATTGTGTACCAACCATAAATTCAAGCTCCTTATACTGAACAAGTGTTGTAATGGCTCCCAAGCGATACAGAAATACTGATTCTACAAAAACAACACTTGCAGAAATGACACCCACACTTTCTGAGATGGTTGTGGTCCTGGAACCCGAATTATTTGTTGGTGGTAAAGAAATGACTGATTATGAAGTGGAGGTGACGAGACAGAGACAGAGGAGTCAAACTTCACAATTACAATTAATATTTAGTTTTATTGAATTTGTTTTTGCTTTGCACTTAAAAATATATAATATAAATTATACTTTTATATACTCTTCACTGTTCTTTTATAACATTTTCATAATGTTTTGGAAAGAAAAGAAGAAAAAGACCCCTTCTAATCACCAATAGTTAAGGCAGTTAAACTACTTGAATTACAATCATTTAAATTTTAATTTATTAGTTATTTTTTTAATAAGAACTAAGAAGTGACACATAATTTTTTTGTTTGTTCCAATGTAATGCTCCGTTAGAACTATGTATTGTAGACTCAACAATTTCTTTGTGGTATGAAGTTTATCCGTGACGCGCCTGTAGTGAATGCCAGCCAGGGTTGTGACAGTGAGAGAAACTATCGTGCGAGTTATCCAACGAGTGATAGTTGTAATATTCATTCCGAACTCACGGGGATTGGATTCCGCACGACATTTACATCTAAGGTGATGTAAAAGTAAATCGATTTAAAATTTTAAACACCTAATTAATTCGCCTTTAAAACGCCAAGTTTGAAGCGTATAAAAATTCGGCTCTTCGAGTTTGTCTTCGTGTGGTTTACTAATTAACGTTGGAATAAGCTTTGTTGCGCGGCGCTAAACCCTTTCTACCATTTCCATATCCTTACTCGTATATGGCGACCAAAACAATACGACATATTCTAAATGAAGCCGATCAAGCTACTTATACAATGGCAAAATAATATCTTTAGATTTATATTCAGAATTACGAGAATGAAACCTATTACTCGGAACTTTAAATTCTTATTAACAGTGACATCGAAATCTTTTTCCTCAGAGGCTTCGTTTAACAGACTCTTTCCCATAGTATAATTAAATTTACTGTTATGCAGGTGCGTTTTTAACATAGGGGCAAGTGGGGCACGGTCCAGACGGGCCCCCCTTACCCTGGGCCCTTTTTTCTTCTTTTGTAGACACTTTTGTAACTCGTAAAACTAGGAGCAGAAGCACGTTCTAGATCAATGATCATTACTCCATGGTTCTTTAGTCTTGAATGTAGTTTGAACAGACATGTTAACCATTATGTGAGCACATTTTATTTCACAAAATTTACCATTAGGCTATGTTTAGTCATTTACCTTTCTGTGAGGATGCAAGTCATTGGTTCTAACTGTTGTGATACATGTCATCTAAATCTAAACATTTACTCTTGCATTTTTTTCCAAGCATTCAAAGTTTAAGATGAGAAAATTAGATATAATTTAGTGTACAAGATTGAGTTGGTTGCTATAATGTAAGTTGGTTACTATAATTTTGCTCTATTTATTTGCATCCTGAATAAAGTTTACAAAATTCAGTGCCGTTTCTATTTTTTTTTTTTTACTTTGGTCGAAATAACTTCACTTAAATATGTAGTGATTAATGAAAACATTAAACAGTTTTTCGAGAACTTCCATTAAGGAAAATTGGTAAATGGGGCCCGGGCCCCCTGTGGCATAACTTGCCCCGACCAATTCAAAACCTTAGAAACGCCCCTGCTATTATGATAATCTATACGCGTAAATTTACACTTATCTATGCTAAATTTCATTCGCTACATTTTAGACCATTCTACTAAATTCTTAAGATCGCGCTGTAAATTCTCTCCATCAAGTAAACTAATTGCATGACCCACAATTTTAATTTCGTCTGCAAATTTTCAAATTTTACTCACTAAACTGACATCAGAATCGTGAAAGTAAAGGGTGCGGCATAAGTCGGTTTATTGAGAATAATGGAATCACCTTGTGCCGCACCCGGTATATTATGAAAACTACTGGTCCCAAAACTGACCCTTTGCAAAACGCCCCTTGTTACATTAGCCCAACCTAACTCTTCCCCGTTAATTACTATCTTTTGTTTTCTACCTGTTAACCAATTATAATTATTAGTTCAATTAAGAACTTGACCTCTTATTCCTTGAGCTTTTAAGTTTTTCTAACAATCGTATATGCGAAATTTTGTCAAACGCCTTTTGAAAATCTAAATATATTATACCTATCTACCACTCTTTTACAATTATAAATACCAATGGCATTATAGAAAAATTCAATCATAATTGTTAAACAAGATCTATTTCTGTGAAACTCATGCTGCCAATGTTTAATAAGATTATTGCTCTCAAGATGTTTGTCGATACGATCTCGAATAACTGATTCTAAAAACTTTAACAGCCACCATTCAATTCTGTCTTAGTCATAACAACGAAATAACAACATCGGGGATCGAACCCCCGACCTCAATCTTTATAGTTAAAATGCTCATTTTATGTAGGAGATAATTATCCTTTTCCAGTGTCTCGTAATAAATTTTAACAGACAAATTTTCTTCAAAGTCTGCGTCGATCCCTAACCTTTACCAAGGTCCCGCCTCATTTGGTGTCGAGTGCACAAACAGTCATCTTATAAGTTGTATACATAGATTCCCCGCATGCACAAAAAAAAAAGTGGTGTTGCAAAAGCCCGGGCAGAGAGAGAGAGAGAGAGTTACAAGGAAAAGAAGTACCTCAAAAGGCCTTGCGGCCCATACCGAGGAGGTACCAATGTCAACGGGTGCCAAGGAAAAATTTATACACCCTCAAATAGTGTGCAAGATTCGGTCTAACCTTTTCTTGAAATGATCCACAGAGGAACTGTTCACAACTTCTGAAGGTAGTTTGTTCCACGTGTCACACAGATCTTATAGGTAACGTAATTCTCACACACACTAGTGCTAAACCGTTTTAAATTCAACTTCCAACCATTGTGCGAGTTGAGTTATCATTTAAACTAAATATGCTTCTAAAATCGACATCGTCGAACCCATGTAAGAGCTTGAAAACCTCGATGAGTTGACCGCGCAGCCTCCGAGTTTCCAGCGAAAACAAATTCAGGGCGCGTAAGCGTCGATTGTAGCCCATACGGAAGGAATTAACTTTGTGGCCCTCGCCTGGACTCGCTCCAGCCTCTCAATATCTTTCCTGAGGGTGGGCGACCAGAACTGCACAGCATACTCCAGGTGCGGCCGAACCAGGGAATTGTACAGAGAGACAGCACAATCTCCTTGTTCCGAAACTGAAATTGCCTCCTGCTATAACCCAACAGCTTCTGGGCTTTCTTTTCCACCTCTACGCACTGTTTCGTAAACTTAAGGTCACTGCTAATTAGCACACCCAAGTCCTTTTCAAAATTAGTGGCCTCGATATTACTCCCCAACATGGAGTAGTCCGACTTCGGATTGACGTCGCCAATGTGCATCACCTTGCATTTACCAAAGTTAAACGGCATTTGCCATTTTTCGGACCACTCTCCTATCCTACCTAGATCCACACGCAGTTGCTCGATCGCTTCGGGCGTCCCAACATTAGCCCCAAGCTTGGTGTCATCAGCGAATTTGGCGATCCGACTGACGTTACCAGCGTCGATATCATTTATGTAAATGATAAACAACCGTGGCCCCAGAACGGAACCATGAAGAACCCAACTAGTGACCGAGGCCCAACCCGAACTAACCCCTTTAATTATAACCCTCTGCCGCCTATTCTTCAGCGTTTTCAATCCACATACCTACTTCCCCACTGATACCCAGCGCACGGACTTTCGCCATTAGCCGGCGGTGAGGTACCTTATCAAAGGCTTTCTGAAAGTCGAGATAAAGTATATCAATCGCCCTACTCTTATCATACTCACTCAACTTGACGTGGTAAAACTCGAGCAAGTTGGTGAGACACAACCTATGCCGTCGAAACCCATGTTGGGAATCCCCAAGCAGTTTGTAGGAATGCAGATGGTCAACGATCCTATCCGCTATTATCCCCTCTAATAATTTACCTACAACCGAAGTGAGACTAATGGGACGATAGTTCCCTGGACTTTCGTGATTCCCTTTCTTAAAGATAGGGGTCACGTTGTCTTTCCTCCAGTCACCAGGCACCTGGCCCGTCTCCAACGATTTGTTGAAGACTGTAGCCAGGTGGGGGGCCATCTGGTCGCGCACCTCCCGCAACACTCTGGGGAGGAGCTAGTCTGGCCCAGGAGCCTTAAACGCGCTCAGTTTGTCTATTCTATCGGCAACG
The DNA here is from genome assembly GCA_023014485.1 of Bathynomus jamesi. Taxonomy (NCBI): domain Eukaryota; kingdom Metazoa; phylum Arthropoda; class Malacostraca; order Isopoda; family Cirolanidae; genus Bathynomus; species Bathynomus jamesi. Next base: position 774,014 of record JAJOZX010001793.1, on the reverse strand, counting down.
ACTGTCGCGGTACACCGAACACTATCCAGGCCAGCACCTTCGTGCCTGACGCCTGGCTCGGGGATGACGCGGCTGTCCTCCCTGGTGAACACTCCCGCAAAGTACTCATTAAGCACCTTAGCGATGTCCGCGTCGGAGGTCCGCAGAACGCCGCTTCGGTCCTTTAGTGGACCTATCATGCTTCTAATGAGCTTTCTACTATTAACATAACTGAAGAACTCCTTAGGGTTCCCCTTGCAGAGGTTTGCCACCCGTAGTTCTTCGTTACGTTTCGCTAGCCTAACCTTCGCCTTCACTTTCTACACAGGCAGACATACGCCTCAGTATTCTCATGGGAACGATTGGCCTTCGCCCTCCTATACGCAGCTTTCCTATTTCGGATAGCCGAAGCGATGTCACGACTGAACCACTTAGGCTGCGTTGAAGCAGGGGTGATCGGTTTTGAGGGTATGGCAGCAGACTGCAGTACCATAAACTGGTCCCGGAATGCACTCCACACACCCTCAACATCGCCGCCCACCTCTAACCCCATCCCACCTACGCTATCCCGGAGGAGAGAGAGAGAGAGAGAGAGAGAGTTACAAGGACTTACAAGGAAAAGAAGTGCCTCAAAAGGCCTTGCGGCCCATACCGAGGAGGTACCAATGGCAACGGGTGCCAGGGAAAATTTTCTACACACAAATAGTGTGCAAGATTTGGTCTAACCTTTTTTTGAAATGATCCACAGAGGAACTGTTCACAACTTCTGAAGGTAAACTGTTCCACGTGTCACAAATCTTACACGTAAAGTAATTCCCACACACACTAGTCCTAAACCGTTTCAAATCCAACTTCCAACCATTGTTGCGAGTTGGGTTATCATTTAAACTAAACATGCTTCTAAAATCAACATCGTTGAACACGCGTAAGAGCTTGAAAACCTCGATCAGTTGACTGCGGAGCCTCCGAGTTTCCAGCGAAAACAAGTTCAGGGCGCGTAACCGTCGATTGTAGCCCATATGCCTAACGGAAGGGATTAACTTTGTGGCCCTCACCTGCACTCGCTCCAGCCTCTCAATATCTTTCCTGAGGGTGGGCGACCAGAACTGCACAGCATACTCCAGGTGCGGCCGAACCAGGGAATTGTACAGAGCGAGCACAATCTCCTTGTTCCGAAACTGAAATTGCCTCCTGATATAACCCAACAGCTTCTGGGCTTTCTGTTCCTCCTCTACGCACTGTTTCGTAAACTTAAGGTCACTGCTAATTAGCACACCCAAGTCCTTTTCAAAATTAGTGGCCTCGATATTACTCCCCAACATGGAGTAGTCCGACTTGGGATTTACGTCGCCAAATGTGCATCACCTTGCATTTACCCAAGTTAAACGGCATTTGCCATTTTTCGGACCACTCTCCTATCCTACCTAGATCCGCACGCAGTTGCTCGATCGCCTCCGGCGTCCCAACATTGGCACCAAGCTTGGTGTCATCAGCGAATTTGGCGATCCGACTGACGATGCCACCGTCTATATCATTTATATAAATGATAAACAACAGCGGCCCCAAAACGGAACCCTGAGGAACCCCGCTAGTGACCGAGGCCCAACCCGAACAAGCCCCTTTAATTACAACCCTCTGCCGCCTATTCTTCAGCCAGTTTTCAATCCACCTACCTACTTCCCCACCGATACCCAGCACGCGCACTTTCGCCATTAACCGGCAGTGATGTACCTTATCAAAGGCTTTCTGAAAGTCGAGATAAAGTATATCAATCGCCCTTGGACTTTCGTGATCCCCTTTCTTAAAGATAGGGGTCACGTTGGCTTCCCTCCAATCACCAGGCACCTGGCCCGTCTCCAACGATTTGTTGAAGACTGTAGCCAGGTGGGGAGCCACCTGGTCGCGCACCTCCCGCAACACTGGGGAGAAACTGGTCTGGCCCAGGAGCCTTAAACGCGCTCAGTTTGTCTATTCTATCGGCAACGACTGTCGCGGTACATCGAACACTATCCAGGCCAGCACCTTGGTGCCTGACGCCTGGCTCGGGGATGATGCGGCTGTCCTTCCTGGTGAACACTCCCGCAAAGTACTCATTAAGCACATTGGCGATGTCCGCGTCGGAGGTCCGCAGAACGCCGCTTCGGTCCTTTAATGGACCTATCATGCTTCTAATGGGCTTTCTACTATTAACATAACTGAAGAACTCCTTAGGGTTCCCCTTGCAGAGGTTTGCCACCCGTAGTTCTTCGTTACGTTTCGCTAGCCTAACCTTCGCCTTCACTTCCCTACACAGGCGGACATACGCTTCAGTGTTCTCATGGGAACGATTGGCCTTCGCCCTCCTATACGCTACTTTCCTATTTCGGATAGCCGAAGCGATGTCACGATTGAACCACTTAGGCTGCGTTGAAGCAGGGGTGACCGGTTTTGAGGGTATGGCAGCAGACTGCAGCACCATAAACTGGTCCCGGAATGCACTCCATACTCCCTCAACATCGCCGCCGACATTATATTGAGGTTATTCAATTATCCATATAAACATTGAATAAGTAGGGGGATAATATCCCTCCCTGCCTGACACCATTGGTCACAGAGAATGGCTCTGAATTAACCCCATCCCTATCTTATAATCATTGTCTGGTGATTATACCAGAATATTAATATACGGTCCAAGTAACCAGGTACATTACGATTTACAAGTTTCATGAATAAATAATTTGTCATGATTAACACGATGCCTTAGAGACATCCAGGAAACACAAAAATACATTAGCATCTAGAGTTTGGTATTTACAGACCATTTCCTTCAAGGCATACACACACATATCAGTCCTGTGTTTCTTTTTGAAACCAAATTGGTTATCACTAGTATACAGGTAACAATTCAAGTCTATTAATGAGTATACAGGGTGTACATAAAGTCAGGATCTATTTTTGTGAAATAATTATTTTTTTCTATTTTTCTTTTCAGAAGCACTTAGAATGAATACAGAAGAGCGTGTGGCAATAGTAATTTGGCGAATCGAGGGAAAGAAATACAATGACATCAGAGAGAAGTTTAGAAGGAGATTTCATAAGACGGGGCCAATAGACAAGACAATACGAAAATTGGTGAACAAATTTAAACGAACGGGATCTGTAAATGATGAAGCAAGATCAAGACGACCGTGTATGTCAGATCTTACCGTGAATGCAGTACGCGGAATTATCACTCAGGAGCCACGTACGTCCGTTCGTGCTGCATCACACAGACTCGGCCTCCCGACGTCATCTGTGCACAAAATTCTGAAAGTTAATTTGCAGAAGAAAAGCTATCATTTGCAAGTTTTACATGATTTACATGAGGAAGATTTCCCTCAACGAAGTGCTGTGTGTGCTGATCTCGTAGAACAAATCTGGAGTGATAATTTAATGGACAACATTCTCTTTAGTGATGAAGCCACTTTCCATACGTGTGGAAAAGTAAATCGCCATAACTGTCGAATTTGGGCAGATGAAAGACCGAATGATTTCGTTCAAAATTGGGAAAGAAACTCACCTAAAGTTGATGTCTGGATGGGTTTAACAAAATCTAGGGTTTATGGTCCTTTTTTCTTTGCTGAAGCTAACGGGGCTTATTTATCTGGACATGTTGCAGCAATTCCTTGAACCTCAGCTGATTGGGGATAGGATTGTTAGTACCGTCGTCTATCAACATGATGGTGCTCCTTGTCACTATGCCAAAATTGTTCAGGATTATCTAAATGGACGTTTTCCAAATCGCTGGATCGGACGCGGAAGCAACAGACCTTGGCCAGCGAGATCACCAGATTTAACCCATTTAGATTTCTTTGCATGGGGCTTTATCAAATCGCACGTCTATCAGACGAAGATTACGAGTCTTGAAAACTTACGTACACGTATACGAACTGCTGCAGATAACATAACCCCGCAAATGCTCCAGAATGTGTTTAGAAATGCTGCGGAACGATTTGAGCTGTGCAGGGATACTGATGGGCGTCACGTCGAATCCTACTCTTAATTATTTAATAAATGCTACCACTTTATCATTTTATGATTGAATTCCATATAATTTCCAAGTGCTTCACAAAAAAAGATCCTGACTTTATGTACACCCTGTATATTCAAACACCTTCGACATAATACTGGCCAAGGCTATTGGCCTATAGTTATCTTTACTGTTCATTTTATCCTTTTTATCTTTTAGTACTGGCACCAAAACAACTTAACTCACCAGCGCCATGAACAAATCTTTTATCAGATATATGGGACCGTTCAGGTCACATAATATGGGCAATATATATGTATTATGTACATAATCTCAGCAGCAAAAAAGAGCCCCACCCACTTGGCTATCTTTTCTATCTTTATTAAATAGTTTGTAACCTTTAACCTTTTAACTGCTCCTATCGAGTTTACTCAATTCTCGTTTAACTTATAAGGAAATTATAGGCCAATCAGTTTAACGTCTGTTGTAGGTAAGCTACTGGAATCAATAATTAGGGATCGTATAGTCGAACACTTGGAATTGCATAACTTGATTAGAAATACTCAGCACGGTTTTAGGCGAAACAAATCTTGCTTAACTAATCTTTTAGAATTTTTTCAAAGCGTGGTTGAAGTTGACGATAATCATCGGGCGGTAGATGTAGTGTATTTAGATTTTCAAAAAGCGTTTGACACCGTACCGCACAAAAGAATCATTAAAAAAAAACTAAGGCTTATGGAATCAGGGGTGTAGTAATAAATTGGATAGAAGAGTGGTTGCGACGTAGGAAACAGAGAGTGGTCATTGATGGAGCGGAGTCGTCTTGGGCTCATGTAGCGAGCGGCGTTCCTCAGGGTTCTGTATTGGGCCCCTTGCTCTTTCTTATATATATTAACGATTTAGATGTCGGCCTAGTCAGTACAGTTTCAAAGTTTGCGGATGACACGAAGTTGGGTGGTAGGGCAATTAATGATGAAGATAGAGGTAAAATCCAGGAAGATCTGAACAAAATCGTTGATTGGTCAGTCACATGGCAAATGAGATTTAACGTGGATAAGTGCAAAATTTTACATATAGGTTCGCGTAACAGTAACTTTGCGTATAGTATATCAGGGAAGGAGTTAGCAAGCATAGAACATGAAAAAGATTCAGGAGTTATAGTCACTGGTGATTTAAAAGTAGCGAAACAAAGTACAGCAGCGGTCAATAAGGCGAACAAGGTGCTAGGTTTTATAGCTCGGAATTTTGAGTACAAATCACGCGATATTATTGTTTCTCTTTATAAATCATTAGTTAGACCCCATTTGGAGTACACGATCCAATTTTTGAATCCGCATATGCGCAAAGATATAGATAAAATTGAAAGAGTTCAAAGACGAGCAACTAAGATAATTCTGTCGCTTAGGTCGAAGTCGTACGAGGATAGGCTTAAGGAGTTAAAATTGACTACACTCGAGACTAGGAGGCTAAGGGGTGATCTAATCCAGGTTTTTAAAATTACGAATGGGTTCGATAACGTAAATAGAGATAGCTTTTCGAAATATCACAATATAATAGAACTAGAAGTATTGGCTGTAAGTTGACAAGTAGAAGGTTCGAGACAGCAGTTGCCAAAAACTTTTTTACGCATAGAATAGTAAATAGCTGGAATATTTTTCCGGTGGAAGTAATTAGTAGCACGTCTATAAACATGTTTAAAAACCTATTAGACTCATATGTTGATAGATTGGGTATAGTTTAACCCTTTGCCTGTCCAAAGCATTTTCATAAGTTTGGTCCAAACGTCCATGCTTGTTTTCAGACCTTTGGTTATAGGAGGTTTATTTGGTTTAGTTGGTGGGTAATATGTGATCATAGAATGTATCACACTAAATATTATTTATGATGCGCTCTGTGTATCATATGTGATGCATGTATCACATGTGATGCATGGGACAGGCAAAGGGTTAAGGTAGTAAAATTAAGGTTTTTGTGGCTCGGAACCCACGTAAAATTGTAGGTCCCCTCCGCCACCACGGAGGACATGCGCAATACACAACTACAACCACAGTTAGGTAGACCAGCCACGAGTGGAGTCTAGGGTCTTTGTTGGTCTGAAACATTATAATAACATTATAACAACTTCCTGTGGTGCTCTGATCGAGTATATTCGATTTGGGTTTTCTGTCTTTTACTGAAACCGAACACACTGATTCAGTGATGACTCTGAACTGGAGCAGTGAAAGGTTAATGTAATATTCTATAAAATCCCTGTCTGTAATTTTAAACCATGATTCAGTTATAGCAATAACGTTATAATGTTCTACATGAACTAAAGCTTTTAATTTGTTAAGTTTATTAGATACGCTTCGAACATTATATTACAATACTATTAAATTATTCTCTATGTTACTATTCGTTCCTCTGTTCGCGTTAAGTCTCCTTGCGGCTGACGAGTCCCATTTACTAAACGAGACTACAGTATATCTATCTATATACTGTATATCTACAGTATATCCTCCTTACTTTTTTATTAATTGAGCTACCAGGTCGAGCACTACCTATTTACCTAAAGATTAAACTTCATCTGGAATGTGTAAATCCTGTGAATAAAAAACTTTAAAAATTAGTGAATTCAACCCCTTCAATTGCACATCGCTTCTAATTTTGTATTAAAATATATCGCTTTACCCCCAAATTAACAAATTATTCGACATCTCTTTTAAAGCCCTAATCAAATTTCGATACTTAGCTAACGAATTCTCGGTCCTGTTATTAAAATTATACACATCATTGCCTACAACGAGAGAAATTAAAAACGAATTCGCGGTTTCTACTTTTAAATTCTTTAATTCTTTCGCATTTGAGGGTATCATTTGTTACCATTAAAGTCAAGCCGACGACTAATTTCCTAACTTCTTGGACCTGATTGATTAAATTAGATCATAAGGAGTTGTACTACTGTACATATTGATTGGACATACATTTTTTCCTCGAAAGCGAGGAAATAGTTTTTATTTTTACAATTTTCAATAAAGAAATATAATGACAAAATATTTTATGGGATTCGAAGCTCAGCAAAATTCAGATTTTTCTTTTTTAAACATTTGCCTCGTAGCAGTGGGTCTGAAAGGGATATATCCATGTCAGAAATCGGCAAAGGCACTTTCTTTTATCTACTAGCCATTACTGAGAGAAACTTAAAAACGAGAGATACGAAACACTACTTCAGTCGGTCCGAGAACATACCGGAACGCATTACTCGTTAAGCGGGAATTAGCATCGCATCTGTAATGTTAATGTTTATTTATCATTTCATTTAATTGTTCCGTAAAAATTATATTTTGTAAGTGATGCATAAGGCGCAGTCCATTAGTGAAATTATTAAATAATGGGATATTTTTGCAATCTAAGAATATAATTTACTAGGTTTGGTTCAAGGTAGTATGTCTTTTGCGGGAAATACGTCACGTATTTAGGCAAGAATTAAAGGCACGTCTTAATCGATACCATCATGAGTCTGAAAGGTTGAATAAAGATTAAAATATGAATATTCTGTCAATAATTTTTACCCTATTGAATTCGAATAAAACTTTTTAATTTTAATTTCTTAACCTTTTGAAATCCGATTTCATTCTCAATTCAAACTTTGGTTCTGGTTAGAAACATAAATATTAATTTTGAAATTTTGCATGAAGTAATGCATTTTTGCCCTCCTTAAATATTAATATTAATACTAATAATATGAATGACAACGACTTATTAAATGTTATGCGTATAGGTAAAGTGCAAATGGACCTAGTATGTTTCATGGACTGCTCTCGATTTTCCTACGAAATTGCAAACAAGGGCAGTCGATGACCCTGATTTCGTTTCTGCAATCGGTTTTCTTGAGAAACCTGACCTGACCTAACCTAACCTGACCTAACCTGACCTATTCGCATTACACTGTTAACCACAGCATGAACTTTATCGACCCATCTACCGGAGCTCACACTCAGCAGGTGGAAAGCTCGTGGAATTCATTGAAACAATCGAACAAACTGCGATGCGGAACAGATCGCGACCAACTTGACTCGTACCTTTGTGAATTTGTATGGCGTAAGCGCCACACCAGCTCGGACTTATTAAAAAAGATGTTGGAGTGTATTGCGTCGTTTCAGTGAATAAATTTATTCAATATCCAATAACATTTTTCTTTATCATTTCTCAAGAAAACCGATTGCAGAAACAAAATCAGGGTCATCGACTGCCCTTGTTTGCAATTTCGTAGGAAAATCGAGAGCAGTCCATGAAACATACTAGTCCCGTGCAAATTTTTAAAGATTTTCATGTGCCGATGTGATATCGGGACTTTTGTGGTTAAATTAAGTATAAGTGACACAAAATTATTATCAGGTATAAATAGCAATAATTTTACGTACGTCAGCGACATGAATGGAGGCAATAAATGAATTGATCACTGTTTCACTAGTAATAATTTAAAGTCAATATATACTGTATATATTTTGCATGATTTCTTTCACTCAGATCATAGACCACTAAAACTAGTAATTGACTGTAACATTCTATATAATACACTATATAATAATTCATTAGGTAAGAATAAGCTTGTCGACTGGACTAAGGTTAATATGCAGCAGAAAATAAAATATAAAGATAGGATAGCGCACCGTTTTAATAATTTAGAAATATTGCAACTTGTCTGTAGTGATTCCTGCTCAAATAAGTCACTTTAAACTTGTAAATTGGTATTATTGTGATATGGTATCCAATCCATATTAGGGAAGCAGGAAGGCCTTTGATTAAATCTTACGATTGCCATACTAAAACTATTCCTACTAGTGACCAAATGATGCATTTTTGTGCTAAATCGAAATATGGCTTTAAAATCCAGATTTGACCACTCCTAGCTACTTATATTTGAAGTTGAAGTTTACAAAAAATCAGCAATTTTTGCAAGTATTTTTTTTATTGTATATAACTACATTTTACATACATTACATACAATTAAAGACATTTTGATTGTATTTCAATATTAAAACTTAGAAATATAAATAGGTTTCTTGAACTTTGCCAAGGATGCCATGTCTGCCTTGCTCTTGTTCCTGGACATGAGCTCCCTACGACCCTACTGGCCACCTGGCCACTGATGTACGCCTCCCTCCTCTCTTGTGAGTAAACATGTTGTGCTGCTTCAGTTGTCATCTTCACACACCTCTCTACTGACTGTGTGTGTGAGGGCCATGCAGGAACTTCCATTGGTCTATCCAGAAACTCCTTGATTGCAGCAGTGGTGAGGGAGCAGGTCAGAGGAGGCTCAGTCACGCCAGAGTTCCAGTCAATAAGCTCCGAGAGTTTGGTGGCATCTGGGTTGATATCAGGAGTCTTCCTGGGTCTGACATTGCAGTCTCCTACCGATGTGTCCTCATCTCCTTCACCTCTGATTTCCAGTATCCTCTTCACTGCCTCCCTCCTCTCCCTCTCCACCTCACTGCACAGCGTGGCCTGGAGCACAGCCTCAGAGTGTGCATACCAGGGTGATCTCTTCACTGTAGGCATCACTATTCCTATCACCTCCTTCTTCTGACTTCTGAGCAGCTCCAGCTGGTACAGTACATGCCTGGGACCCTCCACCCAGCTGTGATTTAACTTGATGTTGAACCAGTTTGGCATGAGACTGGCCCAATCTCCAGGAGAGCTAGACTCTGAGGTACCTCTCCCGATCTGATAGCAGTGATGATTCTGTAGCCATATGATTGGTCTGTGCTGAGGTCTTTGACTACCTCCTGACTGAGATGGGGTAGAGGAGGACCAACAGTGATCCTCGTGAATTTTGGGTTGATCTCCAGCTCAGTGGCAGTGTCTAACATCTTCCCTAGGGGCCCAGACCACTTGTTGTTGCTCAATGTCTTGCCATCCAGTGCAGTCACCAACTCTCTGAGACTCAGCTCCCCAGTGTGCAAGTCACAGATAATCTACACCAACTTCCTGCTAAGCTTGGCCTCCACATAATGCATTACTCCTCCCTCCCAGCCAGTATTCACATTAGTACTGTCACCTCCTATGGCCAAAAGGGTCTGGTCTGCTCTTCTCTTTCCAGCAATGACCTCAGCATGACTTCTCTGCTCTGCAGCTTCCTCTGGTACAAAATGCCACAAATATTTCCCACCTGGTTCATTGCATACTGTGTAGTGTTCTTCCTTAATGAGGCCAGGAAACTGCCTGTCACTGCCCTCAGCTTCCATCATTACTTTGGTGTCATCTCTTTTCCCATCAAAGAAGATACAGGTGATGCCATTTTCCCTAATCTCTTCATCAAACTTCTTGACCAACTTCTTAGTCAGTCTCTCCTGAGCGCTCCTCACCTTGTTGTGGTCAATCACCAGTGCTGTGTCAAACTCTGTGATAAGACCAGCATCAATCCAGGCAGCAGTGGCAATCTCTGCAGTCTCTCTCAGCCCAGTGTGATGTCTCAAGCTAGTCAGAGCTATGTTGGTGATATCTTCAGTGTTGTATTTCTTCTTCTTAGCCACAGGCAAGGAAGAAGTTGTCGCAGACTCTGGTATGAAGTCTTCGTCCCCCTCTCTCCTCCCTGCCTCCTCCAGTATATCTCCAGTCTCCTCCAACTCCATCTCCAGCAGTGACTCCTCCCTCAACTCCTCTTCTTTCTTGGCTGACTCTGCCTTCCTCCTCCTCTTCTCCTCGGCCTTCTTTCTCTACAGCACTGCTTCCTGTCTCCTGGTCTCAGGGTGATCAGCTAGACCTATCTGGTGTGCCTAGGGTGGCCAGACGTCCGGCTTTAGGCCGGACAGTCCGCCTTTTGAACACACTGTCCTCCATCCGGAGCCACCTTGAGCCGGACGTTAATTTGTCCTCCTTTTTGGGGTCTGGTTAAAAAGAATTATATAAATTACCTCAGGTACACTTAAAATAGCGGGTACTGAAGGCCATAATAACCGTTAACGTATTTTTATTATATGTAGTTGGCAATACTGCTGATAAGCAGCATTTGTTTTCAATTTCATGACTACGAGTCGGACAGTCAGTCTGCCCAAGGAGTAAAAGTGAATATTCATTTCTTTCAGTTATATATATATATATATTATATATATATGCAGGGTGTCCCATAAGTCCGGCATCATAGGAAAAATAATAAAAAAAGGCAAAACAAAAGCTTTTATTTACAGAACGTGCTCAATATGTCCACCATTGTTTTCAATACACAAATTCAGACGTGATATCCAGTCACCAAGCACACGGTGAATGATGTCATGAGTAATGGTGTTACATGCCCCAATAATGCGCTGCCGCAAATGTTCAACACTCCTAATTTTCTCCGCGTATACCAGCGCTTTCAAGTGGCCCCAGAGATAAAAATCTAGTGGCGTGAGATCCGAGCTTCTAGCTGGCCATTCCACAGGCCCTCGACATCCTATCCAATGACCATGGAATTGTTGGTACAGGTATTCTCTTACTTGGGTGCTGTAATGTGCAGGAGCGCCGTCTTGCTGGAACCATGTTGGGAAATTTCCTTCTTCGTTCAAGACACTGGGAAATGCTTCTTCCTTGAGCATACGTAGGTAGGTGCCTCCAGTGACATGTTCATCGAAAAAGAGGGGTCCTATGATGCGATCCTTCCAAATGCCACACTATACCATCACCCGAGATGCACCTTGTTCCTTTGAAGAGGTATACCAGTGAGGGTTGTTTTGAGACCAGTAGTGGGTGTTCTGTCGATTTACCTCACCATTTCCATAAAAAACAGCCTCGTCACTGAACAGAATGGTGGACGGGAAATTGGCATCCCTAGCATATTGTTCCGTAGCCCATTCACAAAATTCCATCCGCCGGTCGGGATCATCTTCGCTTAATTTCTGTAGGATCTGAAGTTTATATGGATGCCATTTGTGAGCCTGAAGAATGCGATGGATGCTACTTTTCGACACTCCTGTCTCGGCGGACAATTGCCGAAGAGACTTATTGGGACTTCTGTTAAAATGAGCCAGGATAGCAGTCGCTGTATCATCGTCAGTGGACCTCCTTGAAGGTCCACTGCGTGGTTTATCTTCTATGGATCCTGTTTCCTTAAACTTTGCAACAAGTCTGCTAACACAACTCTGTGTTATTGGCTCGCGGTCTGGATGCAATCTGTTAAATTCAGCAGCGGCCTCTCTTTGACTCCGATTTCCTATGAGTAGAATTATCTGGATTCGTTCTTCCTTGCTCACAGACATTATGGCCTGTAGAAAGAGAAAAATATGAATTATGGTCTGTAGAAATCAGGGTTGTGGAGTCGGAGTCGGAGTCGTGGAGTCGCACGTTTCAGGGGGGAGTCGGAGTCGGAGTCGGAGTCGAATTTTTACAATGTGTGGAGTCGGAGTCGGAGTCGGAAAATTTTGGACCGACTCCACAACCCTGGTTATAGCCACTAGGTTAAGGGTTATTCAATTTTAAGTAGGACTACTACTGGTTAGACCTTAATTATGTTTAAGAGAATCTTTTTCATTTATATATATATATATATTATTGGAAAAAAATAAAAATCCCTTAATATGATAATATCTACAAGTCAACATCCTTCTTAATATTTGAATGTTCCCTTATCCTAGAAAGTAACCTGACGATTCATGTGGTGGTGATGAAATGTCTTATTATTATGATAATTATAGAGTGAAACACTAGAGGAGTCGGAGTCGTATATTTAAAATGTGAGGAGTCGGAGTCGGATTTTTAGATTTTTTACAATATGTGGAGTCGGAGTCGGAGTCGGAGTCGAATTTTTACAATGTGTGGAGTCGGAGTCGGAGTCGGAGTCGAATTTTTACAATGTGTGGAGTCGGAGTCGGAAAATTTTGGACCGACTCCACAACCCTGGTAGAAATAGAAAAATATGAATTTCTCCTATGATGCCGGACTTATGGGACACCCTATATATATATATATATATATATAATGTTAACGTACGGCCACATACGCAGTGTCCTCCTTTTTGGAAATTTGGAAATGGCCACCCTAGGTGTGCCCCCACACTGCCCACCTTTTCTCTCTGACCTTTAATGAAGGCAAGCTCCTGCACTGGTATCTTCTGCTCGCTCCTGCAGCTGCAGTCAATGTGAACTTCACTGTTGCAGACAGGGTTGCACCCAAACTTACTGCAGCTCCTGATCACACAGTGACAGGTCAGGATGTCCACCAATTTGTCCAGTTTCATCATGAACCTATCTTTGACTTCTAGCTTCACATTGCCAATGGACACCTTCACTGCCTCATCCCAGTGCCTTCATTTTAGCCCTGATCCTGACCTCAGTGTTGATTACAGGTCCTGTGAATAGAGCGTTGGCCTTTCTCCACTGAGCCAGTCGCCCTGGAACAATGCCGTTGTTAATCAGGTCATTAACTGGGTAATTCCTCCTGTCTTCCTCACTCATCTCTCTCCTCAACAAACCATACCTCAGCAGATCTCTGGCTGTGGGCAGCTCAGCAGGGGGAAGTTCCCTCCAAGTCCCCACCAAATGACTTAGGTGACAACTTGATTTGCTTCGGGTTCTGATTTCTTTCTGACTCATCCTGTGGACTGGTGAACGAAAGAAATGTCATTGAAATTTGGATAGGCCTACTGATTATGATTACATAAAATTAAGTTAATTGAAATTCTTAATATCTTCCTATAAGCTCAGATAAAAGGTTGTGTTGTTATAGGTACAAGACGTCTTAATTATTCAAAGTAATGGCAATTTCATATATCTATCATATCAAAATATACAGAAAGTTTGGGTCACACATAACATTTCGAATAATTTGAATTACACAATATTTACATTACGAAGTAATCAAAATTGTCAAAAAGGAGGGAAAACACATGCATTCACAATCAAAACTCCAGCATTTGTGACTATGTGAAACTTAGAAACCATACTGCACACCAAAAATAACCAAAGTTGACCACACATATCAATGGCACATTGATATACGATGCTACAGTCATATTTAGGTTATATTTCAAACCTTTATGGTCAAATATAAGTAGGTAAATGGCTTTTTTAAATAACACAAGATATTTCTAAGTTTGCTAGATAATATGACATCATTTGAGCATTAGTAGTTTTTGAATTGTTGACTTTACTAAAATTGACACACCCTAACGCTATATGGTGTCTCTTTTGTCGACCGAGAATAGAGCCAAGGCCAGTTTATATGAATATGAGTAGAAGTAGGGGGCAATATAAACAGTCATTTGGCGGTGTGAATACGAAGAAAATTCCATTCGAGCAGGAAAAGCCTGTGAGGCTAACTTAAGCAATGATAAAAAAATATGGAAATTTGTTAAGAAGGAAAAGGGGGCCAAGAATGACATCCCATTAACAACTGACGGAGTGTCTGAAGTGGAAGAAATAGCTAGGTCAATACTTAAACATCCTTAACAGCCTGGGGAGAGTTAATATTATGGAATGAAACGTCATTAGGAGGGTTCAGTGAAAATACGAGGACTTCATTTCCTGAAATTAAGAGTCTGATTAAAGAGCTAAATACGGGTTCTTCCCCAGGTATAGATGACTTATCGAAGGAACATTTAAAGTATGCTAATAATATGGTGAATCTTTATAGCTCATTGTTTTACTCAGCCTTGCTTGCTCATAGTTATATTTCTGTAGAGTTTATGAGAGTATATATACACCACACTCCTTATCAAACATAAATATGTGGACATTCTATCCAACGCTAATTACATACCTATTGCTGTTGCTTCCTGCTTCTCAAAATTATTTGAGAAACTTTTGCTACGCCAATTAATTGATTGTTTATGGGCCTCTCCTATAATCAGTTTTGTTTTAAAAGGTTCCAGTCAACTGATCTGTGTATTTATGTATTGAAGGAGATGGTACATTAAAATATACTGACAGTAATTCAAGTATGTCTAGACGTTTCTTGGAAATAAGCAAAACAATATTCTATTTAAAAAAATCAGAAGAGAGGATTGTCCTAATGTATGTTTTAAATATAATGAAACTTTGGTACACCAACCAAATGTTTATAGTTAAGTGGAGCAATGTATTGTTCGAGTGTTTTGATCTTTTATGTGGAGTTGACAAACCTCCTTGTTCTCTCCTCTGCTGTTTAATGTGTATATTAATGACTTGAAGGTGTGGATCATCTTATTCAAATTTTCGAATTATGTTCACATAACATTAATATTACAGTAATTTTAATGTTACAAAAACTAAGGTCATGCATTTCCATCCCGAAGGCTCAAATCAAACAGTTAATATTATTTTCAAAATGAAAGGTAAACCAACCAAGCAAGTACTACAAGAATTTAAGTATCTGGGTCAAATTAGCACTGGCTCTTTGAGTGGTGACTCAGACATAAGAAAATAATACCGCAGTTTCTGTACTGAAGCAAATATGATTATAAGAAACTTCAGATTCTTTACAAGTGACTCTAAAGAAACTCTTTCGTACTTTCTGCACTAATACCAACTATGGTCTAGTTATATAAAAAGATCTGACAGAACTCTAAATTTGTTTTATGACATATATTTTAGACTAGGTACTACATAAATTACCTCCAATATGTTCAGCTTCGCAAATGTTCACTAACCATAATGTTTCGAGCCTCCCGGGGGTAACAAGACGTGTTCAATACAAAACAAACACCAAACAAAACCTCTTTATTGCGGATCATTCACAATCCATAGCATTTAACCTAACATACATGTACAGTGTACACTCTTATCATACACTGAAGTTAATACAAAAATAAGACCAGCATAGCCACTTAACATACAAGGATAAAAATAAGGCTAGCATACTAGTAGCATAGCCACTTAGCCTGATATACAAATATAATTTTCGCTACATTACAAAAATAAGGCATTGTAAACCAGCAGTTGTCCGAACCAAGACTGCCATATAGGTGAGAGGTGCACAGTATCTGAGGACTGGACATTGCACAATAACACATTAGAGTTGTTTTGGACCCTGGTAATGAAATTATATATATTCTTCCGGATTAACATTTGGCTGGTAGGTAGGTTACGCGTAGTAAACATAAAACTGGCACTGCACCATTTTGGTCCCGTACATAGCATACTGAAAATATTATTATAACAGTTCATTCATAGCAGTTTTTGTATAGTTCCACCACAGATGGGATGTATACAATACAGTACAGTAAGTTCTAAAAAGATAAGTTTTGAGTGATTTTGAACACATACCAAGTTTTCTTACTCGCATGTTACCCGGTACATACAGCTTTTTACGTTGCCTCTCAATATCAAGTTCATCTCGCAGCTCGTGAGTAATTACTGTACATGACCTAAGTATTTACATGTCTTTAACAGGTATTGTCTGACCATTCATTTCAAAAGACCCACATGATACATGTTTCAGTGATTACATCTAAAAATCAAAATACAACTCTTTGCCCCATTATAGGTGATGTCATTTTCTATACCATATTGTTCACATATCTCTAATAGTACTTTCAGCCCATGAGGAGAGGGTGACAGGAGAACAAGGTCATCAGCATACATTAAATCAGCGTTCCTCAACCTTTTTTGTACTGCGGACCCCTTATCAAAATCTTGATATTTTGGGGGCCCCCTCCCCAAAAATTATCTTTTGCATTATGATTAATTAGCATTTAGACAAATTGAGGTATCCAAGTTAGTATAGTTTTTTAGTCTTGATTTATACTTCAAAGTCGGAGTAAAAATGTAATAAAAATGTGTAAAACGTACCGCTGTTCTGTTTACATAAAAAAAACAGCATAAAAATAGGGAAGGGGCTCATTTGTGCCAAAAACTCACAGTTCATGAATTGGAAACATAAGATGGTCGTAAAAAAAACAACATTTATAGAAACTTTAAAGTTTTAAGTAACCGAAAATGTTATCGGTTAGAGGTCAAAATTAGCCACTACAAAAAAAGGGAAAAAAATTGTTTTACTGAATATAATCTCGTCACTTCACGGACCCCCTGTTGAGAACCACGGCATTAAATGATTAATTTTTTTACTTTCTAATGGCACAGCCAGTAAGTGCAGTTTTTAGTTCGTTGGTAAAGTCATCCATGTATCATATATACAGGAAAGATAGGGTGATAATATACCCCTTGTCTAACACCATCAGTGACTTTAAAACCTAGTGATACAGTACTTTTTTATCTTATAAACATGGTCTGCTTTAAAGTGAAGAATTCAAAACGCGGACAGTCCAATTGTCCAAGCTATTCATCAGTCTGGCTTTATGCCTTCCAGATTTTCTTATGACAGTATTGTAAAAAATGGCATAATAAAGAATAGTCCCACCAATAATTCAGGCATTATCTATGTATAAAATTGGTTGTGAACAATGCGACTCCTTCTGTCCATTTGTTAGAGTTGTCTCATTGTATTGATTGGAAAAATTCTTCAGTTTTGTTTCACTCAAGCAACATTGTTAATAGAAACATTCTTGAGTCTGCCATCATTCAACTTAAACAATTTCAATCTTAGCCAGGGCTTTTTTTCACTCGATCTTGTTCTTTTGAATTCTTTCAGATCAGATTTAGATAAGAATGAAGGGCAAGGTGATAAAACTCTGGTAGTTTTTGTATGCTCCTCCTCCAATATTCTCTGCATCAATCATATAAGTTTTGTTTTTCTGCATGAACTGTATATACTGTCTCGATCTTGTTATTAATTTCAGTGTTCCTGAGGATGTCATTAGACGAAAGCGCTTGACCACTATTTCGTGTTTTAATTTTTCTTCGTGGTTATTTTCATATATATATATATATATATATATATATATGATCTAATTATGTTTTAGAAATTAGTGTGTATATATATTCAGGACGTCAAAGTGAACAAAAAAGTTCCTATGAACATAAATTCGCAATCGCTTCATTTCCGAGATAGTGATTTTTTTGCCGAGGACGATGCTATTCTCTGTACACCTATTGTATGCTTTCTAGATATATCGGAGAACAATAAAATTATTATCATCATTATTATTATTATTATTATTATCTTTAGTATTATGACAGGATTTTTATCTCGATTATAATAAGCACGAGCCACTTCATTTCCGACGCATTACATACGAGATAAAGATAGAAGCAATGCTCTTCATAACTTGAAAAAAAATTAATAATAATAATAATAATAATAAAATAATTTTATTGTTCTCTGATATAGAAAGCATACAATAGGTGTGCAGAGAATAGCATCGTCCTCAGCAAAAAATCACTATCTCGGAAATGAAGCGATTGCGGATTTATGTTCAAAGGAACATTTTTGTTCACTTTGACGTCCTGAATATGTATACTAATTTATGAAACATAATTTGATAACACCCTGTGTGTGTGTGTGTATATATATATATATATATGCTTCGTAGGCGGATCCAGAGGGGGGCCCGGGGAGCCATTGGCCCCCTTAGACAGATTTGGAGGCCCCATCCATCCTGGTTAAACGGAATTCATATTATGTTGCATACATTCGTGTGATATTTTACTACATAAAATAAAATCAGTATATATGTTTTATGAGCTACACTGTAGATAGCCAAGTTAACTTCAATAGTAAAACCAAAAGGGCATTGATTTGAACTTCACTAGAATTGAGAACTTCTGATATCCATATTTATGGGGCCCCAAAACCTTGGCCCTCCCTCACAGACAATGCTAGATGTGCCTATGACATGGTTACGGATGTATCAGCTTGCGAGCGATAAAAATCAACATACAGAGGATATAGTAATACAGAAAAAGTGGAATTATTAATTTTATTTTTATTTTAACAAAACGAGTCCTCCGCTAACCATTAATTTCACGTATATAAATCAGATGGTAAACCAAGTAATTTTCCATTTATAATTATTATTATTATATAAGATAAAATTAGAATAAAGAAGAACTGTTAAATGAATCCTAGTTTAAATATTTCATTAGTTAGTTATCGAAGTTACTGTAGAGCGGGTATTGGAAACCAATCCATTTATAAATTTATTATTACGGAATCCTTAATTAAGATGATGATAAAATTTCGGCACGATTGACACTTTCATTTCAATTTTAAGTCTCCGCCATATCGGTTGTTCCAGAAAATTGAAGCATAATTTAATTCAAAGTTTGTTTAAATTCGTTCATTGAAGAGGTTTATTATATTTGCGTGTTAAGCTCAAAATTTTACGTAATAAACATTTTCACTTCAATGAATTGAATTTACACCAAAACCCTTCATAAGACCAAAATGAAGTTAAAGTTTTTTATATTTTTTATATTTACGATTCTTTTGTCCCTTCTGAGCAATTTACGAGGTAATCAAAATTTTATTCTATTTGAAAATAAATAATTATTTCTTTACGTGATAAATATAATCGCTCTTTCACTAAACGTTTATAATAATGTAATTTTATCATAGACAGAACTAAGAAAAAAATATAAAAATAAATGTAGCATTATCCATACATCTCGGGTTGCGACACTTCGTCGACAGGACGTGTCATTGACGAGTTTATTGTGAATTAAGTTAGGTTTGGTTAAGTTACCCCGCCCGGAACGGACCCTCGACGCGTTCACACACTTTAATTCCGCGCTGCGGCACTCGCATAGAAGCTCGTGAATTACTACTACTACTACTACTGCTGGCGACGACAAGGTCCACGATGACATGACGCGCGATTCAAGCCCGAGAGAGAGACGAGCACCCGCGCGATAGGGGTGGGAAAGGCCCCGTCAAGAGGGCGCAAATGTAGAATATACGCGGTGTCCGTCGATAGAATGGACTTGTAGACATTAGGTCGACGGGTGAGAACATTCTATCCATACTCGAATAACTAACTTAACCTAATCTAACATAACATAACTAAGCCTAACCTAACTTAATTTAACCCTAAAAAACTTGTCGATAAAAAGTCACGTAGAGAGCAAAATGAGTAAGGATTGGTACTAGGGATTGTCGTTTTGAGTCATTTTGTTTATCCCGGGATTCCGGGATAAAATCTGTCTTCGTCCCGGGATCCCGGGATTTCCCGGGATTTTTATTTTATATGTATTTAAATTTTTTATACTTTTAAAAAGGAATTAATATAAAAATTATAAAGATTTCATCATTTATTTATTTAAACATATTCCATTAGGTAACTATGAGTGTGAAATAACTAGCTTAAAAGACAGTTGAGTGCAACAAGACAGCTATTTGTAAGAAAATCAACACTTGTAAAGAATAATATCCTTGTAAAGAATAAGCATGCTCGTAAAAACACAAAAACAACTAAACATATGAAAATGCAAAACATAGCGCATTTAAAAGAACTAATTTGACTTATAATATGAACGTAGAAAACATAGACAATTCACACTCTTATCACTCAGCCGAGTTCTAAGTTTAGTTATAAACAGTCCTGCAGCTGAAAAAGCTCTTTCCGCTTCGACACTAGTTGGTGGTATAGACTCGAGAGCATTCATTATTTTGATTATGTTGACTGTTTTTTCACCACTTGCGTCAAATATGTCGAACTCCTTGGAGAAGTTCTTTGCAATTGATTGAGCTTGTGATTGACCGCCGCACACTAAGGGTGTGTGACGACACTTGCGATTACTGTATGATCATGATACAACATGTATGATCGTGTAAACAGGGTATTTATACTATATATACTAATTATTATGTAAGTAATTAGCACCGGGATATCCCGGGATGAACGAAAAAATCCCGGGATATATCCCGCACATAAAATCAACCGGGATCCCGGGAAACAATCCCTAATTGGTACGTAGTGTTTTGCCCAAAATTTATTCATTTTGTTTTTATATTTAATTAACAAGACATGAAATATTTCCTTTTTTTTTATCTTAAGTACGTAATGTACCGTTTAAGATTTAATGAAGGAATTAACTACATAAAGAAAAATTATTAATAGCAATCTTCGAGAGGGAATAATAATAATAATAATAATAATATTAATAATATTAAAAATAATACTAATACTAATGGCAAACAATGCATGAATATTTCCATTTTGCATTGTTGAAAAGACATACTAAGAAAGGACGGTATTTTTTAACAACCTGTTTGTATTTCTCTGAACATTGGTTTGGGGTACGAAGCAGTGGGGGCGAAAAGTTAGACAATATAGGGAGGAAGCGACGAAATAAGTTTACTATAGGCGAGGGAGCATTAAAAATTAATAAATAATATATTTTAATCTCGTCTGCTTTAAAAGAAATTAGAATATGTTTTTAACCCGTTGACGACTGACGGGACTTACAGTCTCAGTAGACCACTAAACGCGTATAGATGTCGTTTAGTGGTCAGAAAAGGAACTCAAAATGTGTGGGCATTTCAGTGACTAGTTAATGAGGTAGTTTTGAATAACAATTAAACCTATACCGTTTGGTTTAAAGAAGCGTATACCCCGTCTTTAAAGGGTTAAACTAGTTACCACCTTCGATGCATAAATAATATATATGTATATTACGTAAATATCCTTCAGGAGGTTCGGCTGTACAGGTGGTTCGTTTCCAGCCAGATGGCATCGCTCGTCAGGACACCGTGGGAGTATACAAAGGAAAACTGGACCGCAATCACAAAATAAGCAGCGTTACACTCTGCGCCAGGTTTAAGATCTTCTTCCTGCACGGGAGGGACACTTTTTTCCAACTGAGGGACGATGCTTCCAGCGCTCCCTTCATGATCAAAGCAGGTCAGTTTTTAAAGTCTTTATAAGTCAGTGCAGGACTCAGAAACAAATAAATAATTAAAAATCCTTTTTTTCTTCTACGAGAGTTACATTTGAAAGTATCACACTTCATACAAGTAATACAAGTTTAATAAATAGATTCTTTGTATGTTTATTATAAAATGTTTTGCGTATATATTTTTATTTATTCTAATTATATAATTAGCTTATAATACAACTGACATTCGTCTA
Source organism: Bathynomus jamesi (assembly GCA_023014485.1). Taxonomy (NCBI): domain Eukaryota; kingdom Metazoa; phylum Arthropoda; class Malacostraca; order Isopoda; family Cirolanidae; genus Bathynomus; species Bathynomus jamesi. The sequence goes on along the minus strand of JAJOZX010001793.1, from coordinate 752,148 downwards.
CGTGTTTTTGTCATTAAAGTTTAATTAAACATAAAGAGAGTTTAATTAAATATGAACATATATTTAAGAAGATTCTGACTGCATCATACCGTGTTCAAAAAATATTAAGAAAAGAGAAGACGTCATTAAAGTTTAATTAAACATAAAGAGAGTTTAATTAAATATGAACATATATTTAAGAAGATTCTGACTGCATCATACCGTGTTCAAAAAATATTAAGAAAAGAGAAGACGTCATTAAAGTTTAATTAAACATAAAGAGAGTTTAATTAAATATGAACATATATTAAGAAGATTCTGACTGCATCATACCGTGTTCAAAAAATATTAAGAAAAGAGAAGACGTCATTAAAGTTTAATTAAACATAAAGAGAGTTTAATTAAATATGAACATATATTTAAGAAGATTCTGACTGCATCATACCGTGTTCAAAAAATATTAAGAAAAGAGAAGACGTCATTAAAGTTTAATTAAACATAAAGAGAGTTTAATTAAATATGAACATATATTTAAGAAGATTCTGACTGCATCATACCGTGTTCAAAAAATATTAAGAAAAGAGAAGACGGTTTATAAAAAAATGTAAAAGAATCTTAGAGTGAGGAAGATGGAGGCAGTTTAATAATACTGTATTATCTTTGTAGACTAGAGACCAATACAAGATACGGAACACATGGCTCGAGTTTAATGGGAATTCGATTGTTCCGCACTAAATTGAGCCGAATGACCATTTAAGCTCCATCATCACTTTAAACGAATAGGTTCCACCCACGAGTGAGAGGCAAGAGGGGTAAATAATTATGAACAAACGACAATGACTTAATAAATTACAAATTATCATTAATCGCCTCTCGTTTAACCCTTTGAGATCCGAGAGCTCCTGCTGGGACTGAAAAAAATATTGAAAACGTTTACCTTGCGAGCTGGCAGACAGGGGTCACTTTGTTTACTTTTTATCACCCCCAATATTTGAACATTTCTCCCAATACATTCTCAAGGTCCTGAATGTACAGTCCCCTGCAATAGTTTCGTTCCACCCTTTCCGAGATGTGGTGGCAACGCAGTCCCTCTTAAACCCCAGTCCCCCACTCTCACTCCCTCCCTCTCAGGTGTTGTCATAGTAATACTTTTATTTTTTCAAAACCAGTGACAGAATAAATACATTGATCACTGTAGTTTTGGTGATAATGCTAGGACGACTATGTATTTTATTCATGCATAAATTTAGGGAATAGAGTAGTTACGTTATTTCACAAACGTGGGATACTTTAAAAACTTTCAGTCATAGGATTTTGATGTGGCCATGTTATAAAGTGTAAAATAAGTTGTAGTATCGACTTTTCCTTCAGGCAATAACATTTCTGTTTAAAGTCCATGCATCATCAGCAAATGATTATCCAGAAAAAGGTCTATCCATGGAGATAATGATAACATGATTCACGTTTATTTTTGTAATAAAAAAGTGAACTAAGTAAATTTAGGGATTTTCTTAAGAACAATACGAAAAATAATGTTCAAATTATAAGGAACTGACAACTGTTCGAGTAAATAAATATATATATATTTACTACATCACAACCGTAACATTATTATACACAATTACTCAATACTTGGTCCATCCTCCATTATTATTAATGACCTCTTGTAACCTATTTGGAACAGATGCCATTTGATTGTAGATGACTTGTGGGCAGGGCCGTTTCCTGGCATAAGCAGACTAAGCGGCCGCTTAGGGCCCCGCTGCTACTAGGGGGCCTTAAAGAGGCTGGAAGTCAAATTTTTCAATGTGGTGGTGGATTGTGCCATCGGGTCAATAAATGAGAGATTCAAAACATTAGATGATGTGAGGGACATATTTGGGGTTCTCCTAAACTTCACCACAATGAACAAGGAAGACTTGTCCTGCAAGTGTGAAAAGCTCTCTAAGATACTGAGCTCTGGAGCTGACTCTGACATTGATGGAAGAGAACTGGCCCTCAAAATTAAGAACTTGCCGACTTTACCTTCACACAACATGACTGCATTGGAGCTTCTCTCCTTCATTCATCAGAAGCAACTGGAGGAACTATACCCCAATCTCTGGGTTGCACTAAGAATTGCCTGCACTCTACCTGTGATAGTAGCGTCAGCCGAGAGGAGCTTCTCTAAGATGAAGCTAATCAAGAACTACTTCAGATCATCAATGGGGCAGGATCGCCTCAGTGGCCTTGGCATCATAAGCATCAACCAGGACGTTGGCAGGGAGATTTCATATGATGATGTTATTGACGATTTCGCCCAGAAAAAATCTAGGAGGCAAAAATTTTGAAGATACAAACTGTTCTGTATAACTGTTAGCTATTACACGATTGTATCGTAGAGTTAGTAATTGTTTGGTAGTTGATAATTGCATTATTTTTTTATACATAGTTCTGTGTCATTTATTCTAAATAATGTATAAACTAATTTTCAGGAATTTCATGAAGAGTATTTTTTTCTGTTTCTCTTCTGAAAGTACATATTTGTTGTTTTGGACATGTTTCATTAAAATTGTTTCATAATTGATTTTTATTAACACAGCCATTTTTTGTATGTGTGTGCTGAGGTGATGTAGTAAGGCGTGAGTTGGTGGATGGAGGGGTGGGACCTCAAATGGGTATACTGCTTAGGGCCCCCTAATGGCTAGAAACGACCCTGCTTGTGGGTTCCTGCGGAAAAGTTCCCACTCTGCCATGGTGTATTCTAGCAGGTGCCGAGATGTCCGCTCCTGCCCAGGCTCCCCCAAGCTTTAACCACATTTGCCCACACATTTTTAATGGGGTTTAGGTTACACCCCTTGGTGGGCCAGTTCAGCAGCTCGACATCTCATTGTTTCTAAAACCACCGTCTGATGATCCTGACAGTATGAACAGGGCAGTTATCCTGTAATATATATAGGGTGTCCATAAATTATTCACCCCATTATAAGGCTTAATAAATTCGTTATTATAGGAGCTATCTTAAAACGGTTTGCGGCAATTAATAACACAAGAATTTTTTTTCTTTATTTCGCAGAACATCCACTAGGGGCACAATGGCGACAGTGAAGGAGAAAGCAATGTGTGTGCTGTGGATGTGGGAAACCAAATCTCCAATTACTGTAGAGAGACGTTTTCGGGAGGAATATCAGAAAACTCCACCAACAAAGCCATCACTCAAGCGATGGCTGAAACAATTTCAAGAAACTGGCAGTGTGCTACATCAGAAAGGAGCTGGTAGGCCTAGTGTGTCTGAAGATAAGATAGCAGGAATTCAGGAGGCGTTTATCCGAATTCCTATAAAATCCATCCGCTGAGCAAGCCCAGAACTGCAAATACCGCGTTCAATAGTGCATAAAGTGGTTCACAAGAGGTTGAAACTTTATGCCTACAAATTGCAAACCTTGCAGAAACTTCTACCAAATGACAAACCCAAACGGGTACAGTTTGCTGTTGACATTCTTGACCGTATTGATGAAGATGAGCATTTTTTGAACAATGTCGTTTTCAGTAATGAAGCGACATTCCATCTGTCTGGTAAAGTCAACAGACACAATTGCCGTATATAGGGATCAGAAAATCCGCATGAATTCATTGAACACGAACGCAACAATCCCAAGTTAAACGTTTGGTGTGCTCTCTCCCATAACCGTGCTATTGGACCATTTTTCTTCCATGAGAACACTGTGAAGGCTACAAATTACCTAGATATGCTTGAATGGTATGCTGCACCTCAGCTTGAGGATATGCAGCGCCGTGTGTTCTTTCAGCAACATGGGGCACCGCCACACTGGGGATTAGAAGTGCGGAGGTTCCTCAATGAAAAGTTCCCTTCTCGTTGGATCGGGCGAGATGGCCCTATTCCATGGTCTCCTCGTTCTCCGGATATCACGCCTCTGTCCTTTGTGTAGCCCCATAAAAAGAAATCCAGAGTGTATGCAAAGAAGGTTAATAACATCACAGAATTAAGACACCGGATTGAAGAGACATTAGCTTCCATCAGGCAAGACATGCTTCTTAATGTTTGGAATGAAATCATCTATCGCCTTGATGTTTTGCGTGCTACCAATGGGGCTCACGTGGAAGTTTACTGAATTAAAACAAAAATTTCTTGAGTTGTGTTATTAATTGCCGCAAACCGTTTTAAGATAGCTCCTATAATAACGAATTTATTAAGGCTTATAATGGGGTGAATAAATATATGGACATCCTCCGTCTATGGCCTTGAATGGTTCGAGGTTGACGGGGGTTTGGTTAGGTGGTAGCAACGGATTTTCTCACTCTGGGGTAGCTGGTACCGTGTAGGGAATCGCAGTAGTTTATTTTATACTACACTCCGATTTCTTCTTTTAGTGAATCGGAGGATTCTGTAAAAACTTATTAAATTATATTATCTGACGGTTCCCCGATTCGTCTTGTAGCGTATCCAGAAATTATTTATTCTATTTTAAAACCAAGTTCTCTGGAGAAAGCAGGGCTCAAAGGAGACAAAGAGATCCTCTGACTGTATTTTACTGCTTCTAAAATATTACAGGTAATAATACTTCAGCCTCTATGTCAGATCAGAATAATCAGAATGATAATTTGAAAAAATTACAAGAGTTTATATACTAATAATTTGGTGAATTTATTTATTTTACAAAATATTTGAAGATAAAGGTAAATTTTGGCTGTAACAGCATACTGGCAGATTAGAAAGATATTTGAAGATGAAGTCATATTTCTTTTAAACAGCATATTGACAGATGTGATGTTATCATGATTTTCCGAGTTAACTAAATATGGAAATTGAAATATGCATTTTATTATGGATTAAAATTAAACATGCATATGAGCCAAAATTAAATGTTTAAAATTTAAAATTAAGCGTTTATTTTGAGTTTTGGCAAGTTATGATTTCATCTTTCACAACTTAGAGAGAATGTATAAAAAAAATTAACATTGCAGAATTTAACACGATTACACGATTAAGCTTAATCTAAAAAATAATTAGGTAATTTAAAAAAGGAATAATTCATCAATTACGTAGCAAAAATAAAATGGAAAAAATTAAAAAAAATTCTAAACTTGCATTTTATATACAGTTAGAGTGTCACGCGAGTTTGGACTTTATATGCAAAAATGAATGTTAGAATTATTAATTTTTACATATATATTAATGTACAGTATACTATTTAATATTTCATCGCTGGGTTCAAATAACAGTTTAAAATTTGATGCTATTCGAATCGTAATCTGACACGCCGAATTAGTGTCCTTCGAATTTTGGGATCATTCGTGATGCAGTACTTTTTGTCATATTGTGATTCGATATTAACATTTAATAAGTGTTGTATTTCTCTACATTATGATGATTAATTTCAGCTAGTGTGCGATTCCATGTAGACGGTTTGATCTCGTAATATCGTCGTTTTTGGTGTATTATTTAAAAGAGAAACAAAATTATTGATATACACGAACATTTTCGGAAGCTCTTAATATATTTTTGAGCATTTACAGAGGAAATTTTATTAAAAATTAAATGCGTGAATGGATGAGTGAGTCAATTATTATGTAAAAGAGAATGGATTAGGAGGGGAAGGTAAAAAGAAAAGAAGCAAAAACGCAAATGACAGTAGTAGTTGATAGGGTGGGAGGAATGAGAGTCGTGGAGGAGGTAATAATCGGCGGGGAGCAGGGTGAGGAAGAGAAGGGTCATGTATTAGTATGAGGTGAAGAGGAAGGAAAAAAGAAAATAAGAATGAAGGTAAATCGAAATAAAATAACAAGGAAGCAGGAGGGGAGAGAGAGAGAGAGAGAGAGAGAGAGAGAGAGAGAGAGAGAGAGAGAGAGAGAGAGAGTTACAAGGTTACAAGGAGTTACAAGGAAAAGAAGTACCTCAAAAGGCCTTGCGGCCCATACCGAGGAGGTACCAATGGCAACGGGTGCCACGGAAAATTTTGTCTTTCAACTATGCTAGCAGTAGTAGAAAACTGGATAGAAAAGTAGAAGGCTCTCTCCCCACCTCCGCTCCCTCCTGCCAGAGGCAGGTACGGAAAAAGGTTGAAGAAAATACCTTGACCCTGGAAAAGTAGCCAAGGAAATTTTACAGGAAAGTGGAGAATATATAAATAGCTCTATATTTAGCTTGCTCACAGAGACACCGAGCAAGCGAACTCCTGCAGAGTTTTCTGAGGTTTTAATCTTAAACTATGAGTGTGTTCTGTACTTTGTCTAGCCTATTTTAAACAGATTTACACTTTGACTGGAAACATCCTCTGAGGGAAGTTGGTTCCAGATATCAACTATTTTACAGGAAAAGAAATTTCCGCAGACTGAGGTCCTAAATGTCTTTACACACTCAAATAGTGTGCAAGATTTCGTCTAACCTTTTCTTGAACTGATCCACAGAGGAACTGTTCACAACTTCCGAAGGTAACCTGTTCCATGTGTCACAGATCTTATACGTAACGTAATTCCCACACACACTAGTCCTAAACCGTTTCAAATCCAACTTCCAACCATTGTTGCGAGTTGGGTTATCATTTAAACTAAACATACTTCTAAAATCGACATCGTTGAACCCTCGTAAGAGCTTGAAAACCTCGATCAGTTGACCGCGCAGCCTCCGAGTGGGGATAGCGAAAGGAGAGGGGGAGGAGGAGAAAGAGGGAGTGAGGGTGGGGGAGAAAGAGGGACTGCGTTGCTTTCACATCTCGGAGAGGGTGGAGTGGAACTATTGCAGGGGACTGTACAACATATGCAGGAAGTGCGCGTGCGATACATTTGCTCCCACCACTCCGCGTGTAAATTAAATGGGTACAAGTATAATATGTACACTGCATGCTTACTGAATCTACCCATGATCCCTCAAGTCAGAACTAAAGTTTTGTTATAAGTAATCACTTCCATAGGGTTTAAAAAGGAAGGATTAACAATTAAAAGTAAGGAAGTTAGGGTACCTTTACTGAAGATAGTAGGCCCTACATACGAGAAAGCTTAAACTTTTTTAATTTAAAAAGCACTTCCATCATTTGAAAGTAAGGAACTTTAACTTGCGACATTGCTTTCCTACTTTTTTTTTCATTTCGGCCTTCCTTCTTAAGGGTGTACCAAACCCTATAACCTACACGGCGTTCCTGGTTCAATAGAATTTGCACCGTCCATTGTGGAAGAGTGTATAGTAATTTGTATCTATAAAAACACAAGCTTATAACATTGTGTATATATTCTAACGAAATATAATCAGATTAATGGTGTAAAAATATTCTCCTTCTTATGACTGGTCAACTTTTGGAAGAAATGAAACATGATCCCTCATTCATTAGTTCACAATCTCTAACCCACAGTTCTGAATACACATTAGTTAGAGATGTACAGGCCCGCCTCCGTAAGTGAAGAATTCTGCGGACGTAACAAACATTTTCAGACGTCAGTCTGTTACTACGCCATATATATATATATATATATAATGCTCGCTGCGCCTTCTGTAGAAAAAGGTCCACGAAACACAATCTGGGGAGGGACTCGTAGGGGCGGGTGTGTTACTAAAACTTTTTCCGGTTATCCTTTAATGTGTATACTAAATTTGATGCAGATGACCCTAGCCGTTTCGGCGTACCCTAGCCGTTTAGGGGGTCTCTCCCGGTCTTCCCTGCAGGAGGGGACTGGGAGAGACAAGTATATTACTGAAACCTTCCCTGGTTTTCCATTAATGTGTAAACTAAATTTGGTGCAGATTACCCGAGCCGTTTGCGGATTATCCTGGCATTTTAGGGGACCCCTCCCCAGGGTTGCCGAGAGGGCGGGGAAGCCGGGATAAATCCCCGGGGCCAGGACCTCTAGGGGGCCCAGAAAGAGGGCGGATAAAATCTAAAAATATTAATAAAGCAATTGATTAAATAACAGAGAGGAAATATAATTAATGAACATACATTTTAGAGAGATTATCATAGTCAAACTGAAACAGATAAAATATTATCTGCGGTCCACCAGTGCCCAAGATCGACTGAACAGATCTGGGAACCATTATAATTGAAAGCCAGTTAGCCCGTACTTTAAATTTCATCAGAATCATTTCCACTTTGCTAGAGAGAAGGCAAAGAAAGTACGCTTCTAATTATGAAAATCTTGCAGTAAACAATTGTCTTGCCTGCATGAACTGGTATTGCATTTGTAAATTGTATGGTAATAGAATTAATATAATTGATTCGAAAAATAAAATGATCATTTTCCTCCGAGTTGTTTATTCATACTGTATGTTTTGAATAGTGATTTGGACATATAATCAGTTTGCTTGTTAGGTACACAAAAAACATTTATAATAAAATAGGCTACTGAGCAAACAGGCGGGGGCCCATATACCAATCCTTCCCCGGGCCCGGGCCAGCTCTCGGCGGCCCTGCCCCTCCCAGCCCCCCCCAGGGGCGAGATTGAAGGGGCGGGTGTGTTACCAAAGCGTTTCCTGGTTCTCCCTTAATGTGTATACTAAATTTAACGCAGATTACCCTAGCCGTTTAGGAATGCTAGAGCCATTTACGGGACCCTTCCCAGCCCCCGGTAGGGGAGAACTATGAGTGGCAAATGTGTTACTAAAACCTTCCTTGGTCCTCCCTTAATCTATATACTAAATTTGGTCGAGATTATCCTAGTCGTTTAAAGGACTCCCTCCCGGTTTCCCCTTCCATGGGAGTAGACTGGGACTGGGTGAGTTACTAAAGCCTTCCCGCGTTCTCCCTTAAGTGTATTCTAAATTTGGTGCAGATTACCTTAGCTGTTTAAGCATGTATAAACGAACAGACATCATCCCCCTACATACATACATAATGCATGTAATGTTCATAATCAGCTAGTTTAAGTGTTTAACTATCCTATTCCTCCCAAAAGGAACTCGCTTGGTTACGTTTCACTCTATATACATGCAAATGGTAGCTCGCAGCACACTGGGTACCACCTTTCCTATAAGCGAAGTGAAACACTGAGGTCGGCGGGGGTTCAACTCCCGATGGTGCTGCTTAACCCATTAGTGCCCATTGGTAGAATTTCCTACCGGCGAAATTGTTTATCATTATTGTCTCATTTTTTCTTGTCTTCACGTGATCTTCGGTATGAGTCATTGATATGACGCAATCTTTGATCTGTGTCGTGGTTAATTTATTTAAGGGCCCATTCCTTCATTATAATTCATTACTTACTTTACTTTTTATTCCATTTCTATTTATCCTTCATCGTTCCTTTTAAACTCGTTTCGCTGTACTATATAAAAACGGGTAGCACGTGACCGAGACGAGGCCATTTCACTTTCGAATAATGCAAAAGAGACCGGGGGATTAATTATACTCTTCATTAACACTTTACTAACTTTTATTTATGCCGAAACACACTTAGATAAACGGGGTAATGCGAGGGGGGAAATAACATTAACATTTTAACCGGAGAGAGACGAAATAATATCCTAAATTCACATCATCATCTTAACACCAAAAAACACCTTCAGCCCAAGGCCATCCGATGACTGCCTTTTTTGGGCATTTTTCTCTCGTCCCGCTTGGGCCGATTCTTAGTGTTGCCAACTTGTACTTTCTTTTTTTTTAAACAAACCATTATTTAACGCAATTACATTTCTTATTAAATATTATTATCTTTATTAAACAAACATTATTAATTTCTTATAACCAAAACATTTTAATTCTTAATTAGACATTACGACATATGACGCAATGACTCGTACCGAAGATCACGTGAATACAGGAAAAAGTGATGCAATAATGACAAACAATTTTGTCGGTAGGAAATTCTACCAATGGGCACTAATGGTTTAATAATAATGATAATAATACAAGAATTAGTGCGTGGCGGCGCGTTCATTTGGCCTGAGCGATGTCATTTTCTGACCTTCCTGACTTATTATTATGTGCATAATACTTTTGCAGAATGAAACAAAGTAGATGTGCACCAACTCCAAATCAAAAGACATGATTTATGGTCTTGCTTGGAATTATAAGTTATTTTCATATTTTCCATCGTCAATTGATTTTCTATTAAACTGATCGGAGTTAAAGTGATTACCTTGGGTCTGTTATTCGGCACTTACATTTTGATCTGTTTTAATGTAAAAGTTCTATTTATGGCAGCCAGTAGCCTACTTTTAGGCTCGAATGATAGTAATGCATTGCCATCTACTTCTGAATTTCGTTATAGAAAGTAATTGTTTCCACTGGTATCTCAATGGATGATTTATTCACTCTACCCCTGCCATCATAATATTGTAAATATAGACCACAGTAACTAAAGGTTTAATGTAAATTTTATTTGTGTACAAAAACCTTTTCGACAAAATAGTAAACCTTTTCGGTATTTACATCTTCAGTAGAAACATTCTTAGAAACCGTAATGTTGTTTATTGAAAAAGTATTGCTTTAAAAATTATTATTATTATTATTATCATTATTGCAGAATTGTGGGTGGAACGATTTAGAGCAGCATTGTCAGCAAGATGGAATTTCCAAATGTTCGAAAAGAAACTAAAAACGAACGTGTAAGTTTCTTCTTCTTCTTCAAATAAAAAGTCACACTCGATTGGGGATGATAGTCGCATTTAAACAGCTTAACTAATTATTATTAATTATTCTCACAGAAAAAAATGAAAATATTTCAGAGTTAAACTTTTGTTAAAATAAACTTCTGCAACTACTCGGAAGAATTATATTTCAGCTTTCTGTATAAAAAAATTACTGGTGTACAGTCGTCTCGGTCCAACCAAGTCGGCCCAGTTTTCTGACCGACTCAGCCCGTTTAAATTACTGTTAACCTCTTAAGCTTTATCGACGAGTTATATCGCCTATCGGTGCGTATAAAAGTGAAGAAAGTAACGCTTAACGGTGGTTAACCCTGGTTAGTCAACTATTAACGCTTGGTTGGGTTAATTTAGATTTGGTCAGGTTTCCTCTCCCACATCCGGGTTGGGGATGAAAGGAGAATTAATTATCCACAATATGATTGCAGAGGAAACACCGAAAAACAATTAGTCTACGATAACACAGACCTGCGAATGAGAACTTTGTAAGAGTTGTTTTCTTACTAATAACTGATTTTATATAAGGATTTTCTGCAAACTGGAAGGGGAAAAACAACAACATAAATAAATATTACTTATTTCAGTTTACATTAGGTACCTATTTCGCTTTGTTATACAAATTATAAATGCAAACAACTTTAAAAAGAAAGAAGACCATTAACGTTAATTACATATTCATCTTTATTTGTCCTGAGTTTTCTTGCGAGATCTATGCCTTTTAGGCTCGAATGTACGCGCTGTTCCTTTTCTTTTATGTAATAATTCTGGAGTATCCCGTTTCAACATCCAGCAGTAATCAGCCATCATTACTGATGTCCCACCTTCCCTGATATCTCTTCTCCATTTCTTTGATGACTTGGTGAAACCAAGCATTTATAAGCATTTATAGGCAGTAGTTTTTAATCAAAATTTAATGAAAATTACATACATATGTAATATGAAATATGACATTTTGTGAAAAATCTGTATGTGATGGCGAAAAATTAATATTATTTTCGGAATCAGCGTGCACAAATTACTATATAAGTGATAAAATATTTCGGACAACAAAACCATTGCAGGCCTGTAATGGCTCCAGATTTGGTTATATCGAAACGACACGAAAAAAAGCAATGTCTGTAAATAATAAATAAATTATTGGATTTAAATTACTGTACAGTAGGCGACCGATTCTACCTGCAATTATTTTACGTACTGTAGTCCGGCTCTACGCAGAAAAATATTGAAAGCATTAAAATATTCTAGATGGTAAAACTTAAAATCTACACGTTTTTGCGCGAAGTACGGAAATTCAACTTCGCTCTTAGCCCAACCAATCAGAATGTAGTTTGGATGCCGCTAGCCAATGAAAACAAAGATAAGACATATGGAGTGTTTAGCGGCACCATCCGATGTCGCCAGTCAATCACAGCGCGAGTTAGGGACGCGGAGGAAGGGTCACGTGGTATCCTTCCCGCTCGGTATTCACTGGGACATCCTCTTGACAAACTCTACGTGGTCTGGTGTCCTTCTTCATCGCCTGAAGGCCACCAACAAGCCAAGAAGAAAGGAAGCTATTCCAATGAGTTAAGCTAGAAGTCTTTTAGCGTCTGAAGAAGGGCGAGAGACAGGCACCAAAAGTTCGTCAATGATTTGACCATTCACACAATCAAGAAACAAGAGTAAAACATGAGGATGGCGATAACGGAGAAGAACTTGAGCACTGCTGTTAAAGCTCTCAAGGGGGGCCAATTCTTGAAGATGTAGAGGGCCCTCTACATCTGGATGGACGATAAACAGAAAAACATCCCCATCGATGGTAACATCATCAGTGAAAAGGCAATGCAGCCAGCTGCAGGCAGTCATAGAGCAGGGGTAGGTGCCCAAACCAAGCCGTTCATTGCCTCATCTGGTTGGCTGAACTACTTCAAGGGTCGATATGGACTTAATTTTATAATGACTCAGGGGGGAAGGAAGAGTGCTAGCGCTGACCACGCTGCTACGTTAGTCTATCCAATTCATTTTGCTCACGTTATCGAGGATAGTGAATATATTCCGGAACGGGTGTCCAATGCGAACAGTGGGAAGCAACTTTCCAACAAGGTCTTCCTGATGAAGGAGGGAACGACGGCTTCTGGTTTTAAGGCCGTCAAGGACCGCCTCACCCTTTTGTTCTGCTCGAATTCAGCAGGGGACTTCAAGCTGCCACCTCTGCTGGTGTACCGTTCTCTCCGTCTCCGTGCCCTCAAGAACATCACCCGTCTCTCTGTGGTGTGACGAACTAACCGTAAGGTAAGGATGACGTCAGCCATATTCACCGGTTGGTATCAGCACAGAGTTTTTGAGGCTTTGAGATAGTAGAAAGATCAGAGGTCAGGTACTCCATATCCTTCTCAAGCGAAACAAGGAGTGACTGTTCAGAGGGAAGCTTTGTGAAGTGGGTGGAGAAATGAAGGATGGAATCATTGGCATAGAAGTGGATAGGAAAGGAAGTGCGACTTAATATATCATTGATAAATGAAAGGAAGGGAGTGGGTGACAGGACAGAGCCCTGAGGAACACCACTACTAATAGCTTTAGAAGAAGAACATTCGCCATCTACAACCACAGTTATAGATCGGCCAAAAAGGAACTCAGAGATAAAGGCACAAATAGAAGGATAGAAACTGAAGGAGAGTTTCGAAATTGGGGATTTGTGTCAGACTGTATCAAAAGGTTTTGATATGTCTAGCGCAATAGCAAAGGTTTCATTGAAATTCCAAAAAGAGGATGACATGGCATGGTATCTCTGACGATTTCGAGAGTTTTCTCTTAGGAACTTTGTAGAACTCAAGGTCCCCCGATGAAGTATAGGCCTTTATGCAGTTCCTGTTTAAGGTCGCTGTTTAACTTTTCATTTTATTTCGCCTGATTCTGGAGTCCGAATTCTAAAGTGGATACTCTCCCATTAAGCGCATTTATGCTCTGTTTTAATTAATTGTTTTTTACTTTAATTTGCTTATTCTTCCATCCTTTTTTGCCATGCAGTTTAGGATGAAAGACAGGTATGATTTCATATGTGATACAAAGCTAATTGTTGTTTTTTTTTACCGTAAATGCCTGGCATTCGTACCGTTTAGTTGCATTAAATTTCTCAATTAGTTGATGGAGGGGAAGCTCTTCGGGATGCGGAGGGGAAGCAGCTCCTGAGGTAGAAGGAGAAGGCATACCTCTCTCCAGCGCATCCTATTCCCTCATGGAGCCTCTTGCTGGGGAGAGAAGGAGGATGCTTGGGCCGAGGTTGTTGTTGTTGTTGTTGGTTAGCCGATCAACCCACCTTGATCGAGCAAGCCGGCGGCACGCAGGTAACCGATCCCCCTCTCCGGAGTGGACCAGAGGTTCAGCGCACTAGTGATGTTGTGTTTTATGTTGTGCTAGAGCGGTACAGTCCATCATAATGTGTTCAATTGTTTGTGGTGTGTCCTGGCACAGGTGGCAGGTGTCGTATGTGGAGTTATCTAGTCTGTGTTTATATGTCTGTAAGTTGAGGTACTAAGTTAACTCGATCCGATCTGCTTAGGCTGATCTTTGACCTGTCATTGGGTGGTGGCTTCGCACCTAGGACCGTATTCGGACCGAGTCGTGTCAGTGCTTTGTGGGTTAGGTGTGTGTGTATGTGTTTTCTGTACTGTGTGATGTCTGTCGGGCGTGGTATGGAATAGAGTATTTGGTTATAATGTCTCTGGTGTTACCTTAATGGTGCGAGGTGTTGGTGCATGATTGTACATGTAGTGGCAATGGTGTTGTGGGTTCGTTGTCGCTGCTGCCATGAATTGTGTTCCCCTCATGTCTAAATGTTCCCTAACTTTCAGTATTTTTGTTTCTGTGTGCAGGTGTTCTATTGGTGTTATTTGAGTACATCCTGTAATGATACGAAGTGCGTTGTTTTGTATTGTCTGTAAGGTGTTTATGTATGTGTGTGAGATAATGGGTGCCCAGCATGGGCTAGCATAGTCCATAACTGAGCGAATATATTGTTTGTATATGAGTGATGTTGTTTCCTGCTGGTGTCCAAAGTGTGTGCCTGTTTGTACCCTAAGCGTGTTAAATCTTGACGTACATTTGTTTTTAATATCCTGAATGTGGTTTGCAAAAGATAATGATGTGTTGTATATGACCCCAAGTATTTTGGTCCTGGGAGTGTGTGGAATGTTGGTGTTGTATAGTGTAATCTGTGGAGTTATCTTGTGTTTTTTTGTGTTGCTTGTTAGCAAGGTGATGGTTGATTTTGTGGGCGCTACTTTGAGTCTATTGTGTGTGAGCCAGTCTTGTATACTGTTTATGTATGTTTGTAGATTATTTGTAACGGTGTCGATATTATTGTGGGTGGATGTTAGTGTGATGTCATCTGCATATGATGATAAGGTAAGCTTGTTATCTATGTGTGTTGAAATGTCATACATATATAAGTTGAACAGTGTTGGTGAGAGAACAGTCTTGAGGGACCCCGTTCAGAAAAAGCTTGTTTTTGGATGACTTGCCATTAAATGTGACACGTGAGTATCTTCCCGAAAGATAGTTGCTCAGCCACCTTTTGGTGTTATTGTGCATGTTTGTGTTGAGTATTTTGTTTATGAGAGGGAAACGTGGGATAGCATCAAATGCTTTACTAATGTCTATTGTTGCTAATAGACTAATAGTGTACGTTGAGCTGGTCGTCTGGAGTTGATGCCATCCATGATGTGCTGCGTGAGATTAGTGAGTAATGTCGTGGTTGAGTGGTGAGGTCTGAATCCATGTTGAGTAGGCGATAGTGGTATGTGTGGGTTGGTGATTTGTAAGATTAGTGTTTCTGTTACTTTGGAAGGTGTGCATAGTAAAGTGATGGGTCTATAGGAAGCTGGTTCTGTTGAATTTTTATTTGGTTTGAGTAGTGTAATAATTTTACCTTGTTTCCATATGTCAGGAATAATACAGTGTTGGTATGAATATGTGCTGATGTTTGTGAGAGCTAGTATTCCCTGTGGGCCCAAGTGTTTAAGGTGTATGTTAGATATGTTGTCTGGTCCAGTAGCCTTCGAATTCTTAATGTTTTTGATACTCTTGGTGGTCTGGTCAGACTGGTCTGTATTGAAAGGTGTAATGGTCGTGTCGAGTCTGTAGGTTTTCTTGTGTCTGGCTGTTGTTGGTGGTGGTGGTGGTGGTGGTGGTGGTGATAAAAATCAACGTATCTTACCACTTCAAAGAGCAATCGCCCCCTATCAAATACCTCGTTATTATAAAACTAGACTCCTGAGAGATTTTATATGCAAACCAAACTATACAATGCAAACTGCAGGAAATGCACTCTTTTTGAAAGGAGCAAATGTATGTCATGCAGTTCCCATAAATATCAGGCAGGTTTCATTATTAAATGTATTTTGCAAATCTTGGACGATTCGGGTGCTGTTCCTACATCTCCTCCTCCCTCTGACTTAATTATGTCTGAAATTAGAATCGCTTCAAAAGATGTTTATTCTGCCATATCTGTGCTGAACTCTAAGAAGACGTACGGTCCTAATGGTGTTCCTCCTGTTGTTCTCAAGAACTGCGTTTCGGTGCTGACACCGTGCCTGGCAAACTCTTTCGTCTTTGTCTTTCATCTGGTACTTTTCTTTACTGCTGAAAGTTCGCTTTCATTCAGCCTGTCCCAAAGAGGGGCGACTACTCTCAACCTTCGAACTATCGTCCAATTGCTTTGATTTTTTTGCCCTTCGAAGATTTTTGAATCTATCCGTAATAGGAAGATTCTTAAACATCTCTCGAGTCGCAATCTTTATAGAATATTTTTAGGAGGAGATTGTAGACTCAATCGACCAGGGAAATACTCCGGGAAGGACGTGAGGCAGGAGACAGGAAGTGCTGGAACTCCCGTTTCTCCTGTTACTGTCCCCTTTAGCTGATTTTTTCCTGTCTCATCTACCTTGTGATAAGTCCGGCATGCTCTCAAACACACACTTCTCCCTCTATTCTTCACTACACATACATGCATTTAACACACTACACAATCTTTTCAAAATTTCTGAAAAACAAAAAAAAAATAATAAAAAGGCATCGTGGGCCTCAGAGACTTTGATTTCACTCTCTCCTTCTTACATAGGTGAGAAATTTTGCGGACGCTCGTCCTTGCTCCCTCCTTCCTGCATAAAAAATCTGGGTCTTTTCCGTTTGGAGCCCACCACCAGATTCTTTTCAATATAGCACCAGTAGTGCATTTTGACCCTCTGAATACGAAAATAACATTCTTGTTTTGGAGAAATGCGAACATTTTGTATAATGGGGTAATAAAATGCAAAATAGATTACATGATAGTTTTTATGCAAAATAGGCTACATGATATATATATATATATATATATATATATATATATATATATATATATATATATATGATACACACAGACCGTGCATGGAACAAGGAACTCTTCTGGGATAATTAAATCCACTATAGTCCGAATAAGTAATGGTAAATGACACATAAAACTTACCATAGTTTTCTTTTTCATGATGCAAGCCCGACGTGGGCAACGGGTCTCTCGCAAAGAGATCCCATAAATATAGCTTCCCTCACCAGCTATCTGCAAAGCAGACAGAATCCAGCTTTGGATCCTGTCTGCTTTGCAGATAGCTGGTGAGGGAAGCTATATTTATGGGACCTCTTTGCGAGAGACCCGTTGCCCACGTCGGGCTTGCATCATGAAAAAGAAAAACTATGGGATTTGTCATTTACCATTACTTATTCGGACTATAGTGGATTTAATTATCCCAGAAGAGTTCCTTGTTCCATGCACGGTCTGTGTGTATCAAAAAAACTCAGGGAACCATTCTGAGTTCATTCCCATATATATATATATATATATATATATACATACACATACAGGCCCGGATTTAGCTATAGGCGAACTAGGCGATCGCCAAAGGGGGCCTCGCTCAAGCCGTTTTGAGCGTTCTGTTCAAGTGATATTAATGATTTAGAACTCTATGAAGAATTTAAAGTACTTTGCAGGTTTATACCTAAGAAAACAGATCTCGGAAATGCCCTTGTTTATATAGTGCAAAACAACTAAGTGAGATTTATCCTAATGTTTATGTTGCACTTCGAATAGTATTAACCATCCCAGTTACTGTTGCTTCGGCTGAAAGAAGTTTCTCGCGTCTCAAACTTATTAAACATATTTGCGTTCCACCATGTCTCAAGCGAGATTGCAATCATTAGCTATGTTATCAATAGAAAACGATATAACAAATTCATTAGATTATTCTCAATTAATTGAAGAGTTTAGCTCGAAGAAAAGTAGAAAAGCATTGCTGTAATATTCAAGGAGCATCTGAACCAAATATTAAAGCATTAATATTTAGCCTGATAAGTCGATCGCTCACTATTATAAAAAATGAAATGTCAACATCTCTTATACATCACATATGAAAAACGTTTGTATACTATGGAAAGTCATTACCTATAATATTATATAAATCTTAGAAATCATTGTCTTATATTTTCGATGCAAATCTTGATTCATATTATAATTTATACTTATTTGTATGGTTTATTTATATTTCTTATACAATTTCCATGCGTGATTATTTTGGTTTGGTTTAATTTTTAAGTGCTGGCATAGTTCTGTCTATGCGGGATTCTAATATTGCTGGTCTAGTACCGATAATTAAGTCCATATTTCATATATATAGGCCTAGGGCCTCGCAATTTCTAGATCTGCCTAGGGCCTCGCAACTTCTAGATCCGGCCCTGTGTATGTATATATATATATATATATATATTATATATATATATATTGACATTAAAATTGACCGACTGGTTAGATTAACTGAGTGCCCAGTTAGGTCAACTAAATGCCGGTTAGGTCAACTGTACGCCCTTGACGATTGGTTAGGTTAAGTTGTGATATTTTCGTTAGTTTGTAACTAACTATTTTTGTAATATTCCAGTCTTCCATTCTGTTCCTTTTTATGCTTTAAAAGTGTCACGAATGTATATAGCCTGATCTTTGCGCGAACTAAGAATAAGATGGCTTATAGCCTACGTCCAGTTTTTAACGCAAATTATTATCGTCAAATTTTTGAAGAATAGACAAATTAAATGTACGAAATTCAAACGTTAAAGGGCTGTAACGTTTTTATTATTCATTTATCGGAAAAAAATTATATATTTTTGAAATCAGCGTAAAAAAGTACACATAATAGTAATAGTTAATTTTAATTTTAGTGGTGGGCACCAAACGAAAAAAGATCCAAAAATCTTTCAGATTTTCAGTATCGGTTCCGCAAGGGACGCCCTACTGGCGATCTTCTTGCATATCTCTCTGACTAACACAGTCGCCTCGCAGCCTTTATGAAATGGGATTTCGGTCACGAAAACCGAAAATTAAGCAACTATCCCGGTGCAAAGAAAAAGCTGCATGGACTGCAAACGAGTGGAAAAAAGGGATTTTTTTTTTCAGACGAATCAAAATTTTGTGTCATTTGGTGACAGGGGTCTGCGAGTTTAGCGAAGAAAATCTGAAATGTATCATGAAAGCTGCTTGAAGCGATCGGTCAAATTTACGACGAGAGTGTTAGTATGGGGTTGCATGAATGCAAATGCTGTGGGGTCACTTCCATTCGTAAATAGAACTAACAATAGTCACGTCTATCAAGAAATCTTAGAATACTTCATGCTGGAGTCTTCAGAAAAGCTGTATGGAGATGAACCATTTATTTTTCAACCTGGCCTGGCTCCAGCTCATTGGCTTGATTGATACTCATGAAATTGAAATACTACCATGGCCAGTTAATTCTCCCGATCTTATTCCGATAGAAAATCTTTGGAATATTGCTAATCAGACGATCCAAAAGCGTAAACCAGGAACACTTAGTGAACTGAAGAGGTGTTTGATGACAACCTGGCAATCGATAACTACAGAAGAATGTAAAAGGCTTGGCGACTCGATGCAACGTCGATTGGAGGCCGTAATCAGAGCTAAGGGTGGACCAACTAAATACTAAGACGCAGAATTAAAGTCTTTGATAACGGTTTAATATATTGGCAGTACTCAATAAACACAATGAATTTATTTTATTTTTATTAACACTTGACAAGATATTTTAATACTGTATTTTGTGTCTGCTCAAGAGGTGGTGGGTTCGAATCCTGGTGAGGGTAGTTTTGCATTATATACATGGGCGTCGATTGCGGGGGGGGGATGCAGGGGATATGTTCCCCCCACTTTTTACAAAGGGGAGACAACCTACCAGTTATCCCCCCAACTTTCGTGGATGAATTGTTATAAATGCTAACTATTAATGGCACCCAATAAGACGTTATATGTCGTATTATATGCATATGCAAATGTAATAGCAATATTATAAATTATTGTCATGAATACCAGTGTATATTTATCATGGAATTTAGCAGTCAATTTGCATTTTAATAATTGCACGTAGCATTTGTGTGTTCTTAGTAGAAATAATAATAATTTGGGCTGGCGAAATTTGTCTATAGAAAAATATCCATATGTCCATATATCCAAACATATGTGTGATATTATGTTACATGAAAGGTTAAATATTATAAATAGTTTGTATTGCGTTTCTTATTTCTACAAAAACAATGTTTAAATAAAGAAAGACATAAAATGATTAAATACAATTGTTTCTTTTTCAACATGCTGAGAAAAATACAAAAAACGGGTAAATGGTAAATTAAGACATTGATATATTACACGCAACAGCTACTCAGAGTATTGTTTGATTCGCTGTTTGAAGGCGAAGTGTCCTCCCCTCCCCCCACTATTTTAGAGCAATTGACGCCCCTGATTATATATATATATATATATATATATATATATATATATATATATCTCAAATTAAGTTCGTTTTAAATACAGTTGGTATCATCTGTGCTGCATTTACGATGACGAGAGAAAGCGCTACGAATCGTATGTCGATGGAAAGTGGATTTTCGGCGTGAACTACGATAACAGGCGGCAATTATGGGGCGATTATGCCCACATTGGACAAGGTGGAGATATCAGCGAAAGTTTCAGTGGAGAACTGACACAGGTAAAAATATTGTAAGATTAACTGACTGATTAGAGATTATAAGAATCGTTCAATTAGCCTACATAAGAGGATATCAGCAGGGAATGGGGGTTCGAATCCTGATAACACTCGTAATGTGTTACGCGAACAAGATCGATTTCATAATGTCGATGTTCGACTTTATGCGAGTAGGCCCCTATATGGATTTCAGATTTCAAATATACAGTCCAGATTTTTAATGAAAATGACTAATCTAACCTAACCCGACCTAACTTAACCAATCGTAACCTAACCGGGTATAATGTAACTTAACCTAATTTAAACTAACTTTTTAATATCGACATTATGCATGCCGAGATTGTGCAGATCTACTTTGTCCCGCTACCCACTGGTAGAAGTTAGAACATTAGTTGACTTGAGCTCTGTGCCAGCTCCTGGCCCTCCTGACTGATTAATTAATTATTATTCATCATGGAAGCGTGAAACATAATTTGGTGCTTGTAAATAGTCACTCTGACCCAGTGGCGGCTCGTGACTAAAATTTCTAGGGGTGCTGTCTCTAAGAATGGGTTGAAATAATTACTGAAATAAAAGGATGAGCATTGAGCAATGAATAAAAGTTTCAAAAGTTATTGAAAAAGTTATTCAGTGAGCTCATCATTATATTGTTCTTGATTATTTCAATTGTAAATAAAAAATTTAGGGGTGCTGCAGTTCCGCAGTGCCTACCGACGAGCCGCCACTGCTCTGACCCCAAATTAATAAAACCTGGATGAATGATCGTAATGACGACTATCATCACTTTTGTAGAAAATGAGCATCATGGTAAAAAAAATATCACCACAATCCTAATGTAGATTTCTTTTATAATGGCGCAAAGGCGTATTGAATGATTTTGTCTCCGTATACTAACGGCCAAGGTTATATGACAGAGGGGACATACAACTCAACTTAGAGCCCGAACAAAGGGTCGCTACATAACGTAAACGCGGGGAACGGCCACCCATCTAACTAATAGTTAAATCAAATGTCGCTTAACTTCTGACGGTGATCGTGCTTGAAGTAGTATAGCTAACGACATAGTCAAGACGTAGCCCTCATGCGGAGTGGGTGTATAGATACTTTTTCACGCGAGAAATTTAAACTTCGTACTGAAATTTAAGTTCTTTACGTACAGACGTTAGGACAAGAAGTCTTCATAATTCTCTTTTTAAAATTTTGTATAATCAGTAATGAATGAAACTGCATTTATGTTAGAAAACGAGATCTATGCATCGTACCTCGAGAATAAAATCGAATGTTAATACAGTAACTCATAACAGTATTTCTAAAGAGGAATCCTTTTACGCTGATGCTACCGTACTGTTAACCCGGCATTACTCAGGTTTTCAAAAATCACATCATGACTCAGGTGGAGTGAGAAACCCCAATGCAATTTTTTTTCATTTCATTTAAAGCAATAAAAAAAGTCCCTAATCTTAATCAAACCATAACTGCAACGCGTCAACATCACATTTTTACCCTCCGGGATATATACATTTTAAACACACACACACACACACAACTACACACACACACACACAAATTGCACGCCACCTATACATGTGAAGTTTGTGGCACTCCACCAGTGGTGGCTTTTCAGAGGAGGTATGGGAGGCCAGGCCTCCTCTGTTTTTATCACTAAAAACTATGAAAGAGGATTTTATTGATAGTATTAATTCTATACGATCGTGACACGCGGAAAGTAGTGCGTCAAACACTTTGTAATCTATTTTATTTATATAGCATATATTATAGACAATTTTGGGTTCTCTCTACTCTCCCTGACCACCAGCCGCCACTGTACTCCACGTGAGTAATGCCGGGTTAAGCTAATTTACTACTCACTTAATTTACTAATTTCAAAACGCGTAATAATTAGTTTCTTACATGAACCAAACTAATTCTCCTATATTGTAATAACATCAAATGGTCATTTTAATGGTGGATGGGTTTAACAATCTCACACAAAGTTTACTTAAGACTCGACTAACTTTTCCTTAGCTTATATACAGGTCTAAATAGTAATAATTACAAATCTGGACTATTCCATCAAAGTTTTTTTTAACTAATTTGTTTTAGTGTTAAGGCCTTCTTCCCTTCATCTTACATAGACTCATTCTCCCCCAATTGTTATAACAACAGCTTCTAAAGTGTTCCAAAGAAAATATTAAAGATGCTTATATTAATTTTAAGATAAAATATTCATTATTTCAAACATCTTGTGATTCAGGTTAATGTCTGGGATTACATTTTATCGGAGGAAGACATTAACGCGTTGGCTATTTGTGAGAGTGACATGCAAGGAAATTACGTCTCCTGGAATCAGGGTTGGTACCTTTCAAATGCGGAGGACTTCGATGTTCCATTGGATCATTTTTGTAACCAAGAACGAGGTAGTACATATTTCTGGTTTGCCGATGTGCCTTACACAACGAGTTATTACTTATGCGAAGCTCTGGGAACTCATTTACCTCTCCCAAACACGAACGAAGAAACGCATGCATGGTTTGAACTCGCTGAGCGGTTGTGGGGCAACGAGACGAGGTGTTCATCAGAACTTTTGCTTTCCATAAACGACATCAATAACGAAGGAGTGTGGACCCACCATTACGACGGCAGCGTTGTACCTTACTCTGAAGTTGCTTGGATGGATGGAGAACCTAACGGTCTCGTGTATGAAAACTGTGGTCAAGTTGAAAAGTTTAAGGCAATTGGAGTAGTTGATGTTGATTGTATAACTCGAATCCAATGTGCTGTCTGCGAATTCACGGATCAAGTAGTTTTCGCTCTCTTAGGAACTTGCGAAAATGAATTACGGAATATAAACTTCATGGCCATTCAGGATGATATGAATGAATTAAGGTTTCGAGGTTATGGAGCGTACAGCATCAAGCTAATGAATGGTAAATGGAAATGGATGAGTGAAGTTACTAATGAAACTATAGCAACGATGGTTCCAGCATTACCGAACTTCCCTATGGGACGCCGATACTGGATCATCGAACGGAAAATATGTGGTCAAATAGAAGGACAAAGAATGTTGTTGTTAACCCCTTGTAAAGAGGACCAGTATTCCTGCGACGATGCCACATGCATTCTATTAGATTACCGGTGCGACCTCAAGTACGACTGCCAAGATCACAGTGACGAAGCTGACTGCGATAGCATTCTTGTTCCATCTGATTACAAGAACGAACTTCCTCCTCGCAAGGAGCTTCGTGAGGGGTCGTCAGCAAGGTTGCCGATTTCGATGCGAGTTAACATTGAGTCGATTTCGGTGGACACAACAGATATGCAAATGCAAGTGTCTCATGGGTTTCGGCTCACTTGGTTCGACACACGCCTCACCTATATCAACATCAAAGTGAACGATAGTCTCAATAACCTTCCTTATACTACCATCACGAAACTCTGGAATCCGAAGGTGAGTTTCGTCAATACGGAGGGAAACCAGTACTCCGAAATAACTCCCGAATCCGCACTGTTCATCAAAAGAGTAGGAGAACCCTTCAAAAGAGATGACAGCGCACCAGCTGAAAGTGAGTATACGAAAGAGTTTTTTTTAATATCAAAGTTTCTTAATATCAAATTAGGATAAACCCTAATGTACAATTTTTATAAATCATTTATAAAATGTGTATCATTAGTTTTTAGGTCTCAGACATTATGAAAAGCATATTTTGTTGGTATTTATTTACTGATTTATTTCAAAAAGAGAATATGCCTTTGCATCTAAAAGTGGATGAGTGGCAAGTAAACTGTAGTTACCCAAATAAATAAGATATTGCCTAAATAAATGAATAACATTTCCAGTGATGGATCGCTCTTACACTCCTTTTAAAATTTTCTATAAACTCTTAGTTAACCATAACACGCATTGTGCGTTTTCATCTATAGTCGCCATATTTGTTTGGCGACTCTAATTCCTTTATTAATTATAAATTAAAAACTTTATACTATTGCTCCATCCTAAAATAAATTTAGAAGTCTATTCTAAATATTCACCCTTTATCTTTTCAATATTCAATATTTCTTTTTTATTTACATTCAAAATCGTAACAGGATTTTATGGACACCCAGTATACGAGGATAGTTCATTATGTAGCACGCGGAGAAAAAAGAGAGGGAAAGCAGATTTGGCATTTGCTAAATTATTTGATGAAAAGTTGACCAGGGACGGGAAACAGAATCGAACTGGAATCTTTAAGCCGATAAAACCGATATTATTATTATGAACTTAAATCGAAAAAAACTCGAACTGAAGAAAATTCTGACAACTAAAATCGAAATTCGAACTGAAATTGAAAAACAATCAAAAACTGAAATCTGATTTCGAATAAATTAAAAATAACAGTTTTGCGTTTGTTTTGAGGAGCATTTTGGATTGCAAAAAATATAAATAACGTGAATTATTTTCCTTTTTTTGCGACTTACACTTTTGTATGGATTTAAAATATCCATTTATCCTTTAATTCGATGTAGAAAATAACGCGGCTGAAAGTACTAGAGACAATAGTTTTAAAAAGAAAGAAAAAGAATTAAGGAGGAAAATTTTTACCCCAATATCAAAATACTTTTCAATAATGACTGCGTTCCTTTCGTTGACCTAAGTTTAATCACTTGGTAAAGACGCCTTCAGTTTTTTCTGACCATTAAATTTTTCAGTTCGATAATAGTTATACTATCTATATCTACGTAAGTGAGCGAGATAATCCGTGGGAATGACCAAACTTCAACTCAAATGTTAATCCTTTGAAATGTTACTCTAATCTATTATCTATTTTATTATATTTTATACGTGTCGTATGCTTTAAAATTTAAAAAGTGTACCAATTAATAAAACATTTCGAATTGAAAGTTTTTGTTAAATAAAACTTTATGTGAAAGAAATGAAGCGAATAAGTAAAAAAAAAAAAAGAAATCGAATGCAAATATAAAATTAAATCTGAATTTGTCAATAGGGTAAACCCCAAAAATAATATAAATAGTACAAAGAAATTCTTAAAGAAATCTGAAAAGAAAAAACTGGAATCGAAATTTAAATTGAATCGAATCGAAAAATAAACTCAAATCGAAAAAAAATTAAAAACTTAAATCGAAACCGAAATCGATATTTTTGCAAACTTAAACAGAAATTGAAAACTGGACTTAAAAATTTATCAGTTTTCCATCCCTGTGAAAAACGAGTGTAAGGGTTATTATTTCATTAAAATTACTCGGTCCTTTCTGATTGGAAATTACAGAGCAAAAACTTGCTGAAAAGGGCGGTGGGACCTTTTGAAAGACAACATTTTTGACCGACGTATTACATTCTCGAATTGTCGAGAAAGTGTTCTCAAATGAAAAATTTCTCAACAAATATATTTGGAGTTTTGCTTACAAAGATGCGAAACATATTTTGCAAGACGATAATATTCTTCGATTCGAACTATTACATTTTTCACAACGAAACAAAAACTACAATACACGTGACCAAATTAATACTACCTAACCAACCATACGGCTAACCAGGCATTAAGTGCGCCTGTATGTATATATATAATTTTGGGCGACGGAACAAATTCTCGAAGGAAAATTTTATTTACTGACAAATCATCGAAGCACATTGAAATACTTGTGCAGTATTAGAAATTTGCAAGACAGAATAAACTTCAAGAAATATTTCTTTAGAGCATTTCGGAAAAAAATCTAGGCTAGTTTTTGTTCTGTTGCTTAAAGTGTTGTAATACGTCTTTGAAAAAGTAGAAAATTCAAAACGAAAAACAAAAATTTCGAACTTAAATTCTAAAGTAAAGTAAAATTTCTTCACCTCAGAGAGTAGCTGGAAAGATAAGTATTTCCGCGTCTTAAGTCGAAACTATCACTCTTGAGTTTTTCTTTTTTTTAATTTGTACCGGTTTTCATGAATTTCAGTATACTGAACAATTCTTCATTTTACTTTCAGTCGACCTTTATCGTGGGGATGAAAACCCTTTGACCATCTACAAAAAATACAGCACCAAATTCGTATGTGACTTTGATTTGGTTCTTTACCCTTTCGATGATCAGCACTGTGATATGCATCTTAGGGTTATCTCGGCATCAACGGCATATTTGGTCTTCGACGAGGCTAATTCATTCGCAGAATATTTTGGCAGCGATCTCTTAGTAGAATACACGGTAATATTTTTGTATTTTATCTTCTCTTTATTTTATAATTCAAACGTAATTTCAGTATAAAACTTTTAGCTTAATTTTATAGCTTTGTAATATTTTATTTTGAACAACCTATTTTCATATTAATACTACTAAATACTCGTATAGTCGTATTTAATAATTTTTAACCTTGAAAAAATGTGTTTCATACCTGAAACTATATTTCACTGAACCAGTTTCATACCTGAAACTATGGTTCAGTGAAATAAAGTGTTCATATTCGTGTTGTTCATGTTATTACAGGTAAAATTCAATTTACTCCATGATAAAGTATAAAAAAGAAGGCCCGAAATAGGAAATATGGTACCTTGCAACCCCGCGTTGTCTTTCCTCTAGAGATGCCTTGATGGAGGAGGACTTGCTTCCTTCAGCTTTTCTTTCAGCGCGGACGGTCAAATCCGGTTCCACTGGAACTGTTCTGGGTTAAATATCTATACAGTTTCTTTCAGATGCAACCAGTCGACATCCGTTATATTTCTTTTTTTTTTTTTTTTTTTTTTTTTTGGTATCTGACTAAATAGCCTTGTCCTCCTGACGACAAAGTCATTCTACTTCGGACTAGGGGCTGTTCCTTGTCTTCCTTCAGGGTTGCTGCATGATCTTTCTTAATTGCTTTACACTGTTCTTTGAACGTTTACAGGGTTAACTGTGAGGTGCAATGCAAATTCTTCAATTATCCTGCTGCTTTCTGAGTATAGATTATAAAAGTGCCTCTCGAATTAATTCTTATGGATTTTTGCACAATAAACCCATAATTCTTATATTTTGTCTGTAAAAGCGTTTTTGTACTTCATCTTTAACCGAATGATATGAGGCGTACAGAATAGAGAGGGCGTACGCCCGAAAATAAAGTTTTGAGATAAATGCATTTATTAAAGTTAACGAACATTATTACTTGTTAACGACTGAACCGAGTTTAATGGTTTTGGTCTCAGCCCGTGTGGGGGCGCGTCACACCCACGGAATATATCGTGCTGATTGGTTACTGCGCAAAAAGGGATATCGGGAAACTGGGGGGATACGCCTGTGCTATTCTAATGGCCTCATATCGTCGTCTTTATCCCGATGAAGGTATATTTACAATAATAAAAGCGATGTTAAAAAATGTCATCTTTTTTTGGGAGCCAGATGTATTTAAAGTGTACTGAACGTGCATGAAACTATCGACGTTCTTTCCTTTAGAATCTGATTACACATTTGTTTTATTCTTACTCCTATAGTTATGTCATTTAGCTATAAGTAAATGTCTGTAAGAGTAAGCAGCAAATCTTCTTCTTTTAAAGATTGGAATACCTTACATTCTCAGTATACAGAACACAGAATACAGTGAACTGAGAGTACGTCTTCCTCTTAAACGTCTGTATGGATACGCCATTTTGAATATTTACACTCCGTCTCTCATCCTCATCACCATCAGTTACGTGACCCTTTTCTTCAGGGCCCACATCTTTGAGGTGAGAGTAATGGCCACTCTCACTGCCCTTCTCGTTGTGGCTACTCTCTTCACCCAGGTTTGTTTCACCTATTAACATATATATATATATATATATATATATATATCCCCTAGCCCTGGGATACAGGATTTAAAGAATTCTCCCCACGTGGTTCCAGCGTGTCGTAAAAGGCGACTAAAAAATAAGGGAGGGGGCTGGAAACCCCTCCTACCTGTATGTAACTTTCCACAAACAGGAACGGTTAGAAAGGGGGCATAGCGGGGGCTTTCTCGCGACGGCTTAGGCTGGGGTGTCTGAATGGGCGTGGATGTGGTCAGGATGATAAGAAGGGAAAGATTGGTGCTCTGTTTCGTGAGAGAGGCATAGAGGTCCTGGCCTTGAGTGAAACAACGCTGAAGGGTAAATGTTCGGAGGGTAAAGTCCGAGGTTGGGGAGAGGACAAGGGCAAGGGAGGGGGTTGCGCTTCTGATACGTGATGGGCTATGGGACTGTGTGAAAGAGTGTAAGGAAGTGAGTTCAAGGCTGATGAGTTAGAATGAAAGTGCGCCAAGAAAGGTGGATGATTGTTAGTGCGTATAGACTTGGGAGTGAGAAGAACGAAGAGATACAGAATGCGTTCTGGAACGAACTGGGTGAGTGTTTGGGTAGTTTTGATGTGAGGGACTGAGTTGTCGTGCTAGGGCACTTGAATGCGAGAGTTCGGGGGGAGGGATGTGCCAATTGAGGGTATAGTTGGAGCGCATGGGGTGCCTGGTGTGAATGGAGGTAGGGAAAGGTTAATTGAGTTGTGTGCTGAAAGAGAATTGATGATTGGGAATACATGGTTTTCTAAAACGAACTGTACATAAGTACACGTGGGTGAGTGGTGTCCGAAGTGATGGGGCACAAATGGATTATGTGTTGATGATGAGTTCTGCTAGGGGGAGGTTGTTAGATGTGAATGTGTTGAGAGGAGTGGCAGGTGGAGTGTCTGACCACTTCTTGGTGGAGGCGAAAGTGAAGGTTTGTGGTGGGCGTGGAGTAAGAGAGGGGTAGGGTGCCTATGAGAGAGGTAGTGAAAGTGAGTGAACCGAGGAAAAGGGATCGTGAACGGATGTATCAGGAAATACTGAATGAGGAATGGTGCAGGGTGGGAGAGAGTGAAACAAGGGGTGTGGAAGAGGAGTGGCAGATATTTAGTGAAATAGTGCTGAAGTGTGCGACTGAAGTGCGTGGGGTACGGAAGATTGGGGTTGGACATAAACGACGGGGTAGTGAATGGTGGAATGTGGAGGCTGAAATGTTGGTGAAGCAAAAGAGGGAAGTATATGCTGGGTACTTGCAGAGCAGAAGTGTGGGTGATTGGGAAGAGTTAAGAGGAAGAGGCAAGAAGTAAAGAGAAAAGTACGAGAGCCGAAAGAGAGCAAATGAGAGACGGGGTATGAGAGTATCAGAAAATTTCAGGGATAACAAAAAGATGTTTTGGAGAGAAGCGAATAGTGTGAGGAAAACGAGAGGGCAGATGAGCATGACTGAAAAAAATCGATGGGGAAGTGATGGCAGAGAGAGATATGAAGACAAAGCGGAGTGAGTATTTTGAGGGACTATTGAACGTGTCGGAAGATAGGGAAGCAGATGTGGTATGTTTGGGCAGAGAGGGGTTTCGGAGTATGAGAGTTGTGGCGAATGGGTTGGTCCGTAGGGAAGTGGTGGTAGAGGCCCTAGGCAGGATGAAAGGTGGAAAAGCAGTAGGAGTGGATGGGATCGCTGTGGAGCTCTTGAAAAAGGCGGTGAATGTAGTGTTGATTGGTTGGTACGTCTGTTTAATGTGTGTATGGACAGAGGCAAGGTGCTTCAGGACTGGCGGAGTGCATGTATCGTCCCCTGTATAAAGGCATGGGGGACAAAAATGTAAGCTCGAATTATAGAGGAATTGGTCTGTTGAATGTGCCAGGTAAGGTAGAGTGGAGAGTGGTGACTGAAAGGGTGGTGACTTGCACGGAGCAACAGATTGGGGAGGAGCAAGAACTTTTAGAAGAGATAGAGGGTGTGTGGACCAGGTATTTGGTTGAAGATGCTGTGCGAGATATAGTTGGAGAAAGAGACGGTTTTGTATGTGGCGTTCATGGATCTTGAAAAAGCGTATGATAGGGTTGACAAAAAGGCGTTGCGGCAAGTGTTGCAGCTGTATGGGGTGCATGGGTCGTTGTTGAATGCAGTGAAAAGTTTTTACTGGGAGAGTAGAGCATGTGTGCGTGTGGGAAGAGAAGAGGGTGAGTGGTTTTTGGTGATAGCGGGTCTACGACAGGGATGTGGGATGTCTTCCTGGTTTAATGTGTTTATAGGAGGGGTAGTGAAAGAGGTAAATGTAAGGGTCATGGGGAGGGGAGCGTCATCTTTTGCTCGCTTGGTATGACGTCATCTTTGTTGAGTTTGGTTTGATGAGTTATATCGCATTGTTGATGGCATGTTGCTGAAAGTTGCAAAGATGATTGCAAACGTCTCAGTTGTCCGCTATATATATATATATATATATATATATATATATGTGTGTGTGTGTGTGTGTGTACAGTGGTGCTCATAAGTATTCGAAAAGAGAAATATTTGTTACATTCGTCCTTATCTTTTGTACGATGGATACGATGGCTATGAAAAGTTTGCCGTTCTTTTGGAAAATTTTAACAAATAAAAAAATAGTTTAACTACGACATATAACACTGGTATGCATCAATTTTGCTGTCAAGGGTTTTGTAAGTGATTCTTATAGTTTTTTTCCTGCTGATTTCGAATCTGCAATCCGTTTTTCTCAATCAGCTCAGGTTATCCGGCTATGGCCTCATAAGTAAAATAGTTTTTCGTGATTTTGTCAAAGCGGAATTGGAACAGTAACATCTATCATCACTTGTTTCACGTGTATAATATCTTTTTTTACTTTTCAGGCATATAGATAAAATATTTCATAATGAATAGAGCGTGTAAAAATGATCCCAATAGATTCTGCTACATATGTGGGACTGTTACCATGCCAAATAACCAGTCCCAAATCACTAAATTTGTGAAGACAATGTATTAGAGCATACTTTGGAATTAAGCTAGGGGACCAGGACAAAAATTTCGCCCCTCATATGTGCTGCAAGACGTGCATTGAAAATTTGAGAAGATGGAGCAAAGGCAGAGCGAAATCTTTGCCTTTTGGAATTCCATGATTTGGAGAGAAGGAAAGGATCACGTGACAGATTGCTATTTCTGCATGACAAACCTCCAAGGTGGGTTTATAAATTTATTTTTCTTAAATATTTTGAAATCCTCGTATGAAACTTTACATAATATTCACCATAATGTAATATTCACCATATGGTAATCATACATTTACATATACATATTGTTATAGAAAATACATTTACACATACATATTGTTATACAAGTTACATTTACATATACAATGATTGTATATTTTCTTTCTTTTTCATTCATATTGTCCCCGAAGGGACAATATGAATGAAAAAGAAAGAAAATATACAGACTCCATCGACTTATTTCATATCTTACAGACCGCAGCCTTCCTTCACGAGCCGCCACTGTCTGAATGCTTCTTCTATTTCATATGCAAGTTTTATATCCATGTTTCTGTGTTTCTATTTTCAGGAGTTAACAAGAAGAATAAACACATTGTTGTATACCCTGACATTCCTTCTGCTATGAGACCTGTACCCATGGTCCTGGAATTCCAATACCCGACCCACCTCAAACCCTGGACTTCGATGATTCTGATGATGAATCAATGACCAATGCCCATGACCAGTCCCAGTCGTATATACCTCAAAATACCGCTTCAAATGAGCCGAGGCCTCTCAACCAGGCCAAACTTAATGATCTTACCAGGGATTTAGGACTTTCCAAATTAGCTGCCGAGATCTTGGGCTCACGACTTCGAGAGGACAACTTGCTGGCTCCGGGAACAACATTCTCCTGGTATAGGAAACGAGAGGAAGAATTCCGCAAATTTTTTGCAGTGCACGAAAATACCTCTTCCTTAGTGTACTGCTGCAATGTTGAGGGGCTAATCGAATCCTTGGGCCTGCCATATAACGCATCAGAATGGAGGCTATTTATAGACTCGTCTAAACGAAGTTTGAAAGCAGTACTTCTCGACATTGGGAATAGGGTTGCATCAGTCCCTGTAGCACATTCCGTACAACTTACTGAGAGCTACGATAACATGAAAATTTTACTGGATGCTCTCGTATACGACCAACATAACTGGAGGATCTGTGGAGATTTGAAGGTAATACTATCATAAGTAAACTATTGCTATTGACTATGTTGTTTTTCCAAAGGTTATTTGAGAGCGTATAAGAACACTTAACTTCCCCACAGAAGTGATACAGTCCAATGCATAGATTTTTTTATCTGATAGAACAAGTTCTCTAAATTCTTTTAATATTTTAATTTTTTTTCAGGTTGTGGCATTTGTATTGGGAATGCAAGGGGGATACACGAAATATCCATGTTTCCTCTGCAAATGGGATAGCCGAGCGGATGAGAAGCACTATGCACAGCGTGAATGGGCATCCAGAGAGAATTTTGAACCTGGGTCGCATAATGTCGTTTCAGTGCCCCTTGTGCCACCAACAAAAATTTTGCTCCCACCACTTCATATTAAGCTGGGCTTGATGAAAAATTTCATCAAATCAATGAATAAAGAGGGTTCAGCATTCCGGTATCTCGAGAGTAAATTTCCTCATATCTGATGCTAAACTAAATGCTGGGGTTTTTGATGGTTCTCAAATTCGAACTTTGATCAAGGATACTCAGTTCGAAAACGCAATGACTCCAACTGAGAAGAATGCCTGGCAGGCATTCAAATCAGTTGTCACTGATTTTCTTGGCAAGCGTAGAAGTCCAGAATACGAGTCCGTTGTCGAAAACTTGATGGAAGCTTTCAAAGCTCATGGGTCGCGCATGTCCATAAAAATGCACTTTTTGTGGTCCCACTTGGACTATTTTCCTGAAAATTGCGGGGATTATAGTGAGGAACAGGGTGAACGATTTCACCAAGATATCAAAATAATGGAAGAGAGGAACCAGGGAAACTGGGATATCAATATGCTGGCGGACTATTGCTGGTGTTTGAAGCGAGACGTGCCCGAAGAAAAACACAGACGGAAAGCCAAAAAAACTTCATTCCTTCCTCAATAAACTTTTTTCCATATTCATTGTATGAATAAAAGTATTTATTCACACAATGTTTTCATTTTTCACGAGTGTTCTTATAATATTACTCATATCTACAGTGTTTAAGCTAAAAAAATCAATAAATTTGGGGATAAAATTGGACTTATAATAAATGGCCAATAGAGAAAAAACCTGACCTGATTGAGGAAAACCAATGTCATTTTCGAATTCAGCATGGTCGAATTATATGAGTTGAAAAAACCCTCACAGCAGACAAAAAAAATTCATATGCATACCAATGTAATGTAAAACATCAAAGAATTTAAGGAAAATAAAAAAGTTGAAATGCAAAAGTTTTCGTACATTTATTTACAAAATTATTTAATACTTTAAAATTTTTAGCAGTAGTTGGCTGTTTATTGATTAGAGACTGTTGGCAAATCTGAATTCTTGAATTTTCTCTGTGAATCTTCATGGAAGACGGACAACTGTACATAGGGCGGGTTGATATTTTGTGACACATTGTGGTGATTTCGTATGGGTCACAGTAGTCACCCAATAAAATATTTCGCGTATCCTAAGTCTCCTACCCCTGGCACAAATTTTTGGTTTTTAGTTTCAATTTGCCACAATGTACATTTTTCAGTAAAAACTCATAAAAATTGCTTCAGCTGTGTTAAACTCGTGTTTCTTATTTTTTATTCAAACTCAAAGAAAATTACATTTTTACGTGTTTTTAAGTATGTACTATATATTAAGGTAAAAAATAAGACAAATTTATGAACTGCATAACATTTTTGAGAAATTAAACAACAGAACTTGTCTTCTACAAGAAAAAGATAAAAACATTACCTAATGAAGTGCTCTTTTGCACGATGCATAAACTTAAGTTATTTTGAAAGTAACACTGCATGTTTATTTATTCCACGGTCCTTTTCATTCAAATTTAAGCAATCTTTGCCGTGATTGCAATAGGTTAAGAATATATTTTGGGCGATTTTCGTAGCCAATTCGTACATCAGATGCATTCGTGTCTAGATTCACGGCGCTTTCTACTCCTTGGCTGTAACAAGGAAAGGCTGGTATTTTGAGTGGATCTTGTCTTGCTAGCAAAAGTTTCTTATTGCTAAAGTTTCTTAGAAGTAGAGGCGGATAAATTACCTCTTTTTACCAATCAATCATTTCAGTGTAGTCTGAAGAATCAAAATTAAGAGTTCGAGGTAATTCAAAGTTTCTTGATCCAGAAAATGTAGTTCTTGAGAGAATGATTCTCTGGATTGCAACCTCTCTAACTTCTCTTCTTGAGTCTGTTATCATCGATAGTAGCAGTAGATACCCTAAGTATCAAAAGTTAGATGATCCGTCAGATGCTAGTGAATATGACTTTTTAACTCAAAACCATCCTGGAGCATAAGATAGCATAATAATTTCTACTAGATCTTTGAGATCTTGGGTTGGAATTAGTGTTGACACAGAGTCTAAGAATTCTATTTGCTCTAGTTAGCCAACGAGCATGATGAATTGTACCAGGAGATCTTTCTGCGAGATCTTTGGAGACATTTAGAGATTGAACAGCTAGGCACATATTGCAGAGATACTGTTGGTCATTGCTTAAAGCATTAACATCAAATGGAATTTCATGAATGTTTCCTTTAACAAGAGAAAAAGCAACCACTTCGTTTTGTTAGATCAGTCTTAAATTTATTTGCAACTGAACCCTTGAAAATACTTGGGCCTGTTGTTTTTTCCATCTATTGCCTCGTAGACATGCCTGAATGGTAGTTCGTTCATATGAAGAAGGCATACCAGCACTGAACAGACCTATTCAGATAGATTTCAACAAGCTTTATTACTCCACCGATTCTTCCACTGTTCACAGCAGTGCCATCACATAGTAAAGCTTTTAGAGTGTCTGAAGTTTCTGGGTCCACTATTACAGTAATCAGCTCTTCTGTTACACAACGAGCATTTCCATGATCAGGTGTTACATGATCTATATAGATATTTTTAGGCTCTTTAACAATGACGTAGTGCTCTTCTTTGATCTTGCCTGCCCTGGTTAATGTGTCATATCTTCTCCCATCAAAGTCAATGCATTCGATTCTTATATTCTCAGATTTAACCCTGGTACTCAATTTTTTACCTACTCGTGCTCTTTCCTTCTCCAGCTTCTTTCTATCAATCATGTTGCCCTGATCCAGGATTCCCATATCTTTTAAAGCAGCATTAACAATTGCTGCTGCTGCCCTGCAACTCACTCTGTAACGATCTGCGGTCACTGCCAACTCTTCATAGGTATATCTGTTCTGCTCATTCTCTATTAACTCTATGTCAGGCACGAAGTCTTCACCCTCTTGGTCGGTCTCTACCTCCATGCTCTCAGCACCGGCTGCATCCTGAGATTCCTGTGATGTTGAAGGGACAACTCTGATAGCTTCAGTCAAATTCTGCTTGTGATCTCATTCGGCGTTCGTGTTCTTTTTGAGCTGTAGCAATAGACCTTTTCCTCATCAAAGCAGCCTTTCTATCAATTGGCCCCAAGTGGTTTAATCTTTGCTTTTGTCCTACAAAAGAATCACACTCAGCAATTGTTATTTTATCCTTGCACCGGCAGGCATTTCTATCAATCCCTTTATCGTAGCAATCACATGTACATTGTACATACATCAAACATAGCATCATATTCAGAAACTTTTTGTTCAAATCTCTCATCTCTTCGATTTATAGGAACCTTGTTCAACTTTTGAGGCTTCTTCTATCACTCACTCTAACAACGTTCTGAAAGATTCCACGAGTACTTATTGTAGGGAAAGAGAACCTTCTCCATATGGTTTCAACGTCTATTGCGACTATGTTACAACATTCATTAAAAGTAATCGATTTATTTGATTCAGCCTCTTCTCGTCGTCGCACAAAGTTGTAGTGCCTCACAACATCTGCTTTTGTTGGTGTCATAGCTGCTGGAAACTCGGAAGGATGTCCAAAGGCTGCATTTGACAACTTTTTTCTTGTCATGATTAATTTGACTTAATAACCAATAATTTAACTTAAAAACCAATAGTTTTAATCAATAACCAATAATCAATAATAATTTCACTTAATCAATAATCTGAAACAAAAATAAAATAAATATAATTTTTTGCAAAAAGTATTAAAAAAATTAGGACTTTTTTGTACATTTGTGAAATTTGGCTACAAAGTGGCCAATCTGGCAACCCTGCATAAAACAAAAAAATATCCATAAATAAAGAAGATACCCATTTGATTTAAATAAGGGCAAATAAGGTCTTCTAACTTGTTTTTAATATATCTTAAATTGATATTCAGAATAGCTTTAGAGGGGTTGGTGTTTGCTTTGCAGGGTCACTTATGCATGTCAGCTATGACAACTTTGTTTTCTCTGTGAGCAGAAAACACATGGAGAGTTTTTTCTTGAGCACTGATGAAGCCTCTACCTTCCTCCCTTTAAAAGATTAGTGGGCACATGCCCCAAATCAGAAATTAGGTGTTATAAAACATCTTTCAATAGGTATAAATATTTTAAGGTGCTGCAAATGAGTAAATTTAAAAGTATTCATTTAATAATGACACCTTTTAGAAGTTAAATGTGTTGTGGCCTATTTCAATTAATCACCAACATGAATCATCATCTTGTGAGTGTTCAGTTCTTATCTCTCGTGTATAATATTGTTTCTTTGTATGGTATTGGTATAATACCTTCAATGGTGACCTTGCATTTGTCATATCAATAATGATAATTTAAGACTAATACATACTTTAACTATTAATAATACTAACTAATAACTAACTGTTTATTTTTAATAAGAGCCCAGTAAAGCCTAAAGCTTGAGGGCCAAGTTAAATAAAATAAATAGTCCAGCTTCACAATTATTTGTCATTGTAAATTCTAAATTGTAAAACCAATGTATTTATTTTATTATTAAATAAAGGCTATTCAATTCAATTAAAAAAAAGGTTCAAAGCTTATTGTGAAATCTCAGCTTCAAGAGTTGGAAAATATTGGGGATTATGTGCGAGGGGTACAGGGGGTCGCAAATAGCTCAACTTTTGATATATTATTTGTTAACTCAAATGAAAACCCTCACATAGTGTCGTTTTAAAAAAAAAAAAGCCAAAAAAAAACTTTTGACACGCCCTACCGGGCTGAGTGTACAAGCCATTAATAAGTAATGGGTAGTCGTGGTAAAATGCTGTCTACACATCTTAAGAGATCTGTTATTGCTGCACACGAGTCTCAAAAGAGTTATAGGAAGCTAGAAAAAGAACTTCGAATTCCATTTACGACGGTTGCTGCACTTATAAAGAAATGGAAAGTGTTTGGAACAATCAAAACTCTACCAAGGTAGGGACGACCTTGCAAGATTTCAGAAGGTACAGCTATACGGATTGAAAGAATGGCTGCTGCGAATCCACGAGTGACTGCAGGCGATATTTTCCAAACATAAGACGAAGAGCGATGTTCATCCCTCTACTGTACGTCATATATTGAGAAAGAATGGTCTGCATGGCAGAGTTGCACGAAGAAAACCTCTGCTACGAAAAAGCACACAAAGAAACTCGTTCAAAGTACGCCAAGGATCCTTAAAATGATGGATTTACATTCTGGAAGAAAGTTCTCTGGACAGACTAGATCAAAATTGAATTATTCGGGAACAACGAGCAACGGTATGTTTGGCTAAAATCAAATACTGCATTCAAAGAAAAAAACATTCTTCCTGCGGTTAAACATGGTGGTGGTAGTTTGCTTCTTTGGGGATGCTTTAGTGCTTCTGGTCCAGGAAAGCTTCTTGTCATCAACTGAATCTTGAATTCGAAGAAATATCAGGAAAGTTTAGAAGAAAATGTATTGCCTTCAGTTTGGGAGTTGCGAATAGGTTGCAGTTGGGTACTGCAACAAGATAATGATCCAAAACATAAAAGTAAGAGCATCATGAAATGGCTTCAACAAAAGAATTTCAAGCTTCTCGAGTGGCCCAGTCAAAGCACAGATCTCAATTTAATCAAGAATTTATGGTTTGATTTGAAAAAAGGTGTCCGCAAAAGAAAACCTTCGAATCTGAATGAATTCCAACAATTTTCTTTAGAAGAATGGCTAAAATTTCTACTGAGAAATGTCGAAACCTTGTAGAAAAATACCCAAAACGAATCATTTAAATCAATCATGCAAAAGGTGGACACACAAAGTATTAAATAATTTAATTTTTGTAAGTAAATGTACGAAAACTTTTGCATTTTAACTTCTTTATTTTCCTCAAATTCTTTGATGTTTTACAATATATTTTGGAGTTAAAATATTATTTTTTATTTGTTATATTTTTCAAAACGAACGGTAAACTTTTCCTAACTATCGTATGCATGGTACAAAAGATCATGACGAGTATAACTGAAATATTTATCTGTACGAATACTTATGAGTGCCACTGTATGTATGAGGTAGCTGCGATTCTTAAACTGCCACAAGAAGTATATACAGTTTCGGAAAAAGTTTCCCTAAAAACCAATGAAATTTCTGAAAAGCAAAAAAATTCCTGAGTGTTAATATTCTACTTTATTTTTCCTTGAATATTTTATTCTTTTCAGTGACTAATAAAATATCCGAAGATAAAGAGATTATTACCAATTTGTAATTTTCATGTTTTACAGATTTTTTCTAGATGAACTTTATTCCAAAACTGTACGAGTACATAATTTATATCCATTATAATAAAATGTGTTTCTCTTTCCCATTTGTGTGTAATGAGAGAGCGCTTAAACTTCTAACCAAAGTACACAATAAAATTACAAAGAATGACCTAAAATTTAAATTACAGTTATCGTAGGAATGGTCAAGAAGGGATGTACAGTATATTAATTATCGTCTTGCTTTAAGGTATCATCATCTCTACCCAAAACATCTTATTTCAAAATGGTAGACGTTTGGTTGCTGTTTTGCATCGCCATCATATTTGCAACGATCATCTTTCATGCCATGATAGATTACGTCTTAGAATATGAACCCGTTTTGCCTATGAAGATGGGACTTGGAAAGTTCACCAAAGTCTCAACCATTACCGGCAGCAGTAGGAAAGCTTCCGCGAGAGGTCAGATAACTAATGAAGATGGAAACGCCGAGAATTTCACTAATGACACCGCCAAGCTTCTGATTCGTACATCCAAAATAACGGTTTTTGCTATATTCGCTTTATTCAATGTTCTCTACTGGGGAATCATTCTTAGCGAGTAGGCTGCTTTTAGACTCCAAACTCATTACATCTGACTCTGTATGCTGATACGGTAATAATTTAGTACTCCCTTATTTCCCAAATGTAAAGTTGTCTTTCTTTCAAAAAATAATTAAATAAGTAGGTTTATAGTTTGTATGAATTCTTTCACTCTCATCAGGAATAATGAGCCTCATACAGTTTCTTATTTTGTGCCTGATAAATGTAAATATACTTTCATATTAAAATCTATAATACATTAATTTTTCTTAACTCTTATCAGGTTTGTTTGTTTATGTTTATATCAAGATGTATTGTGTAGAAATTATGTACTTGTTTACAATTAAACTATTTCATGCATTCGCAAAACGAAAGGTTTTATTCTTCTTTAAATAAAGTTGAAGCCGATTATCTCTTTTTAATTTAATTTTTATGAAAAAGTTCATAAAACTAAAATACTGCTCTCTCTTCTCACTGATGTTCGGTCAGAGGAAGCAATATTTCCACATTTTCCTCTCTACATACTGTAGATAAACTTAAAAATTTCGAGTAATTTATATATAAGTGTCAAACTCTCCACTTATATGCATTGTCTGGGTGTATCCACTGGTAGAGATTTATATTTCGATTATGGGAGGGGTAGGCGCCCTTCATCCCTCCTTCCTGCATAAAAAAATAAA
The DNA here is from genome assembly GCA_023014485.1 of Bathynomus jamesi. Taxonomy (NCBI): domain Eukaryota; kingdom Metazoa; phylum Arthropoda; class Malacostraca; order Isopoda; family Cirolanidae; genus Bathynomus; species Bathynomus jamesi. The sequence goes on along the minus strand of JAJOZX010001793.1, from coordinate 711,816 downwards.
TAAAACTATGTACCCAAAAAGCGTAACCATCCTTTATACTTAATTAGCTATTCGGAGGTTTTGACTCCCAAGAATTCCTATCAAGTTTCCCCTTTCTTAATCATCAGAGAATTCCCAGTGCTCTGCAACCAAACATGATGAGCATCTCCTACTGCATTTAAAACAAAAAAGGAAAATTGGGCTACTTCCTATAGTGACTAAATAACACATCCCCAGTTTACCCACCCTTTAATGCAAATTTATGCTACTAAAACACCTATCCAACTTATAGTTACAGATATTAACCGAAGTCCTAGCCAAGACCCCCCCCCCCCCCCCCCCTGCGCGAAGACTATTCCACCTCTTGACTATCTTACAGGAGAAAAAGACCCTCGCAACGTTTGTCTCAAATCATTTGCCCTTTATTTTAAAATCATTGTTTCTTGTAATGTTTCTATCATTTAGGACCAAAAAATCTCATAATTCCAAAACGATTTAAACTTTTGAATGCCTGAATTAATTCGCCTCTCAAACGCCGAGTTTCATGAAAATTCAAATTCGGCTCTCTGAGTTTGAGTATGCTTTACCACGTAACGTTGGAATTAGCTTTCTACCATTTCTACATCCTTACTTATATATGGCAATCAAAACAGTACAGCATATTCTAAATGAGGTCTAATAAGTGACCTACACAATGGCAAAACAATACCTTTAAATTTATATTGAAATTTTTGAGAAATATAATATGTAATATGTTAAATTTCATTCGTCAGCCAGACTCCTGACTGAGTGGACGCATTCCCTGGGCTCTCCGATATTGTTTCTACTTTTGAATATTGCCGATAAATTTACTGTTGGAAAGTTCTGAATTTTATATACTTGCGTTTATATCCACATTGTTATAGTTAAGAAACTGAATATTTGCGGGTTTTAGTGATTTAGAAGTTTTCAAAGCGTGCCGGCTTAATTGGTAATCATTGAATGTTTCACCAACACTGAAATTAATATTCAAAATACATTTTTCTAATGTATAAGGTTGTAACATATATTCTGCTGGATTTTTTAGTTCATTCAGAACAAAAATTAAAGGACTTATAAGGACAAATTTACTCGAATTTTTAGTTTATTCACAACAAAAATTGAATGACAATGACAAATTAATCATCAACATAATTCCCTTCTTTTTCTATAACCTCCTCCCACCTGTAGAAAAAATTTTTATGCCACGTTCGAAGAAATCCCTTGGTTTCGAGTTCAAAAGAGCGATCACTTCGTTTTCGATAGCTTCCCTGGATTGCAACTTTTGTCCATCTAGGTGGTGTTGCAGACTTCTGAATAAATGGTAGTCTGAAGGTGCGATGTCCGGAGAATAAGGTGGATGAGGCATTTTTTCCCAACCAAATGCCTCCAATTGGGCAGTGATGATTCGAGCAGTGTGAGGGCGCGCGTTATCCTGGTGGAATAAAACACCTCTGCGATTAATTAATGCAGGACGTTTTTCTTGTAATGCCATCTTCAGTCGTTGGAGTTGTTGGCAGTAGACTTCAGCTGTGATTGTTTGGTTATCTGGCAGAAGCTCAAAATGAATAATTCCTTGCATATCTCGCCAAACGCATAGCCAAATTTTCTTTGGATGGGGTCCATTCCTTGGCTGAGGTTCAGGCTTTGTTTCACGGCTAAGCCACTGATGTCGACGCTTAATATTGTTATAGGGAACCCATTTTTCATCCCCAGTGACGATCCGATTCAAAAACAGTGCCTGCAGTCCCCGAGAATGCAGTGATGTGCAAATATCGATTCGATGTTGAAGATTCGCTTGTGACAAATCATGCAGAACCCATTTTCCAACCTTCACTACTTTTCCTAACAGCTTCAAATGACGATGAATGGTCATATGACTAACGCCGAGTTGCAGGCCAAGTTCTCTTACAGTTACCGTTGGGTTTTCCTCCACTGTTGCTTTCAGCAACTCTTCATCTAACTCATTTGGTCGTCCTGTTCGTTGATAATCTTTCAGACTGAAGTCTCTATTTCTGAACTTCTCAAACTATCTCCTACATATCTATTCGCTCACATCATCATTTCCATAAACTCTCTGAATGTTTTTTGCAGATTCACTAGCGTTAGATCCTTTATGGAACTCATACAGCATCACATGTCGAATATGCTCTTTCTTGGGCTCCATGTTTTTTCAATTACTGTAATATCGTAGGGGTGGCGTTGTAACTATGAAAAACACCAGAGAAAATATTCATTAGCCTAATCCTACACTATCCTAAGTCATTCTGTATCATTCTGTATCGTGATAAAACCTGTGTGAACCTGTCGCCGCGTGTATTTTGCAACATTTCTAAAATTATTTCACATTATCTTGAGGTTATTCTATTATCTATCGTCCGTTTTCTAATCGAGCAGAATTTATGTTACAACCTGATATTTTGGTGCGTTCTGTTCAAATATGACCTTCATATCTTGCGCAAATGAACCGCAACAAAGTTATGAAACATTAAAGTTTTCCTATGTTTTGGTTTATTTTCGCTAGAAATGAAGGTCATATATGAACCCAACATACCAAAATACATTAGAAAAATATATTTTGGATATTAACAAAAAACAAACGGGCTAGGAACATAAATACATATATATGAAAATTATTTCACGAAAGTAACACGTGAAAAATATTTATAATGAATAAAACCACGAAGGAAAGGAAACAGAGTGGTGCTCAAGCGCTTTCGTCTAATTACATCCTCGGGAACGCTAAATTTAACACAATCCTCTGTAACTAGTTTAAGCTCACTGACGGAACATCCAATGCACACATCCATCATCAACAACGTTACACTCCAAACTGACGCATTTTTATAGGCAATCATGCGGCGGAATGGCACAAAGTAGTTCTTATTAAAAATATTAATTAAAAATTTGTGGAGAAATTTAAAAAAAAATTAGAGATAGCAGGGTTTTTACTTATTCTATATCTATATAAATACATGACTTTTATAACTAAAAAGTTGATTTTCGTGGAGCCGTGAAAGTAATACGTAACCAATTTAATTTAAACTTGTGACGGTTATAAACGTTAACTACTTTAACTTGCGCGATGCCGTCGCAGAAAGCGTCGTGTGCTAGGTGTAGGGTTAATCGGTGGTATACTGATTTCAAAGATTACAACGGCGGTCCTATGGCGATTACCGAGAGATCGGTTTGTTTCTGTTGCAAGTTGAGTGAAGAGATAGTGGATTTAAAACGTAGTTTACGCGAGGTGACGGGACGACTTGCAACGCTTGATAGGGCAGGGGTAGGTTTACAGTTGACGAAGGCCGAATCTATACTAACGTTGAAGACGTTAGTAAGTTGAAGGGTGAGGTTAAGAACCTAGTTTCTAGTATAGGTAGCTTATCGGGGAGGTTAGAATTGAGGAAGGGGTTAAGGTAGACCCGAGATTAGTAGACGGGGAGGGATTTAGAGTAGTTAAAGGTGGAGAGAGGCCACGTATGTTAGGTGATAGGAATTCCCCAGCTATCGAAGTTTCGAACCCTTTCGCCCAGCTGGATAGGGATGTGAACGAGGGGGAAACGATTTTAATTGGGGACTCCTTAGTGCGTCATATGGATAAGGAGTTCGTTGAACGGAATCCAACCAAAAGGAGGAGGGTCTGTCTACCAGGGGCTAGGGTTGATAGAATTAGGGACGAAGTAGATAGGATTGATGTTGCCTCCGTCACTCGATGTTGGTGACGATGGTAGGGGACAACGATTCGTATAGGCCCGATACGAGAGTACCTGACCCTTTTGGAGAGATACAGGGGGTTAATTAGGTCCCTGAAGGCAAGGTCAGATAGGTCTTTAGTTGTAGGTATTACCCCCTAGGCACGGTTTAGGTCTTAGGATTACGTCAAAAACAATATTTTTGAACACTAAGCTAGAAGAGATTTGTGCTCAGGAAAATGTACCCTTTGTAAAGCTGTGGTTAGAATTTAGTGATCCTAGCCTTTTCACAAAAGATTTCAGTGAAATATGGAATGCTAGGCTAGGTAGGTTAATCGATGAGAACGTTCGAAAGCTGTATAGGTCGAAGTCCTCTTTAAACGTTGTGGGTCCGGGAAACGCCGGTCCGACGTGAAAGTTTAAAACGCCGATCCGTGGTAAAAAAATAATTTAAACATCTTTTATTGTAACACGCGTAGTATAAATAAATTGAACGAATTTAAGGCGATAATTTATTCCGAGAACTACGATAGAGTTGCTATAACCTAAACGTGGTTAAATACCGTGACTTGTTGGGGGAGCTTGATATAGCGGGTTTTAAACTTTTTACTAATGATAGGTTACATAGGATTGGCGGCGGCGTTTTGTTGTACATTCGTAATCCCCTTCGGGCTATCGAGGTTAAGATAGATTTTCCGGCAGCAATTAATGCGATATGCGTTGAAGTTAGGGCGCGTAGTATTAGCTTTAATTTCGTTGTTTATAGACCTCCCGTTCAACCCCTCGATACCGATACTAGATTTTACATACTTCTTAGTAACTTTATTAATAATCGGGATAGTATAGTTGTCAGAGATTTTAATTGCCCTACCGTTAATTACGAGACTTTTACTGGTAATGATGAGGGTTTGAGACTGATTGACTTCATCGAAGATAATTTTTTACGACAGATGGTTACCGAACCAACGCGCGGTGACAATATTTTAGACGTGGTGATGACGAACGACGAAAATAGTCGAAGGTGAGTAGGTGAGAGTTTGGGATGTACTGATCACTAAATTATTGGGATCACTAACATATTGCTTCCCAAGGCATTCAGGAAGCAATATGTTAAAGTGATCCCTCCTGGGTAACAATATGTTAAAGTGATTAACACTGGGTAGCAATATGTTAAAAAGAGAAAGGTTGGTTGGTTAGAAAGAGGTTGGTAAGCTAGGAGATAACCTACTGACCGTAAACAAAGCTATAAATGCCCTAACCGGGCATTCTTTATACTATATTTAATGTAGGTTAACTGAATGCCCGGTTAAGTCAACTGTTCGCCCTTCATGATTGGTTAGGTTAAGTCGTGATATTTTCGTTAGTTTTAACAAAAATATCACAGCTTAACCTAACCAATCGTCAAGGGCGTACAGTTGACCTAACCGGGCATTCAGTTGACCTACATTAAATATATAAAGAAAATGAAAGGATGCAAAAAGGAGCTACTCAACTCGTACTTGTGGCAAATGATGTGGCGTGACCGATTCTTCCGAAATCGATTTTTTACTTTGTGTGACCATATAGGTTAGGCGTAACAATTCTAATAAATTTACTTTCAATCTAATATTTTAACATGTTATGATTTACTTTTTATGCGTTTACTTTACTAAAGCGAACATTTTTTATCGTACTCCTTATCCTAAATATTGGGAAGCAATATGTTAAAGTGATATAGGGTGGGAAGCAATGTGTTAAAGTGATCCAATTATTAGGTTTAAGCTATTGATAGAAAACAGTAAGGATAGTAACGTAATAGAAGTCCCTGATTTTCGTAGGACTAATTTTGATAGTTTTGCGGATAGGATGAGAGTAGTGGACTGGGATAATTTATTTATGGGTAATGACGCAAATTTTCATTGGGAGGCTTTTAAAAAAGGTTTTTGAATATCGAAAGGGAGTTTATTCCACGTAGGCCCAAACGCGCTAGTAATCATAATAGGCCCAAGCGGTGGACCAGGGAAATAGGTGATTCATAAACGAGCGTATAGACTTAATATCTCTTTTGCGACAGTTTTTACCGTAGAAGAAGTAAATAATGTCCCCGACGTGGACGATATCGTTCCATTTACTAGCGAAACTATTTTGAATGAAATACGTACCTGTTTACAAGGGTGAGATTGCGCATTATATCGATAAGCTAAAAGTTAGCAAGGCTCCAGGCCCTGACGTGCTTCATCCTAGACATTTGAAAGAGGTTATCGTAGGCCCCTTAACAAAAATTTTTAATAAGTCACTGGAAGCGGGGATTATTCCTGAAGACTTCAAATTAGCTAACGTCAGCCCATTTTTAAAAAAGGTGACCGCACAGTAGCTAGCAATTATAGGCCTATTAGCTTAACGTCACTTGTCGGTAAACTTTTGGAATCCGTAGTTAGGGATCGTATCGTCGGTCACTCAGAAAGTGGCAATTTGATTAATAGTAATCAGCATGGGTTTCGACGCCATACATCTTATTTAACTAATTTGTTAGAGTTTTATAACGAAATAGTGCGCGAATACGATAGGCATAGAGCGGCTGACGTTATCTATTTAGACTAAAAAGGCGTTCGATACAGTTCCGCATAGAAGATAATTGCGAAAGTTAAAGCGCACGACGGTATACGCGGTCAGGTAGCTAACTGGTTAGAGGAATGGCTTCGTGCCAGGAAGCAGAGTGTCGTTGTTAATGGTAGGGAATCGGGGTGGTTGGATGTAGGTAGCAATATCCCTCAGGGTTCAGTGTTAGACCCATTGCTATTCGTAATCTACATTAACGACATAGATGTAGGGTTGACAGTAACGTGTCAAAATTCGCGGACGATACTAAAATAGGCGATAAAGTTGTTAATGTGGACGATAGAAATAGGGTCCAAGACGATGTAAATAAGATAATGGAGTGGACGGATAAGTGGTAGTTGCAATTTAACGAAGACAAATGTAAAGTTTTGCATATAGGTTCTCGTAACAACAATTACACGTACACGATGGATGATAGAGAGTTAGCGAGCGTTGACGAGGAAGTAGATTTAGGCGCACGCGTATCTAAGGGTTTAAAAGTTAGGACCCAGTGCCTGGAGTCTTGCGCAAAAGCTAATTGGATGTTAGACTTTATAGCAGGTAATTTCGAATTTAAATTGAAGAATATTATATTGCCCCTTTACAAGTCCTTAGTCAGGCCTCACTTAGAATATGCCATTCAGTTTTGGTGCCCGTGTTTGCGTGAAGATATTGATAGGTTGGAGAGGGTTTAGGGACGCGTCATGAAGCTAATTCCGTCACTGCGCAACAAGTCTTACGAAGCTAGGATTAAAGAGTTAGACTTGCATTCACTCGAAACTAGGACATTAAGGGGGGAGCTTATTGAAGTTTTCAAAATCGTTAATAAAATCGATAACGTAAATTTTGACAACTGTTCACTTTCGATAATAGCAATACTCGTAGTAACGGATTTAAATTACGTGGCAGACGTTTCATTCCTAACATAGCTAAAAACTTTACGTTTAAAGTAATTGATAGATTTAATAATCTTCCCGCGTCCGTCGTAAACTCTACCAGCGTTAATATCTTTAAAAACCGTTTAGATAGGCATTTTAAAATATTAACGTCATTTAAAATAACAAAACAATTAGTAACAGGAGCTCTGGGGTAATGGTCGAGGATGAGTGTGGACAATTAATGCCAGCTTGTGACATGCCAGCGTGTGATATGCCAGCAATAAAATTATAAAAAAAAAAAAAAAAATAGACTGACACGAACTTAACCCCTTATTCTCTTCTTTTAACCCCCTACTCTCTTCTTTCTCTTCAGCTAACCTTAGAGTGGATCTTAGGGTCTTTGTTAGCCTTAGCTTCTGTAGATCTGTAGAGTACATCACTACTAAATTATCAACATCGCGCTGTAAACTTCCTCTATCAAGTAAACTAATTGCTTTATCCGCGATTTTAGAGTCGTCGGCAAATTTTGAAATTTTACTCAGAAAATTAACATAAAGATCGTTAACGTATATTACATTACGAGTATGAAAAATACTGGTGTCAAAACCGAACCTTGCGGAAAACTGCTAGTTACATTTGCCCACCCTGGCTCTTCCTCATTAATTACTACCCTTTGTTTTCTAACAGTTAACCAATTATTTATCAGTCCAATTAAGAATTTGGCCCCTTATTCCGTGAGTTTTAAGTTTTTCTAACGATCGTTTATGAATAACTTTCTCAAACGCCTTTTGAAAATCTAAATATATTATATCTACCGCTCTGTTACAATCATAAATACCGATGACGTCATGAAAAAAACTCCAATAAATTTGTTAAACGAGATTTATTTCTTCGAAACTCATGCTGACTTTGTTTAATAAGATTATTGGGTACTTGTAGGTTATCTCCCCCCCACCAATTTTGACAGAATATTTTCGTTAAAACTAACGGTTGATCTATCAGTAAATAGTAAACACTATTCCAGAAACAAACAATGTTATAATTAATAATAGATCAACTATACGCCCTTGATAATTAATTGGTTAGGTTAAGTCGTAATATTTTCGTTAGTTTTAACCTACAAGTACCGATTATTGCTTTCAAGATGTTCGACTATACGATCTTCAATAACTGATTCTAAAAGATTTCTTATAATAGAAGTTAGACTAATGGGCCTATAATTTCCCGCTTATCACCTTTTATAAGAATTGGAGTTACACTGACTAATTTAAAATCCAAAGGAACAACCCACTGCGATAAACATTTATTAAAAATTTGGGATCACCTGAAGATCAGGGCCCCCAGCCTCAATTACCAAATGATATCTTCGTTAAAACTAACAAAAATATCACGACTTAACCTAACCAATCGGTAAAGGCGTATAGTTGACCTGGGGCAAGGACAAAAACTCACCTGGACAAAAACTCACCTGGACAAAAACTCACCACTTAATGCAAAAGAGGACAAAAACTTACCAGACAAATGTTTTTGCGAAATACATACACTCTAGTCTAGATCTTAAGATTTTAGACTGAATGTAGATAATTACTCTTCATCTTTCAAATTGTTCTGTCTTTAACCAACCAACCAATATTCTTTTTTTTGGAGAAATGAAAAACAAACATGTTAGAGCACTTTAAATAATTAATATGTGTTTTAACTAGCTTAAACTAGTTACAGATGATTGTGTTAAATTTAGCCAGAATCACAAACTGCTACTGTTTATGAAAAAGTGCTCTAAGTGTGGGAAAGTGTGTTCCTTTGATAAAAATACCCAGTTCTTTAAACTAGTTACAGAGGATTGTGTTAAATTTAGCCAGAGTCACAAACTGCTACTGTTTATGAAAAAGTGCTCTAAGTGTGGGAAAGTGTGTTCCTTTGATAAAAATACCCAGTTCTTTCGTTGCCAAAGGCGTCGGTCAAACGGTAAAAATTGCAACTTTACGAATAATACGTTTTTTTGAAGGATCCCGGCAGATCTGTAAAAGTAGCAGAAAAAAAATCAAGAATTAATGCCCAGTTAGGTCAATTGAATGCCAGGTTAGGTCAATTGAATGCCCGGTTAAGTCAACTGTACGCCCTTGACGATTGGTTAGGTTGTCATGATATTTTCGTTAAAAACACATTAATTATTTAAAGTGCTCTAACAGGTTTGTTTTTCATTTCTCCAAAAAAAAAGAAAGTTATTTTTGAAATCAGTGACCAAAACTACATTAGTATACCGATTTGGTTAAAAACAGAACAATTTAAAAGATGAAGAGTAAATAGTAATTATCTGCAATGAGTCTAAAATCTTAAGATCTAGACTAGAGTGTATGTATTTCGCAAAAACATTTGTCTGGTGAGTTTTTGTCCTCTTTTGCATTTAAGTGGCGAGTTTTTGTCCGGTGAGTTTTTGTCCTGGATTCAGTTGACCTAACCGGGCATTCAATTTAATTTATTATATTTGGTACTGTAAAGCAAAAAACAAGAATACATGGGGGCCCTGATCTTCAGGTGATCCAAAATTTGAACTAAAGGATCTAGTATTTCATTCTTTAACTCTTTTAGATGTTTTGCGTAAAAAAGGTCAGGATCTGACGATTTATTAATTTTTAACTTATCTATAGAGTGAACAGTCACAGCTACAGTATGTCAGGAAGCAATGGAACCCCCATTTACCTCACTGAACATATTATTAGCCTTCGGAATAAAAGTTGTATTCACAACTGTAAAAAGTGATGTAAAGAAGTTATTGAAAATTATTGCTATCTCCCCATAATTATTTATTAATTACTACCTTAGCCTACCAATAGCCCACAATTGTTCCTCAAAGAATTTCTATTGCTAACATAATCGTAAAACATCTCATGGTTTTCTTTACACTCACGAGCTGCTTGAATTTCATATTCGCGTTTAGCACTTCTAATTAAGTGTTTAACCTTTCGACATAAATCTATATATTATTATGAAGTGCTGCTGAGCATGATCCATTTTATACTTCTTGTAGGCTACGTTTCTGTATTTAATTGCTTTTCCTATATTTCTATTCCAACTGTTATTTTTTGCTCTTTGATTGGATTCGGAATCCAAGCTGAGACTCAAACAACCAATCTCTGAAGGGCTAACCTTAACTTATACCCTAAGTTAAGCTAGACTAAAACAGACTCTAAAGAGCTGGGGTCCTATTCTGTCCTATTCAGTCCGGTCGGGTTGTCGAATCGACGCGGGCCTACTTTAGCCCTCAGTTAGCATAAATAAAACGAAAGGGGGCACTCTTTGTGGTCTTCTTTCTAAACCTTGCAACAACAACACAACTTGCACTATTGCACGGTGCAACAATCCTGTATCTAGACTATCAAGCTGAACTGCAAGAGAGCTCTCTATAAGACCACGCCCTGTCAGTGCTAATTTCAACAAAAGAGTAGAAAGGACGCTGCAGCACACAAAAAATAATGCCACAAGAGCCCCAAAAAGTTGCTTCTAAAATGGATGACAATTTTTCACTCACTTACAATTATGAGATGGACATATATACTTTAACGTAATATATACAAACAATGCTGCATTAATCAGTCTAGTCATCGTACTGCTTTAAGATAACAATGGCTCTTCCTCTTCTAGATTTTCTAACACTTCTCCTCACCGAAGAGGCATTGTTGTCACACTACTTTCTGAAAGTTCAACCAAATTATCATGCTTAGTTTTGTTAAAATTAAACTAAATAAATGATGTTACTCGAAAATAAATTTGTCTTACATTTAATACTATAAGATTATTGTCGAGTCAACGTAAGGTAAGTAATATGTAAGTAAAAAGTAATAAACACTAAATGAAAGTCGACTTTAACTAACTAAGATTTTACATGTCTGAAACAAAATAAAAAGAACAAATTACGGATCACCTGAAGTTCAGGGCCCCCAGCCTTCGTTAGTTAGCCTTATAAGGCTAACTAACGAAAATATCACGACCTAACCTAACCAATCGTCAAGTTGACCTAACGATTGGTTAGGTTAGGTCGTGATATTTTCGTTAGTTAGCCTTATAAGGCTAACTAAAGAAGGCTGGGAGCCCTGATCTTCAGGTGATTCCAAATTACTAATAATGAATGGAATGCTGATGTTTATAAAAAGAGAAATAAAGTATGAAGAAAAATAAGCTTACCAAATAACATAAGAAAACAGTTTAACAACAATTATATTTGGAAGAAATCATTTTCAAATTTCTAACATGAAGTTAAGCCCATTTCCAAGTAAATATAACCTCATATGTGTTCAATCTAAAGTTTAAACCATATTTATTTTCAAGTAACATCATATATTTAGTTTAATTTAACAAAATGGGGTCTCTAATTTGGAACACAGTGCTATGTTCGTTTAAAATCCAAACAAATTTCATGTTGAAATTAAATAAAAAGTTATTTTCACTACAGTCAGTCGCAAGACAGTTCCAGAGTCCCGCTATCGAATCCCGTGAACGAAGTGAATTCCTGTGAAATATTTTTAAACATGCCTATCGTGTCTTGTGAATCGCCCGTCTGATGTATAAATGTTGTCGACCATGTTCAGTCATTTATGCGAATGAATTAATGTTCTTTCTTCAGTTGCTAAATGTTAAAATAGTTTATTTATCCCTATTTCGCTATCATTTATTAGCTTTGACCGGTAACGTAAATTATTCTTGAAATAATCTTCAATTATTCTTGAATTTATTCTTAACCCAATTCCCTTGATCAAACACTTCATAATTGCATTACGGTAATTACCCCCATTTAGGCTTACCATACGTCCCGATTTGACCGGGACAGTCCCGGTTTTGAGCTCTTGTCCTGGCGTCCCGGCCGGCCTGTAATTCTGTCCCGGTTTATAATTGTAACGATTATAAACCGAGACAGAATTACAAGCCGGCCGGGACGCCCTGGAAAAGAGCTCAAAACCGGGACTGTCTCGGTCAAATCGGGACGTATGGTAAGCCTACCCCCATTGGTCTTTGAACAATATAAATTAATTCCCTTCATTCATTCATCTACTGTCTACCCACGTCTACTGTATTTGTCTACCTGCGTTCATCCATTGGTGTAGATCGCCAATTACCTACATACTTACACGTGTACATCTCTAATTATATCGTGCTCTTCTGTTGCTCACTGACAACAATTCGCCAAGTCAGTTTCGTTGAACGTCTCAACGCTTATCTGCGTACGTCACCTCACAACAGGGGTGGCGAGAGAATTTACACAATGGAAGGGCTGACTTCCCCGATGGGGGGCTACACCAGATGAACAGTCGGTCAATGGGCACGTTGGTAAACCTTACATAGACTGATCACTCGTCGTAATTCTCTAGTATGTATGACGTTTGCAGATGCATTTAAAAGGTGCAAAAAAACAACAGAGGTACTACATTTATATTTTATTCATTTATAAACTGTAATAAAACACAACACTTCAGCATAGAGATACATACTAACGATACAGTCTATTAAATTTTAAAACAATGCAGCTTAGATACATACTACCAACATAGAACACAACACAATGATTAAGCGTGTGTTTGGACTGTTTGGATGTGATAGAAAATTGAGGGAAGTCTTTGTTTTCTGTGAAACACAAGTTATTTATGCAGAAACTTTAAATATATTTACAGTATTACGTCGATACAATATATGAGAAAGAGAAAACTTCATCAACTTGAGTAGTCTAAGCATCATCATCCTGTTTGCATATACGTTTTGTTTCGTATTTATCAATTATTACGAAAGAAATCTTTTATAACTTGAAGAGCCTAATCATTTTCATTAATCAGTAAAGTAACATAAATATCATCAACTGTTGCTGCAAAATAGAAGTCAACATCTTCCTTCCTTGACTAATCAATTTTAAAATTAGAAAGAGCCGTTTTAAGAAAACTGAGATTTGTTTATAAAAAACCTCTGAACAGGTAGCTAGAACAACGTGAAAAAAGTGTTAGCAGCTGACGAGGAAGCTTCTAACAGTGGCTGCATCCTCCAGCGCGGGACACGTCAACGCGAAGAAGAGGCGACGTCAAACCAAAACATCAACGCGCTGGTGGCCAAACTTCCTCAAATCTCCGTGCAGCGGGCTGTCTACGGTTGGCCAGACTGGCAGTCGACGGCCTGTTGCGTGGCACGGTCAGAGTGCCGATCGGCTCCCGGGCGGACCTATTCTCAGCGTGCTATTTTTTCATTACAGGGAGCAATTGCGTGCTCCCCACTACTCTTACTCTCTGGCGACATTAAGACTAATCCAGGCCCCACTACAACTTACACATGTCACATACACAAAGACATAGACACAATAGCACCATGAGCACATACAGAAGTATAATATTAACATATTACAGTACAACGTAGATGGCCTCACAAACAAAATCATGCAGCTTAGGGAATTCGTACACAAACAAAACATTCACATAGCACTTATACAAGAAACAAAACTAAAACGCACACACAAAACACCCACCATCCCTGACTTCACGGCGATCCGTCAAGATCGTACTGGGGTAACGGGGTGGACTCATCACTTACATACGTAAAAGCATTAGCTACACTGATGCCACCCAAAACATTACAAACACAATCCAAGCAGATAACACGATAGAAATACAGGCAGTTAACATTAACACGCGCAAAACACAACACCACACTAATCAACATTTACATCCCACCAGATAGTTCACCTCAGGTGCCAGCCAATTACAATCCAGTTACACAATCTGGCCTCTCTCACTAATGTCATCTTAGGAGGAGACTTCAACGCTAAAGACACTAGTTGGTACCTGCACAACCAAAGCAACACCAGAGGCGCCAACATAGCCACACAACTAAACAGCCTCTTCATTCTTAACAATACAGAAGAACATACACACATACCACATCAAGCAGGATACTCAAACTCCTCCCCAGACATAACGTTCTGTTCCCCTCACTAGCAACACATACAACTGGAGAACAGAAAAACAACTGTCATCAGACCACCTGCCCATCATCATTACAACACGTTCTACACTCTGCCCCAACAGCCTTAGGCACACTTACAGAAATTACAAGAAAGCTGATTGGGAACAGTTCAAAATACAGACTGAGGAACAATTCACCACATTAAACAGCACACCCATCATAAACATCAATACAACACTCAAGACATTTAATCAGATCATCAATAATGCAAACAAATACATACCCAAGGGCAACATTAGGAAATACAACCCAAATTACACTAGAGAAATAGCCCACCTCATAAGGCAACGTAACAACCTCAAATATAACACACAAACACCACACACAGAAGCCATAAAACAGCAGATACAACAGCTCAACACAGAAATAAACAACAAACTCAAAGAAAAACAAACAGAAACATTCAGGGAATTCATAACAACACTAAACCACTCCACAGATACATCCAGGCTATACAAGACTATAAACAGCATTACCCACTCTAACAGCGGCATTCACACCTCACACGCGGCTATCTGTCGCAGCCAAAATAATATCCCAACATATACACAACAAGCTAACATTCTAGTTAATCACTACGCAAAGATAAGTCACTTAAACAGAGACAACAACCAGAAACACGCAGACAGACAAACAGCCAGACACAAGAAAACCTACAGACTCGACACGACCATTACACCCTTCAATACAGACCAGACCACCACATCATCAAAAACATTAAGAATTCGAAGGCTACTGGACCAGACAACATATCTAACATACACCTTAAACACTTGGCCCACAGGAATACTAGCTCTCACAAATATCAGCACATATTCATACCAACACTGTATTATTCCTGACATATGGAAACAAGGTAAAATTATTACACTACTCAAACCAAACAAAAATCCAACAGAACCAGCTTCCTATAGACCCATTACTTTACTATGCACACCTTCCAAAGTAACAGAAAGACTAATCTTACAAATCAACAACCCACACATTCCACTATCGCCTACTCAACATGGATTCAGACCTCACCACTCAACCACGACATTACTCACTAATCTCACGCAGCACATCATGGATGGCATCAACTCCAGACGACCAGCTCAACGTACACTATTAACAACAATAGACATTAGTAAAGCATTTGATGCTATCCCACGCTTCCCTCTCATAAACAAAATACTCAACACAAACATGCACAATAACACCAAAAGGTGGCTGAGCAACTATCTTTCAGGAAGATACTCACATGTCACATTTAATGGCAAGTCATCCAAAAACAAGCTTTTTCCGAACGGGGTCCCTCAAGGCTCTGTTCTCTCACCAACACTCTTCAACTTATACATGCATGACATTCCAACACCCATAGATAACAAGCTTACCTTATCATCATATGCAGATGACATCACTCTAACATCCACCCACAACAACATCGACACCGCTACAAATAACCTACAAACACATAAACGTATACAAGACTGGCTCACACACAATAGACTCAAAGTAGCGCCCACAAAATCAACCATCACCTTGCTTACAAGCAACACAAAAGAACACCAGATAATCCACAGCTTACACTAACAACACCAACATTCCACACACTCACAGGACCAAAATACTTGGGTCACATACAACACATCATTATCTTTTGCAAACCACATTCAGGACATTAAAAACAAATGTACGTCAAGACTTAACACGCTTAGGGTACTAACAGGCACAAACTTTGGACACCAGCAGGAAACAACATCACTCATATACAAACAATATATTCGCTCAGTTATGGACTATGCTAGCCCATGCTGGGCACCCATTATCTCAAACACACACATAAACACCTTACAGACAATACAAAACAACGCACTTCGTATCATTACAGGATGCACTCAAACAACACCAAAAGAACACCTGCACACAGAAACAAAAATACTGAAAGGGAACATTTAGACATGAGGGGAACACAATTCATGGCAGCAGCGACAACTAACCCACAACACCCTTGCCACTACATGTACAATAGGGCGGCTCGTTTTTACACTTTTTTCGATATTTGATTGGGGGTAGTGCGGAAAAGTTGCGATTTGGAGAGAAAATAAAGTGTGTAAAATTTTTTTGATCTACGTCAATACCTTCCGGTGGCGGCGAGTCCTTAAAAATCGAAAAATAGGCCTAAAAACATAAATTTTTATATAATTTTTATATAATGTTCATTGTTCAATGACTGCTATTAATTTATTCAAGCCTATAATAGTGTTCTCAGGGTTGTTTGCACAGAAATATACCGGAATTAACATTTGTATAACATCTTGTTAATACTTGCTTTAAATCAATATTTTGGATATTTTAACGGCTAAGACGCCACCGGAAGTTATTAACAGATTGTGCTGAAATTTTTATTGTTTATTTTGTAAGTCTTTAAAACCATTTTTCAATCTACTCCGTTAGGCCTATTTTTCGATTTTTAAGGACTCGCCGCCACCGGAAGGTATTGACGTAGATCAAAAAAAATTTACACACTTTATTTTCTCTCCAAATAGCAACTTTTCCGCACTACCCCCAATCAAATATCGAAAAAAGTGTAAAAACGAGCCGCCCTAATGTACAATCATGCACCAACACCTCGCACCATTAAGGTAACACCAGAGAGACATTATAACCAAATACTCCATTCCATACCACACCCCCACAGACATCACACAGTACAGAAAACACACACACACACACCTAACCCACAAAGCACTGACACGACTCGGTCCGAATGCGGTCCTAGGTGCGAAGCCGCCACCCATTAACAGGTCAGAGATCAGCCTAGGCAGATCGGATCGAGTTAACTTAGCACGATTCCGATGTGGACATCACCCCAACTTACGGACATATAAACACAGACTAGACAACTCCATAAACAACACCTGCCACCTGTGCCAGGAAACACCACAAACAATTGAACACATTATGACAGACTGTACCGCTCTAGCACAACAGCGAACACAACACAACATCACTAGTGCGCTGAACCTCTGGTCCACTCCGGAGGGCGATCGGTTACCTGCGTGGCGCCGGCTTGCTCGATCAGGGTGGGCTGATCGGCTAAACAACAACAACAACACAACGTCACTAGTGCGCTGAACCTCTGGTCCACTCCGGAGAGGGCGATCGGTTACCTGCGTGCCGCCGGCTTGCTCGATCAGGGTGGGCTGATCGGCTAACCAACAACAACAACAACTACCAAAATATTTTAGGTATCGGTTGTTTAAGCATCTAATGCACAAAAAAAAACTAAAATTATTAGCCTTATTACCGAGGAAATGTTATTAATCGTAATATGATCTATTTATGTTACATTTTATACCACGAAACATAATTGAAAACGAACTCCAATATCTTATACAAAAACTTTAAAGCGCAATTCTACAATTTTGCTTTGAATTTATTTACCACAATATCCAAAGGAAGCCTGCTTGCACGAGCTCGATGAATACCAATTGTCATCAAGCTGCCTAAACGTTCATATTTCATAACGGAACGCAAACTATTCTTGATGAAATGCATTGAACTGAAGTTCCTTCCGCATTCAGCTGATAATACCAGCAATGTGAATTACGGACGATTGTTCGAACACAATTGTTCGAAAACCATAGTTCGAAAAACAGTTGTTCGAAGCAACAATTATTCGAAGTTATAATTGTTCGAATGAACAACGAACTAAATAAAATCTTAGTTGCCAAGACGCAAATACGAAGACGTAAATAAGAAGGTTAGCCTCTTCATTTAAACTAACATTTATAGTGCTGCAGTTAAACCACCCTTAAAATGGCAGAGTTTGTTTCTAGTGAGAAAGGAAAGCCAATGCTCTTATGGAATGGGTTTTTATATGTAAGAGACAAGCAAGTGAAAGCAAGAGTGTACTGGAAATGTCAAAATGTAGTAGTGGATTTATTCCGTTTGGGGGCTAGCACCGAATTTTAATGAAAATCGGTATACTAATGTAGTTTTGGTCACTGATTTCAAAAATAACTTTTTTTTTTTGAAAAATGAAAAACAAACATGTTAGAGCACTTTAAATAATTAATGTATTTTTGACGAAAATATCATGACTTAACCTAACCAATCGTCAAGGGCGTACAGTTGACCTAACCGGGCATTCAATTGACCTACCTTGACTTTCATATGCTTCTATCCTGTTTTATTAATAAAGATTTTTAACTTTTAATGTTTTTTTAATACTTTTTGTTTTTCGAACAATTGTGTTCAAACAATTGTGTTCAAACAATTGTGTTCAAACAATTGTGTTCAAACAATTGTGTTCAAACAATTATAACTTCGAATAATTGTTGCTTCGAACAACTGTTTTTCGAACAATTGTGTTCGAACAATCGTCCGGCAACGCAGCAATGTACATGCTATAGTTATAATATAATTTAACTCAAAAAAAGGCATCCTTCAGCTTTGTAAAATAGGCATGAAGTTTGAGAAGACTATTTGGACATTCGTGGCGGACTTTCCTTTTAAGAAGGCATTTAAAAGTAGAGATTTCGTGACTAAGTGCATTGCAGTCTGCTTTAAAAAGTTTTGTAAATTCAATGATTGTTGAGGGAGCCATGTAACTTTCAGAAGTTTGGCAGAGAAATGTTATACTGCTCATTATAGCAATATTATTGATACCAAATCTTACTTCAAGCTCGTCAGAAACTTTATCTATAATCTGATAGACGTTTCTTATGAAGTCATCAAAATCGTGTCCTTTTTGTTTGTCGCCTTCAATAACTACTTCTACAGTGAAATCTTATAGAGATGCGGGTTGTACCTTATTCCTAACGGGCCTTCCCTGACAAATTTATTGAATTTCCCCGACGTGGGGGATGTAGCCCCCAGTACCACCCCCTGGCGTCACCCCTGCCCAGTGGTGGATTATCACTGAGGCTATTGAGGCTGAAGCCTCAAACTCCCACGCTTGAGGGCCCCCCCCCCCCAATCAACTGAGTTTCGATGATATAATTCGAGATTTCACAAACTTCTTTGATTAAATATGAGAGTAGTACACAAACTGACAAATTCCCCGTCTTATTTTATGTTTTATAGGCCCTAAAATAAAGTTTGTTTAATACTGTTTGGTTTTGGCAAACTGTAAAATACACTGTGTTAAGGTTCTTTTAAATTTGTTTCTCAATTAGCCTGAGCACCGTACATATAATTCGTGTAAATGTACTATGTACTGTACATGTATTGTTAATAAAAAGCTATAGAAAAGGGCCTCTATATTCTTCATTGTCCCGGGGCCCCGAGGTGTCTTAATCCGCCTCTGCCCCTGCCTCACGAGTAATGATATTCTTAGTAGTGTATGCGTTAGTAGTGAGTGCATAATGTACTAAATGCCAATATGATACGTACTTAGAATGTACATATTTAAAGGAGTCGATTATAAATTGCCGACATTTCGTCGCTACTCAAAAATGTGTAATTAACAATTTAGAATTTGTTTATTATTATTAATTTTTATTTTTATTTTTACTTTATTTAAGATGATTTAAGATGATATAATTTGCGATAAAATTATTTCATTCTTCAAATTAAAGGCGAAAATTAACCTTCGACTCCCGTCCCCAAAATAATTCTTGGTTTCAGTATTATTTTATGATGTAAATTAAATCATGCTCTGCCTCACCATCATACTATGCAATCATAGTATCGAGTGTTATAGTCCTAAAGCTCCCGTTAAAAACAGAGATATAATCGAAAGGAATATTTTAGAATGTGCATTTATCCATTTTAAAAATAATTTCAATAACAGTGCGGGAATGTATAAAATTGACAATATCCTCTTAAAATACCTTTTGCCTCTAATGAACTCTTGTTAATCTTGGGTTAATCTTTTTGTATTTCTGTCCCGTTGTATATATTTTTGTCATCTCGCCTTCTCCCTTCATTCCCTGACGAGGTGTACTTCTGAATACACGAAAGACCTCGGGATCATTTTTACTTTTCTTTGTGGTTTGCATCATATACATATATATATGTAAAAAAAGTTTTTGTTGCATGGAACAGAAAATTTGTTGACATCCAAAATAAGTACAGTACGAGTATATAGTTTCAGTAAATTATGTTGAGAGATGGGCAGTATCAGGGGCGTGTACGAAATTAAGGAAAGGGGGAACTCAGGGGGGCCGCGCGGGAGAAAAGTATGGAAATGCATTACTCAGAAATGCGTTGTGGTGACATCTGAAGCGTATAACTAAGTAGTTGAAGGATGAGATTCACACTCATTTTCTGACAAACTTTTTTATTTAAACATTTGAAGAAGAATAAAAACTTACTTTAATAAGTATTAAATTGACAATTACTTTGGAATTTATAGGAACAAATTAAATTATATTGGAATTATAGAGTTTATAGAGGGTCGCGCGCCCCCTGCCCCCTCGGACACGCCCCTGAGTATCGATGATACTGCATCTTAGATACAAATTTTATCTTGCATCTACATCTTGAACAAAAATCTAAAAGTATCTTTATATCTTATATCTTTGATACAAATTTATTTTTATCTTGTATCTTAGAATGGTATATTTGATACGAGATATATTTGAGGAATCTCAATCGAGGCCGTCGTGACATTTGAAATAAAAATTACGCATCTTGCAACCAATGAGCGTGTCAAATGTATGACAGTTAATCTCAAGACGTGAATTATTTCAAAAGCTTAAGTATTACCGTTTGTTTGTTTTGTTTTATTGTTTACGCGATTTCGAGAAACGTCGCTGTAGTCCAAACTTTCCTCATTTCTGCCTACTCTACATAAATATTTTACTGTAAATAAGTGGAGAAAGCTGCCGGATTCTTCTTCGACCGCCTCGATCGTTATCTGGAGTTAATAAATAATTAATTAATTAATTCACTGGTGCAGCCAAGGGGGATATGGGAGGGCAATTGATCCCCAAATTCTAGCTTTCTCTCCACCAGAGAAATTTCCGATGTCAAATTAAAAATGAAATAATTGTAAAAATAAGATACTTTTAAAACTAGATTAATAATAAATTATATATAACTATAAGTTCGTTACATTTATTACGGATACAATATTCATACTACAAGGTCAATTTTGCCTCCCATCCCTCCATCCCAACGATAACTTTCTCGCCCCCTCCAAATTTAGAAGCGTAGAAAATAAATTTTTCCCTATTACATATAAGGTCTGAGCCACATTTGCTTATTTGAATATGTCATTAGATTTAGGGCAGTCACGAAGCAATTCAAAAAATTAAGAAACTTTATGTATCATAAAAGGGTCTGGTACCTTATTAGAAGGAACATTTTACGATATGAGAAGCGTAAAACCCGCGAAAGTGCTCTCGGTGATTTCAAAATTAAATTAATAGTTAAGTTATGAAAAAAAAATTTGTTTACAAACCAAAACTAATTTTAGGCATGTCATTTAAAATATAATTATTTAAACTACTTAAAAGCTCTTTTTCCTTCTTATTTTTTAATCTCGAAACCTAAATTGATTAGAGACGTATCTTGTATCGAGAAAAATATTTTAGATAGGCATCTTGTATCTTTGTACCTTGCCCGTTTCTTAAAAAAATATCTTATATATCTTTGATAGGCAATGAGCTAGTAGTATCTTTTCTTTTATTTTCTATCAAAGGTACATTTTTTAATGCATCTTGCCAATCTCTGATTTTGTGTTGTAAAATGAAAAGGATATCCCGCGTATATATTTTAAGTATATAAAATAATTTTGTTTTAATTAAACTTCTTCCACGTCCAGTTTACTGCATAAACGTAACGACTTTTCAAGTTCTTTTATATTTCAAATAAAAATTATAAAGAAGTAAATGGCCAATAAAATACTCGTTAAATGTTGTAAAGAGAAAAGTGTAGAGTAAGTCGGTAAATATTATAAAAGATATTATATTAATTAACAATAGGCCTAATGTTACATTATTTTCTAGCCAAAATGTATTTGCTTTATATCGTTTCGTGCGGACCAAATGAAACGCATCCATTTACTTCTCTATTAGTAAAGGTTAGTTGAATTCTCAGATAGATTTATAAATCCTAAAAAAATTAGTGCAATAGAGAGGTATGGCGTGGCCCGAACAAAGCGACAGAAAACGAACACATTTTGGCACAAACGCTATAACACAATTTCTGTAACTCTACGAAGGTCCTGCTACGCACGCTTCTTCTCCCCCTACCCCGGAGTGTTTCCGTAATGTGGTGGACATTATTTTGTCAAAATCAACTTATAAATCACCATTTTGAATCTCCCGAATGAAAACTAAATTTAAAATTTACAAAAACAATAGAAAAAGTTTTATTTTGATTCTTTCGATGTGTCAAAGTTTGTCTTTACAATAATTTAAAGTAAATCCTATCATTAGAATATGGGTACCATAGTCCGTTTACTGGTGACTCCTTGCCCGAGAGCAGGGCATTCCAACCTTGGGGTCGCGAAGATCATATTTGGGGTTGCGACCTGATCTGATAATTTTATTTTTAATTCTCTTCCTACGGCCGTCCGGACAAGACGTCAATCATGAATGTAGTTGCGTATAACAGCTGAAATCTGGGCCCTTCCAGCACATAATAAACGCTGTGCTTATGAAGTGTGTATATATATATATATATATTTTTTTTTGTATGTGTGGAAGGATGAACAGCTGGGTTTTGCTGTGCGCCGCCTGCCGTCACCAGGTCTTGATCCCGGGGCCGATGGATTCGTAGTCAGCGACACTAACCATTACACTACACTATATAAATATATATATATATATATATATATATATATATATATATATATATATATACAGGGCTATTCAAAATGATTCACCTGATTTCAAATGAGAATATTTTTTAATGTTACAAATACAGTGTGATTTGTGATACATCAACCAAAAGAAAAACTGTCCAAATTTTGTCTCTCACCTCATAAATGCTCTATGTGACTTCCCCTAGTTACACGAGCAACGTCGAGACGATAGTCGAATTCCTCCCATACTCGCTCAGCATGTCCGTTGTCACTGACTCTACGGCAGTAACAATGCGAGTTCGGAGCTCATCCAAAGATGTGGGCAACGGTGGCACGTACACAGTATCCTTAACGTACCCCCAAAGGGGGTAACGTCGACGAAACTCACGCTGCACTGTGACTACCGATTTACAGCTCGAAAACTGCAACACACAAAACGCCTTCTGCTGTGCGGACGCCATTTTCACACTGACTGTTTGTTGCTAGGCTAGGCCACGGCGTGACTTTGGAGCCCTGTCGCGGTGATCTTGTAAAACTCTTTCATTTTATTAAATTATAATAAATGTTCGAATTGGTGGCCTTCCACTTGGAGACACTTTCTCACGCGTTGAATGCATGATGTTTGAACATTCCTTAACACATTGGTACGGATTTTGACACACTCAGATATGATTTTATCCTTTAGAGAACGTATGGTTCTGGGTCGATCAGCATAGACTACCGACTTAAAATAGCCCCACAAGAAAAACTCAAAAGGCGTGAGATCTGGAAACCTAGGTGACCATTCGACGGGCACTCGCCGTTCGATCCACTTGCTTGGGAATGTTTCATCTAAAGAGCTCCGGAGTCCGGACGATGGTTGCGAAATATGGTGGTGCACTGTCCTGCTGAAACCACATCTCGGCCCGTTCTGCCAATGGAATGTCGTCCAGTATGAGCATTAGAAATATTTGTAGCATATGCAAATATGTTTCACCTGTTACATTGCCGTCGAAAAAGTACGGACCAATTAACCGATCCCTCCAGAGCGCAGCCCACACCATAATTCGTGGATCGAATTGCACATGTCCTTCCTCAATCCAATGGGGGTTCTCATTGGCCCAATAGCGTGCTTTATGTCTATTGACACGACCGCTGACGTGAAATATCGCTTCGTCGCTGAACATGATCCTTCGTTGAAGCTGTCGATGTTGTAGAAACCACTGGCAGAACTCTACACGACGGTCTGTGTCGTCACCGTGCAGTTCCTGAACGAGTTGGACTTTGTAGGGATGGAAACGATTTGTTTTAAGAATTCGTTGAATGGATCTCCTGGAGACATCCGTTTCTTGGGATAACTTTCTTAAGGACTTACGTGGGCTGTTTTCGAGGTGATTGAGTACCGTTAGTGATGTTGCTGCATTGGTTGAACTTTTTGGCCGGCCACTACGCGGCCGATCATGAACACTTCCCGTTTCTTTGAAGCGAGTGAACAGTTTGAAGCGAGTGAACAGTTTTCCAACTAATGCCTGAACAACTGGCGGCCTCTCAGGGTGTTTGTCATTAAAAGCAGTAGCAACTGATCGGTGTGTGTTACCACGCTTTGCACACATTAAAACTATCTCCACCCGTTCATCTATTGTCAATTTCTGTGCTATAGGTTCAACAACAAATCTGAAAAGAACAAAACACATATTAAAACACAAATTATTAAAATGTGCCTATGGTTCCTGACTTTTGCTCCACTCTATATACCTTTCAAATGTTCCGCGCGATGATTCCTCATTTCACAAAGGTCAAGCTTGTCGCCCCTCCTCTCGAGTTGGTATATACTGTATATATATATATGAATGCAATACTTTCTAAATGCAAGGTATTTTCTTTCGTGATTTTAGCTTTTGGGGAGTTTATCGAACTTCGACCAGTATTTGGGGTCGTGAATTGTGTGAACATGATTTTCGGGGTCGCACATGATAAAGGTTGGGAAGCCGTACCCTAGAGCAGGGGTTGGGAACTTTTATTATCTGGCGGGCAAACTTCAACTAAAATACTCTGTAGCGGGCAAATTGCAGCTTTAAAAATAGTTTGATATATAATAAAGATGTAAATACTGTATGACTTTAAATAATCAAACTCTCCGCGGGCAATTAAATCCTGCCGCCCGCGGATGGCAGGTTCCCCACCCCTGCCCTGGAGGATATTTAATATTTTCACTTCTCTTTTAACAGGAGCAATCATGAGCAGGAAAGTATTGATACGTAATTAATGTTATAAATTAAACTAATATTTTTTAATTATTCTTAATGATCAACTGGAGTTAGTATGGTCCTATAGGATATGACGAAAGAAGATTTTGCTCATTATTTGAGTCTTTTAAGGCTGGTATTTTATTCGGTGTTTAACTAAACTACATTTGAATAGAACTTTAGTCGTCTCCATAATTAATGCATATTCCAAATTAATCACGATAAATTACTCTTAATTTTCAACAGTGACAATTAATGCGATCTTTTAAGAGTTGACAAATGAACGGTTTTTATTGTCGGATCACATACTTTAAGCTTACATTTTAATTAAATAACAATAATTTTGATCGAACAATATTTAAAATAAAACGTCGCATCACTACACACACACACACACACGGTGACGTTCGCAACATTTGGAACATTGTTTAGTAAACATTCAACTAAAAAAAGTATAAGTATGGTAGGACCTTGGTAGGTAGGACAAAACTGGAATAAAGCATTGTGAAGTATGCTCTTAGGTACATCTTGGTAGTAGTTGAATGGGAGACCGTCCTCAGCACCCAAGTAATGTAGCAACCCGTGGTTCGGATCCCACATAAATCTGTAGGTTCCACCCGTCATATGACCGTAGATGTTGCGAAGGAGGTTAAACCCATTATTATTGCCTCATAGCAGTTTTATCTTACCTCCCATACGTATACTTTTTAGTTGAATGTTTACTAAACAATTGCTACAAATGTTGCGACTGCCACCGTAGAATGAACCCCCCACCAATATATATATATATATATATGGCTGAGATTGACATTAAACGCGTGAGCTTCTTTATTCTGAAATAACCCGCAGGAAAAATTAAACCTCCAGTTTGAGTACGTTCGAGTATATTTCAACTCCTTTTCAGGGAAACAGAAGAGGAGTTGAAATATATTCGAAAGTAGTCGGAGTGGATGTTTCATTTTTCCTGCGGGTTATTTCAATATATATATATATAATATATATATATATATATATATATATATGAATTCTATTGTGGAACTTAACATGTAAGCCACATTATTTTCATTTATTATGATAAGATATCACGCTTTACATGCAAAAAATTCTTATCGCTTGTTACGGGAAACCTTATCAAACATTATCGGTATATCGCACATTGATTAATATTAATATTAAGAAATTAACGGCACAGTATCAAAATAGAGAGTTTCTAACCTCTGTTGCTGCGGTTTAATCTACTAATTTACCTAATAATTACACACACACATATATTTAAATACAATATGACTGATTTAAAACTAGTGTACGACAACCTTGGAGGTTTTGGGACATACCAAAAGAGAATGCTTTTACTCTGTTGTTTTACGGTTTTGCTCTCTTCCTTACCATACGTCGACGATCCTTTCACGTTCTACGAAAATCCACACAGGTAATTTCAATTAGCAGTAGACCAAGTAGTTACTTTACAGAATGACCAATTTGACCAACTAACCAGTGGTCTGAGTAACCAATAAACTAATGAAGCAAACTAAACGCAATATAATAGTAAATCACCTAACATCAAATAACCAATATACCAAGTAAATAATAGATGGAGTAACCAGCACTATAAGTAAACAATAACTGATTAACCAAATAAAGTGAATAGCCAAAAGATCTAGTTATAAACAGAATTATTAATCGAATGCTTATTTGTAGCCTCCTCATAAATAGGAATGCTAATACGTTTTGAACTAACAGTCGCTTTCGAACTCCTCAAACGTTTCCAAGTCCCCGAAAAAGGGCCGATTTACAAAAAGGATCAATTTGTATTAAAAGTGAAAACATTTTACTCAAACATAACACACAGTGAGTGTCATTTGGAAAAAAAAAATTACTTTACAGTTTCAAACTATTTGCATATTTTACAAAACTTCGACACTTCAACATATGACGAAAACTGTGATGTATAATGTTCGCAGTAGTGCCCGCAGGATGGGGGCACTTGTACACGTGCTTCCCCCGTCGTCCATAATATGTGTATAAATATTGCTATTATACGT
This sequence comes from Bathynomus jamesi, assembly GCA_023014485.1. Taxonomy (NCBI): domain Eukaryota; kingdom Metazoa; phylum Arthropoda; class Malacostraca; order Isopoda; family Cirolanidae; genus Bathynomus; species Bathynomus jamesi. The sequence goes on along the minus strand of JAJOZX010001793.1, from coordinate 684,669 downwards.
ACTCGTATGAAACTTTTTCCTATAAGCAGAAATATAAGGGTAAAGTCAATGGGAGGTGAACATTTATGTCATTCCGTAATTTCCGTTACCATCAACAGCAATAATTACACTGTTCAAAGTTTTTCTCATTTTGATAAATGTGGATGATTCTTGGTTTTTTTTTTTTTTACTCTGATTAAGAAAAAGAAAACAGTTTTTTTCATCACCCACAGTTTTTGAAGGATTTACAATTGAAAACCCTTTGAGATCGAGATAGCATTCCTCAGTTTGCATCATAATGCGAGATTTATTGTTAGTCATTTATTTTTTATAAAACCTTTATATATATATAAATCTTTATATTATATATAAACATGTAAATATAAATAATATTATGCACAATATAAAGATTTTATAAAAAATAAATGACTGACAATAAATCTCGTATTATGATGCAAACTGAGGAATACTATCTCGAGCTCAAAGGGTTTTAAATTGCAAATCCCTCAAAAACTGTGAGTGATGAAAAACCTCTGTTTTCATTTTCGTAATCAGCGTAAAAAGGAACATAAGAATCATCCACATTTATCAAAAGGAGAAAAACTTTGAACAGTGTAATTATTGCTGTTGATGGTAACGGAATGACATAAATGTTCACCTCCCCTTGACTTTACCCATAATTGAAATGCATAGAAATATAAATCATTTATCATTATCGACAAAATTTTTGTTTTTTTTACTGAAATTACGAGTTGATAAGAGAAATCAGAAATTCTTTGATAAAATATAAGAATCTACCAAAATTATAAAACACAAAAAATCTACTGAAAATATACGCTAATGATACCATCTAATGATATTTACACCGTTGAATGTATATATAAGGTTGTAACATATATTCTGCTGGATTTTTAGTTCATTCAAAACAAAAATTAAAGGACTTATAAGGACAAATTTGCTCGAATTTTTAATTTATTTACAACAAAAATTAAATGACATAATGACAAATTAATCATCAATATAATTCCCTTCTTTTACTATAATCTCCTCCCACCTGCAGAAAAGTTTTTTTATGCCACGTTCGAAGAAATCCCTTGGTTTCGAGTTAAAAAAAGCGATCACTTCGTTTTCGATAGCTTCCCTGGATTGCAACTTTTTTCCATCTAGGTGATGTTGCAGACTTCTGAATAAATGATAGTCTGAAGGTGCGATGTCCGGAGAATAAGGTGGATGAGGCATTTTTTCCCAACCAAATGCCTCCAATTGGGCAGTGGTGATTCGAGCAGTGTGAGGGCGCGCGTTATCCTGGTGGAATAGAACACCTCTGCGATTAATTAATGCAGGACGTTTTTCTTGTAATGCCATCTTCAGTCGTTGGAGTTGTTGGCAGTCGACTTCAGCTGTGATTGTTTGGCTATCTGGCAGAAGCTCAAAATGAATAATTCCTTGCATATCCCACCAAACGCATAGCAAAATTTTCTTTGGATGGGGTCCATTCCTTGGCTGAGGTTCAGGCTTTGTTTCACGGCTAAGCCACTGATGTCGACGCTTAATATTGTTATAGGGGACCCATTTTTCATCCCCAGTGAAGATCCGATTCAAAAACAGTGCCTGCAGTTCCCGAGAATGCAGTGATGTGCAAATATCGATTCGATGTTGAAGATTCACTTGTGACAAATCACGCGGAACCCATTTTCCAACCTTCACTACTTTTCCTAACAGCTTCAAATGACGATGAATGGTCATATGACTAACGCCGAGTTGCAGGCCAAGTTCTCTTACAGTTACCGTTGGGTTTTCCTCCACTGTTGCTTTCAGCAACTCTTCATCTAACTCATTTGGTCGTCCTGTTCGTTGATAATCTTTCAGACTGAAGTCTCCATTTCTGAACTTCTCAAATCATCTCCTACACATCCATTCGCTCACATCATCATTTCCATAAACTCTCTGAATGTGTTTTGCGGATTCACTAACGTTAGATCCTTTATGGAACTCATACAGCATCACATGTCGAATATGCTCTTTCGTGGGCTTCATGTTTTTTTCAATTACTGTAATATCGTAGGGGTGGCGTTGCAACTGTATGAAAAACACCAGAGAAAATATTCATTAGCTTAATCCTACACTAGCCTACGTCATTCTGTATCATTTTATATCGTGATAAAACCTGTGCGAACCTGTCGCCGCGTCTATTTTGCAGCATTTCTAAAACTATTTCACATTATCTTAAGGTTATTCTATTATCTTCTATTATCTATTGTCCGTTTTCTAATCGAGCAGAATTTATGTTACAACCTGATACAGCTTCGTTTGAATCTAAAATTTACACATTTTTGCAATAATTGGTGCAAATAAAGTAAGCGACATCAAATTATTTACCCACAACATTTTTATTTTTTCTTGAAATTGTTTACACTAGTGAACAGGGGCGGACTAACAGTAACCTGGGCCCTCGGGTATAATGAAGTCCTGGGCCCCTTGAAATCCGATTTTTTTCATGTTACAGTTCGATTAGACACTTGATCCAATTGAGAACACACTCACTGTTTTATGATGACTGCTGGCCGGGTCCGCCGGGGCCCCCTACTGGCCCGGGCTCTCGGTCCATGCCCGATTGCCCGACCGCCCAGTCCGCCCCTGCTGGTGAAACAACTTTATATTTACATGCAACAGCTGACATTTTTTATATCAAATTGTTATCTATGTGTTAGTGCGCTTTCATTGCTTTTGTTTAACTTATAACAGTATAAATACTCGAGATTACTTATACAGTAAGGTGTTATCTTAAATATTCTCTTAAATTACCATTATTATATATATATATATATATATATATATACACATATATATATATATATATACACACGAGTATATCCAGATAACGTAGTGGAAGTGCCCCCCTGTCAGAAAATTCTGTGTGCGCTACTGAATGTTGGATTTTTTCAGATGCTTCATTACGGACTGCGACTCTCCCAACTCCACCTATGAAGAACCCTTTATCATTTTTACGATTCCTTACAACGAAAATGATATGATCTACGACGAATGTTTCATGTATGACAAGTACAACAACGAAACTACAGAATGTTCTCCAATGCATTTCGATACAACCCACACTACCAACTGTATGCAATGGGTTTATGATAGAGAACTCTTCACGTCAACTCTCGTAACAACTGTAATCATTATTTATATATTTCACTAATTCGTCTTCACTGCAGTTAGTTCTTGATAGTACAGAATCTACACCAACAGATAGCTTAGTGAATACGTTGATTTGCAGTTCTTAAGGTTTCAGATTCAAGTACCAACTCAGACTTTGTGAAATGATGTTTCAGTGATTAGGTGCTAGATTTTCTTGTAGTTTCCATATTGAACTGTAGGCATTGTAGGTTCGCTTCCGTGATATAGCCCTTATGAAACACCAGTCGAGAGTAAATTCCACTTTTCTTTTGAATAAAATTGGATGTGCTGACAAAACAACAGATCTGGTTTCCTAAATGATAGTTAGGAAAGATCGGGAGATCAAAGCCAAATGAAGCCCAGACAGCCAGCGCAACATGGGAACCCAGCATAACAACACCAACGTGACAACGTAATTGCAGTTAATTTGACTTGCAAGCATATTTTACTTTCAGTAATATTCAGTCGGTTTTAGGTGATTCGGTGAGAAGTGCAAAATCATCTTTATATGTACTCGTATGTTAGTAGAAACATTTAAATTTATATGTATTTCAGTCTCATTTGCAGTTGATCACATTTTCCAGTTTAACACCCTCTATACGCGCCAAAAATATAAAAATGACAACTCATGGTATAAATACGGAGTAATCAGTCGACATTCATATTGCAATGTTAAAGGGACATATTTCAATTTAGCGGCAAACAATCTATCATGGTAAATGTGTCCTTGATTCTTGAAAAAATTATGTCTTCAGATAAGTATAAATGGGTTCCCCTTCAATAAAAACCTTAAGGAAGAATTCTCACACACCACAGCCTAATATTAAAGGGAGTTCAGGTTTTTAATCGTCATTTATGACACCCTGTTTAGACTTTTCACCCTGTTAGTATAAATTTATTTGGAAATATGAACTGCACAGTAATTCTTTGAACCATCGGTTACAAAAGTCAGAATACATTAAGCTACATCTAATTTATGGCCCAGTGTATCCCGATTATTGGAACCCATGGTACAGTTGCCAGCATATATAATGTTCCTCGCCTCACAGGCGACTCCGTACATGTGGAAACGCCGCAGTAATAGTTAAGGTACCCCAACTGGGGGAAGGTGGGGTAGAGGGGGGACAATTGAGTCCAACAACATATAACACAGACATATTATACGTCTCTCGGAGTTAAATTAAAATGAATTACTCCAAGAGGGTATAATATAGTACTCCTGGATCGGGAAGCCAGTCTCGATGTCTGACGTTCCCGCAATCACAGAGCACTTCGTGGATCCTGTAGACTTCTTACCCCAAGTTCTCAAAAGTCAAAGAACAATAAAAACACGTCGGCGGTTATTAATTTAATCAAATTTAGGCAAGACGGTTATTAATCAGTTACAATAAATCAAACGTTTCTTTTGCACAGAGTTAATAATATGAATATTTCTTCCAATAAAAGTTTATAAGTATAATAATAGTTAATCCTTAATTGTAAGATATTAAATAAGCCAGAGACCCCTCTAAGACACTCTTGTCCGTTCTGGGCCTCCAAGCTTGTATGAGTCAATTGCTAAGTCTACTGCCTTTTCCTACAGTCAGACTCCAATTGAAAACTCATTAATCTTTCAATTCCAAAAGCATTTCTCTAACGAGCTGACGTTCCCTCGTCAACCCGGAGACCCGTCTCCTCGGAATCTGCCGTAAAGGGGTTGAACCCCTTCTTATATAGTCAAAGGAACGGAACCTGCCTACGCCACCATGCAAGCGGTTGACGTCACCTGAGAACTTTGGAGAAGTGAGCGTCTCACAATCCATTGTGTTTCCCAGGTGAAATCAAAGAAACCGCCCGCGTCACTGGCGTGTGATTTCCGTTCGGAAGGAAATTAGTCATACACTAGCGTGTGAATTATTAAATGAGTGAAATTACATAAAAATAATTGTGTCATCAGGGCGCGGCTTTACTTCGATGATAAATCAAAATATAACATGTATAACAGACATATACGTACTCGTACTGTATATCTAAAGGACAATTGAATGTGCAGTCATTGACATACAGGTAATGTAATGTTTGTGTTTATAAAGATAAACAATTAATATGATCATGAACAGCGTTGAACTCCATGTAGTTTATTAGTCTTATACAGTAATAAGGTTCCATTGTGATTACTGCAAGTGTGTATGAACAGTTACCACACTACAACTTTTTATATACTAGTGAATTTGAAGAAAAAATAGACATTACACAACCAACCTCCACACTTTTCATTTCCCTTCCCCACCCACCAGTCTTCTTTCTATTACGCATGCTCATCATTATCATATACTCATCATCCTTTTTAGATGTTTTTCGCTTCCATCCTTAACCTGTTTTGTTCTTCACATCCCCAGCTTGTGAGTGGTGAGAACGTGTTTTGGAAACAGTAGACAATGATACTCCAGCTTTAGCAGTCTGAGTGTTGCCTTCTTCATGTAGAATAATTATTTTCAACCTATTCTTGTATGAAATTTTTTTATTAGGAGCCATTATGCTATCTTATCTGTAAAAAAAATTAGAAGATTAGACATTTTTTGTATTAAAGTTTAACAAATAAGATGATACTTTTAAAGAAACTTGCGATTACATGAGGGTATAAACAACATGTTTGATTCATTAAATCTACGAAACATGTTATTACATCAAATTGAATAGTATATTTACCAGTAAAGAAACTGGGCCTCAAAATTAGCAAAATCAATAAAAACTAGTGGTGTACTGATTCATCGGCATTGGCATGGGCCAAATTTAGCTGTTTCTCTTACTGATTATTTGAAATTTTAAAATTTTCATTACAAAACAAAATCTATATTTACAGAAAACTGAACCACAAAAAACATTATGATAATTTATACTCATTTCAAAGTGTAATAATATAAAAATATTTTACATTCACAAAAATGGCAAAGCATAATAAGTTAAGTTGTCCATAAATTTACATTTTCTCGACTAACTAATCTCTAAATATTATAAACTATTTGTAATGTAATTAATTGCAATTGTAGTTGGTTGTGTAATGTCTATTTTTGGTTCAAATTAGGGGTTAAAACCGGTATTGAAATACCGGTATTAATACCGGTATTGAAGAAGTACAAATAATACCGATACCGATATTATAGGTTTTCGGTATTGATAAAAATTGCTATTGTAAAATTTAGGCAATTTAGTCCTCCGATGGGCAAATAAACTGTTTTTGGAGGATTCGGAGAAAAAAAAAGAAGTTTCGGGGTATTTTGCAGTTAACCTCTTTTTTTCGTTTTCTATTCCTTTCTATCAAAGAAAATTATTTATTGCACTAGCTTTAAGAGTGATTCATTCAACTGTAGCCATTTCTTCAACAGAGTGGGAAATTATTGAAAACCTTTATGACACCTTACGTCCTGTTGAAATAATTCTTAAAGGGTTATGCTCGAAAGATGCATCACTCCTGACAGCTGAATCATCAATGAAATTTATTTCAAAGAAACTAGGAGAGAAAAATAATCCAATAGCAAAAGAGTTAAAAGATTGTCTTAGAAATCGTTACATTTCAAGAAGACAGCAAGACATTGTAGGTTTAATCAAATATCTTCATAATCCCGAAGTTTTAAAAGTTCAAGAAGAGGAAAGTTTTTCTGTTCCATCAAAATTAGTTCTCAAAAGAACTGCAGAAAGGCTCCATAAAAGACTTTTCCCTAAGAATGTGGTTGATTTGGAGATAGAAATGGAAGAACAGGAATTTCCATGTAACCCTGAAAATGTAGCTGCAAATAAGACTGAAGTGGAAGCAGATTCATTACTGAGTGAATACATGCAAGAAATGGACAAACTAGGAAAAGTGCCATCTAAAAAAAATTCCATTGATTTTGATGTTACTAATGAATTTAAAAGCTTGGAAGTTACTTTACAGAGAAGTGAGAATTTAGAGAAGCTGTACAAGGCACTGCTTTCAATTAAACCTACAAGTGCAGAATCAGAAAGAGCCTTTTCTGCTGCAGGCCTATTTCTGACGAAACTGAGATCAAGTCTATCTGAACAATCCCTAGATGCTCTTTGTTTCCTCAAAGCATACTTTCAAAATCAAACTAAGACATAAATATTTAGATACTAATAATTTCTATCTACCCCAGTAGTTGTATAATAATATGCTAAAAAAAAATTCAAATAATATTTTTATTACAATTTAGTAATTTACTGTATAAACTTTTCCGAATAGAATGCCATCTATTTGGAGTTGGGTCATTAATTTATAGTAAATATGGTGAGTACTGCAAGTCCCTCAGACTTGTGGGAGGGTTGGTAGGGTGGCACCATAATAAATCAAAATAAATTATTTTTTTCATAATACCGGTATCAATACCTGAATTAGCATAATTGCCTCCAAATACCGGTATTGAAAATTTTCGGTATTATGCAAGCACTAGTTCAAATTCACTAGCATATAAAAAGTTGTATTGTGATAGCTGTTCATATAGACTTGCAGTAATCATAATGGAACCTTATTGTATAAGACTTGTAAACAACATTGAGTTCAACGCTGTTCACGCTCATATTTATTGTTTATCTTTATGAACATAGACATTACATTATACGAGTAATTACCCGTATGTCAGTGACTGCACATTCAATTGTCGTTTAGATATACAGTATATGTCTATGTTATATGCCGTTGAACTCGGTTGTCCCCCTCCACCCCACCTTCTCCCAGGTGGGGTACCTTGACTATCACTGCGGCGTTGCCATATGTACGGAGTCGCCTGTGAGGCGAGGAACATTACATATGCGGGCAACTGTACATACAGTACATATTTAAAAATGGTTACATTATTAAACAAATATTAAGGTTTGGAAAGCTGATAAGGGTTACCAATTACTGTGAATGCAAATATTCGAATTTTGTTTTTAATGAAATTAGGCCTATATACCATACTTATTAAAATATTTCCCATCCAGTGGTTTCATCACCATCACAGCAGCCACGATGAAGACAATTTTTTCTTATCATGGCTTGACCAATTCCAATCTAACTGAAGTAGATTTTGCCTGAAATAAATTTGTATTTGCTTTGCATACATCTATCTAGAATCATAGCAATCAAACTTTGTAGGCCTGATTCTGACGCTCATATCAGTAACGCACTTAGATAAAGATAACCTTTAAAGAACTTAGCTGAACACGGCCTATTTACCATAGGCCCAGTGTAGGATTAAATCAGGTAATGTTATAGCCCCTGAAGTGAACAGGTATATGTCTAACTATCTTCGACGAGCTTCTGGTTTAGAAATAGGCTCTACAATAGGTCAAACCACTCTGGATTAGTACTACACTAGATTCTGCATAAACGCTAAAAAAGAACCTACATATAGGGAAAAACTGGTAGCAGGTCTTTATCTAAGTTAAAGTTTATGTTCCAGCGTAATTCATATTATATGGAAAATCCTTAATCTTTATTCATCACTAAACTACTAGTAGGTCTAGTGTCAGCTAAGGGGATCGTAGCTTCGACTTGTTGGGTAGCTCTTTTTTTACACTAATTTTACCGCGTTTTAGCTTAACAGATACGAAGTTTACTTTCGGACTTATTTCTTAAAGAAGTAATTTCATGGGTCATTACATTATTAATCTTTGGCTGAATACCAACTAAACAGGTGGACGAAATGATGAATTTTATGTATTTTTAAAGCTCGCTTTTTAGTTTCGTAATTAACGTATGATTTTGATTTTCAGAAATACATGTTAGGTAAAGGTCTTATCTTATGCTGTTAAATATATCATTTTAATAATTACTTAAGTTTACACGTAAAAATAAAATCCGAACTGTAAGCTGGTTTTGGTGTTTCAAAAATTCTTAGTTTTCGCTATTTCCTAGCTAAACTACTCATTTCATATCCTAAGTCTGTGAAAATATGCTTTTAAAACTTTATTAAATTTCCTACCGATTAATATCCATTACGATTGATTTTCTACGTAAATTCCTTCCACTTACAGAGCTTGCCAAACCTGGACCTATGGTAGGTTAGGCCCTCTCCAAAACTAACTTCGCAAAAAAAGTTATACTGATATCTAATTAAAAATATTGTTATTGGCAAATATGTGAGTTGTTCTGGCTGCTCCGCTGCCAGTATCAGGAAAGCGAACCCTGCAGAGGAGCTGCTTCTGATAGTACCCATTCGAGATGCCCTGGACGCCTGTTTCACTTTTCATAAACTTCTACAACACTCGTGGTCTTTCTTCATATTTCCAATCTGTTGAACGTCATCTTTCCTCCTCTAAACCTCATCTTCTCTTCCTCACTGAAACTCTGATGTCTGAGACGACTGACAGCAACCCCTTTTCTGTGTCCTCTTACTTTATACTCAATTTCACTCCAAAGGTGGATGTTGCGTACATGTATGCAATGACCTCACTTACTCTCGTATTCCAGAACTTGAATCTTTCGACCTCTACACCCTCTGGGTACGACTTACTTACATACTAATTTCAAACTAAATACATTTACGCTGTCTACCTTTCTCCTAATTCTATTGACTATCCAAGATTCTTTAATTATCTCACTTCCAAAGTGGAACACATTCTATCCCACTCTCCTTTCGCCGAAATCTCAATTTCAGGTGATTTTAATGTTCACCACTACTTTTGGTTTTCCTCCCATTTCAGTGACATCCCAGGCGAACTAGCTTACAACTTCTCTATCCTGAATGACCTCGACCAGACTGTACAGCACCCTACTTATATTCCCGATTGCCTTGGAGATAGGCCCAACATTCTGAACTTATTTCTCACCACTCATTCTTCTTACTCTGTCAAGCTTTTTCTCCGTTTGGCTCCTCCGACCACTGTCCGACTACTGTTCTTCTTCTAAACCTATTAGTTGTGGTGTTCCCCAGGTAAGGCCCGGCAGAAGAATCACGGGCCGTGGTGCTACTTTTGACTCCCGACCCTTTTACCCCCGATCATCTCTTTTTCTCTATATTTTAGGCCGGGCCCTGGTCCTTTGACATATCATGTACCCACCCCCCCATCTCCCAGGCTCTGTCCTGTAACCCACTCCCGTACTTTTATTTATAAATGATCTTTTAAGTCGCACTTTTTCTCCTATCCACCCCTATGCCGATAATTCCACCCTCCACTTCTCCACTCGCTTCACACTGCGTCTTTCTCAACAGTCACTCCATGCTTTGCGCGAGACGACTATGGCGCAGCCGACCTCTGATCTTTCTACTATCTCTGACTGGGGCAGAGAAAACCTTGCGGCTTTCAATGCCTCACAAACCCATTTTCCACACGACTATCTCCTCCAACAATACACAGTTCAATCCTTCCTCTTCTCTTAACATTCTTGGAGTTTCCATTTTTTCGGTCTAAAACAGTTTCTAAGAAGTTAGGTGTGCTGTGCCGGCTCCGCAGTTTCTTCACCCCAGCTCAGTTGCTGTCTCTGTACAGGGATTTTGTCCGCCCATGTATGGAGTTTACTTCTCATGTGTGGGTGGCTTAACTAACACAGCTCTACATGACCGAGTGGATCAATTCCCCACCTCTTACTAACTATCGTCAATCCCTCTCTCTTCGCCGCGATGCTGCCTCATTCTCTTTTTACTATCGCTATTATAACGGGCACTGCTCTTCTGAACTCTCTAACTGCACGCCTCCTCCTTTAAGGAAAGCCCACAGTACGAAACTTTCAACACATTCTCATTCCTTTTCTGTCCAACTCTTTAACGCAAGGATTAATCGGTATTCTCATTCTTTCATCTAATCAACTGATGAATTCTGGAATAATCTTCCTGAATCCACCTTTCCCCCTGTCTATGACCTCCAATATTTCAAAAGCAGAATGTCCAGACATCTCGAAAGCTCTGGATTTCGATTTTCACTCTCTCCTTCGCCTTCTGAGGTGGGGAGGAGGAGGGCATTTTCGCGGGCGCTCACCCTTGGCCCCGCCTTCCTGCATTAAAAAAAAAACTGAAAAAAGTCCATGATTCGTTTTCGTTGGATATTGAGAAAAATATAAATAGCATTAAGGGTAAACTTAATATCCTGAACATATGATAATTGGGAACGTATATATGAGGAAAAAATGTTCTATTGTTTGTCTATTCCGCTAGTTTATGTTAAAAAATAAATAAATTAAAGATGAACATATAATAATTGCAATTATAGTCTAATATAATTGTATTTAAAAATTTGTTGTGAAAGCCAATTTTATTATTTTAAACATGAAATCTGTCTTGATATATGACGTGATTAGTTGATAATCAATAATTTGTAACGCGTCAGAAAGATTTGCTGCTATATTTGTCTGCACTCAGAAATACCACGTTAGACAGTTGAAAATGGCATCTACTGTTATTTATGTTTATGATATTTTCCATACTCTGTATTCTAGGGACTCTAATCTGTTTCTTTTGACAGAACTACTGTACATGGAGAAAAGTGTTTTGTTAAAACAGCTAAATATAAGGTTAACCATTTGTACACTATACCACATGGTTAATCCATTTATACTGTCGTCAAATCAACTCTTTTGTGGTTGCACTAACTATTTAAATTTTCATTAAAACAATAAGCATGGATAGTGTAACTGTAGTACAGCTGGAGTAACCATTAGTATAGTTACAGTGGATTAACTATTTTTTATAGTGCGCAAATATTTACTTATTTTAACTAGAGATTTTTCTGTATGTACGTGTACGCATTTCATATATTCCATTTTTGTATAGTTCGATTTGGTGTGTGACAGAACTTTCCTAGTTCCTTTGGGAGGCTCTTCCTACATGACAGGAATGTTCTTTGGCTCCATCACCATAGGAGCTATTTCAGATAAATATGGAAGGAAAATCGGGCTTCTGACTTCCGCTCTGCTCTTCGGATTATTCGGTGTGGGAAGCGCATTTGCTCCAAATTACCCATTGTTCCTTGTCTTCAGAGTTTTCACAGGGGCAGGCGGTGCTGGCTTAGTTCAAGTGCCATTTGTAATTGGTAAGGTTTATTGTCATTCACTATCTCATAAAAACATAGGCAAAGTGAAGACACTGAGGTTAGGCGTTTGAACCTTGACGATGCTGTTAACCCATTAGCGCCCAGAGGTCTTTTCTGAGACTGAGTAAAATCGTCTGGCGTTAGCCAGAACAAAATCAGTAAAGTGACGCTGGGCACTAATGGGTTAATAGATGCTTGCTTAATAATAGTGTAGGAGTTAGAGCATTAGTTGACCTGAACGATGTATCAGTTTCTGTCCCTCTTGACTAATTATTATTATCTCAAAATCATTAGACGAATGTTATGTCTGTATAAACTGCTGAATCACCAATGGGTTGTTGTATCTTTTGTTAACTGTCACTCCTGGAGTTTTTCTTTTCAAAGTGACAAACTGACAAACCCATGGAACGCCTGATAATCTGACCATACAACTCACAAATTACTGGTGTAATGTGTAGTCAGAAAATTCCAGTAGTATTGTACACATCAGAGATGTCTCAAAGAAGGAAATTCTTAAATCGACTCAATTCTGGCCACCATTATACGCGCTTTAGAAAGAGAAAAGGTGTAGAAAATGAGGAAAAACTAATAATATGACTGGTCCTTTTATAGATAGCTGTAGTAAAAGAGGTTTTATGCAAGTTATTTGAAGTTTTCCACGTAGCATTCTTTAACATATTGTCATAATGTATACAGTTACTATATATATATATAGGTCATCCTTATTAATATAAGATGTTCCTAATTAGCTAATTCTCATTTTACATTTAAATTTAAAGTACAGTAATAGAATACAATACGATCGGGACTCGACCCCGACAACTGGGTTAAATAAAGTATGCGGCTGTATCTGTCGCCGTCCGCCGCCGCCATGGACGCATGTATAGGTGCATAAGCTCAATTTTGTTTTCAGTGTCTATATAATATTTTTTCAGTACATCCATCTTATAGATTTTAGCGTACATATGTCCTTCCCAATTCCTTACATTCCTTGCTAATCTTTTGTCCTTAAACATTTTCCTTACTCTCTTGATTTCTTCTTGTAGGGGCTTCTCCTGCAGGTTTGGTGGTAGTTCCTGCTCATGCCTTTGTACTTAGTCCATGAACACATTAGTATTCTCTATATAGTCTCTAATTCCAATAAAGGTGCTTCTGTGAATCTACGTAGTCTATTTCTAACAATCCCAAGCCTCCGTCCTTTCTTGGAGTGTAAATGACGAACTTATTATCACACTTCACTCATAAAGTTATGTGGGAGCATGAATGCGATGACAGGATAAACAATAAAGAAGATTTTCGCAAGGCGATTTCAGACATCAAAAGCACAGTAGTTATGGAGGCTCTAAAGTGCGGGGACAGCTTGTTCGGAGGTTGTACTAACCTATTCAAACTTTATTTTCTGTCTACAGAGGGAATGAAAATTCATTACTACGACTTCTGCTCCCTTTATCCCTACGTGATAAAGAACAACCCTTATCCCACTAGGCCTCCCCTGAAAAATTTGTAAGACCTGCTCTACTCCCATCGAAGAGTTTTTGAACAATTTAAACGAAAACTATTTCGGACTCTCCTTCGTAGATGTATTACCTCGAAGGGTTTTATGGATGCTTATTCTTGCAGTCATCACTAATCACAAACTTATATTTCCTCTTTGTGTGAAATGCTCCGAGGAAAACAATGGCGAATGTTGTCATTCAGTCAACCAGAGAAAAATCCGTGGTGTTTTTACAAACCTCGAACTTGTTCTTGCAATTGTTTACAGCTATAAAACCTTGATACGTTGGGAATTTATGAAGTCTGACGTTTTCAACAACGGTAGAATATCTTCACAAAATATGTTAACACCTTCCTAAAGAATAAAGTGGAAGCAATGGGTTTTTTTCTGTAACGTAGAGACAGAACAGAAAATAGAATATATTCAACGCTCCGAAGTCAACAAACTTGAGTAAGAACATATTCGCAACACTGGACATTGTTTCATAGGAAGCTGTCATCAGATAGTCTTTGGGGAAAATTTGCTAAAAATTCTAAGGGGAATGTACATCTGGCCAAAATTGTTAACGAAGGTACCCAGAATTCGTACGTCGGTAACACACACACATTATGATACAGTAATATAGAGCTGACTGAAGATACATCAGATGTAACAAACATACCCGTAGCTAGTTTCACAACAGCTTACGGGAGTATGTATTGGGGCCTGTGTGCATTTTCTCGGTCGGAGGGTCCTGTACGCTGATACTGATAGTAGGGGTGGGGGAATCTAACATTTTTAGGACGAGTGGTTTCTATGGCCATTTTGGCTGCTGAATACGAATCCGGCTAGTTCTTGGACTTAAAATGAATTTTTGACCTGGTTCAGGGGTATTTTTCAAAATGGCGGCCAAAAAAATCGATTTTTTGTTTTACTGATAAAAAAACCGCTACCCTTCACATGTAATATGTCTTTTCATATGTTTTCATGGTCGCTGAACTCGAAAATGAACAAATGAGAACCATTAGGGGTGTGGTTAAGCAGATAGATGACGAAAACTTTGAAAAAATGCCGATCCATATCGAACATAAAGGATGAATGAGGCCTCCCACCTCCAAACCTTTATAACTGATAGAAAAAAATAATTAGTTGATAAATGCTTGCTATATTATTAATCATGGTTATGTTCATTCTTCAATGTTGTTAAGTATCTAGTGTGTCGTAATATTGATGTTTTATTTAGGTTTACTTTAGTGTTTTGGCTTGTTCTGGTGTTCTGGTGTTTAGCTGCTTTCTCTTTTGTGGTTTCTTGTACTATCACTGTTGTGCTAATTTACTTTAGTAATGAAAATGAAAATGTTTATTGGCAGACTATAGTCCATATGACAAATATTATTAATACAATGACAGTTCAAATACTAAGGATAGAAATATATACAATTGATTAGAAATAATACTGCACTGTCGAAGTTAAGTGGAGCTACAGACAGACGTTTTCGTACCAAGAAGTCCATAGCTTAGAGGATAAATGGCAGGACTCATGGATAGCTTGGATGATCGGGTTGGTTGATTTTTTAATTCTTGGCATTAGACTGTGTTGAGCACGTCTTGTTACCTTCGGGAAGCTCGGGACATTGCGGGTAGCAAACATAGTAATAATTGTATATATTACTTTAATAATAATATAGTATATATAATAATAGTATATACAGTATAATAATAATATATAATAATATATATACTAATAATAGTAAATAATATATCAAATATAATTTTTTATATAATCTACTTTAATAATAATAATATATATGACACATCTAGCATGACTATAATTTGTATTACCTATCATATTTTGGTGTTATATGCCGACTAATGGGGTTTTACTGTACTTGCAGATCCTAATGCTTAGTGACTGCTGATTGGTAATGATGGCTGGTGAAAGGAAATCACGCAGTGCCGCCAGAAAAGAACTTTTTGGGGAAACCTACACAGAAGTGGACGAATTTAAAAAGACTGGAAAGTTGCCACCAGGGACAGTAGCCCTGTTCAAAAATCAACTTTTTCTTATTTTCATAGGTTTCTGTACTTTTTCCCATGCTTTTTGACCTGAAAAGGCCGAAAATCACAACCATTTTGACCTAGGTTGTTGGGAAGCATTGCCGCATGGAGCTTTAAGTTTTCTGCCTTGAAATCGGCCAAAAGCACCAGTTCCGGGGTCCCTTGAATCATGTTTTGCACTATAACTTTTTATCTAAACAAGATAGAGCAACAAAATAGGCACCAAATTAAAGTGTTTTTAATCCTCTTTCTAACATATACAATTATGATAGTCTTGGAACAAGAAATGGCACATTGGTACATACAAAGATTTCAGAAATAACACAAAATTCGTTTTCTCACACTCAAGGCAGACAAGGCGCCTTATTCATGACACAAATTTGAGATTAACATTTTGTCACAAGTCTAATCGATCAAGAAGTGAAAGCATTACATGATGATTAATTTCATAATGACATTTACACAGTCAGTTGTTGAGAGTTTGTTTCTTGAAGCTGTCAAAGCGGCGTCTGTTGAACTCCACAGCTTGAAGGAGATAGTCCCTTTGCTTGGCATCTGTTGTTATGACATTTGCAAAGTCGCTCATCATCTTGACACCACGTTCAGCAATGTCATTCACCGCTTTCAGATTCTTAACATAGTCCAACGCTTTTCTGTAGTCCTCATTCTGTGGCCAAGACGTGATAGGTTCCAGAAGCCACTCGGATCCAATGTTCAGTGTGTCCAGCGGAAATGTGATTCTGGGCCAATGAGATCAACCAGAGTGGTCTTAGCTGTGACTCTCTGGAATAGAGGCTTTCCTGTTCTGAAGCTGTCTGGCTTCTCAGTGGCATGTAACTGGGCAGCAATGTCGTGCTTCAATGTGTCACTCAATCTACTGCTGAACAGGGCAAATGGCACGACTTCCTGCGTCAGGTACCATTTGTGGTTTTCCATCTTATTAAGTACTGCATCAGCAAGCTCTGGGTCAGTTTTCTTGTACTTCAACATGTCCTGGATTAGACTTAGATCATTCACGGGAGCATCTGCAGCAGACATTGACATCATCCATACAGGAGTGTAGAACAGCGCAAGGAAGGTGTTGAGTCTTTCCAGCTTTGATACAGTGTCTTCGTCGTACTCAAGTTGATCTGCAAACATCAGCATTTTCATGGAGTACAGGTTTCTGGCCATCCATCTGGCCTGATGAATGGCGCCTGGTCGACTCCAGTGAATACCTCGAGGAGGCGTTCCTCCAAGAACAATGACTGTCAGTTCAGCCATTTCCCTGTAGTCGGCTCTTGGAAGCCTTTCTGCTGTTAGAATGTCTTGGAGTATTTCTTCACTGTTCTTCTTCTTTTCCTTCAGCCATTTGCTGTTGATAGCCAGCATCTTTGGGTTTTCCTTGGACAAGTCCGTCCAAACATCCTTCAGATGCTCAAACCAGGGATTATCTGGCCCCTTCACCTTCCCAAACAGCTTCTCCCAAACTGCTCCTACTAGGATTTCCAGGATGTGATGTCGACAGGCCAGATAAAACACCTTTTTGTTCAGCATTTTCTCTAGCAGTTTGGCAGCTCCTCTGTGAACTCCACTGTTACTGGATGTAGTGTCAAAAACAAGGGCAGTAACATTATCCGTAAGTTCCCATGTCTCCAGTAAATCCATTGAAGCCTCAGCCTGAGCTGTGCCAGAAGAATTGTCGATGACAGGTACTCCCAATAACTTTCCTTCAGTGTATGAAGGTGGACCAGACACTAGCACAGCTAAAGTCTCTGAGGTACTTCCAGGTTCACTGCCCAAGACATCATCTTTGAGCAACTTTCCATCCCAGTGTAAGGCAGCGTACTGTGGGGGGATTTTCACAAAACTTGGACATGTGACTCTGGCTGATATTATACCTGGACAGCATTCTGTTGCGACGTGTTGTTGAGGTTGAGATGACGAAGTTATCCAGATCAGCCCCTCCAGCTTTCAAGGTGGCAGAAACCATGGCAGTAACTTGATTGTCTGATAAACCAAGACGATCAGCTGTATTGCAGATGACATCACATTCCATGACCTTCCTTGGAAACGTCAAAGTCACACTAGTCAGTGTCTTGATGGTGAGAACATCCAGGACGAGGCTGATGGTAATCCATGTCCTCTGTGTTAGCGTCGTTGTCAGTTGAGTCACCCCAGGTAATGTCATCCACATGAACAACTGCCTCTTGTTCTGCTGCAGCTGTAAAATAGTACAACATGTTAAGACAGTAATTGTTAAGTACATGCTAAATATCGCAATGGAGTAAAACTTAAAACTTTTTGTAACGTTCAAAGTAATTAGTTTTACCTTGTTCTTGTCTATGCTGCAGTCTTCCATTCTTCGCTGCTTGCTGCAGGGATCTTGTCTCAAAAATCTTGTCATGACCAGACATATGACCTTTCCTCTCAGTCTTTTGGTCTTCGTAGAACCTGATATCCTCATCTTTCTTCTCTCTGGATAACAGTCTGTTGTTCTGTATTTCCTGGATTGCATCTGGAGCTCCTATATCGAACAGGCCGTCTAATTCCAGCACAAATTCTCCTCTTTTTCCTCCAGGGTTACTTGCTCTTCCTTTGCTTTTCACCAGAGCACGATGTTTCTCATGTAGTTTCATGAAGAGCTTCATTGCGTTGTACTTGGTCATTGTCTTGATCCTAGCCATCTGCCAGAATGGGATGATAGATTCAACTGTTTCATATGCAAGGTCTTGAACCATGGGCCTCCCTGCATTTTCCGGTAAATTCTGAAGATTAAGGAAATACTGGAACGCCTGTCTGTTGGTGGGAAGCTGGGAACCACTGATAAAAGCTGAAGGGTATCCAACCAGGAAAGTTTCAGTGAGAGATCTGGTAGATGGCCCAGTTGACACCTGCCTGTGGACAGTACGTGGAGGTTCTGAGATATCAACTGTGCGCCCACGGAGCTCCCTCAGCTCCTTGCTTAATGCCATTTTGAAGTTGTAACTTGTAGATGGTTTTCTAGATTCTGATTGAGTTTCTGTTGTTTCCTGAAAAATGATAGATAATTATTATGATTATTATTATTATTATTATTAATTATTATTTATTTATTATTATTATTATTATTATTATTATTATTATTTATTAATTTTATGCTCTTTCATTTGATATCTAATTTGTTGCTCTATCTTGTTTAGATCAAAAGTTAAAGTGCAAAACATAATTCAAGGGACCCCGGAATTGGCGCTTTGGCCGATTTCAAGGCAGAAAATTTAAAGCTCCATGCGGCAATGCTTCCCAACATCCTAGGTCAAAATAGTTGTGATTTTCGTCTTTTTCAGGTCAAAAAGCATGGGAAAATGTACAGAAATCTATGAAAATAAGAAAAAGTTGATTTTTGAACAGGCCTACAGGGACAGTTGTGATTGGTAGGATGCTTGCACTTTGCAAAAAAGGAGTAAAAGGACAAAAAAAGTCAATGACTCGAGATGATGCCAGCAAGATAGTTGCAAATGAACTAAGACGAGATTGGATTAATAAAAATGTTTATCCCATGCATGAAAAAAGTGGCGAAAAAAATAAGAGACGATTATGAACATTTTAACAAACTGAGAAAGAATGAACGCTGCCAACAAAAACCTAAGTGTCGAATGGTACCAAAGAGCGAGCGGTTTTAATGATCAGCTCACTAAGAATGCCTGCAACATTAGAACTGATGATGAGGATTACGAAGCAGAACTTGCAGAAGAATTTGGGGTCAAAATGACTGATGAGGATAAGACTTTTTATTGGGTAATTGCTTTGGTGCGTATAAGGCCATATGTACGAATGCGGTACCAAAAGATTGAGTGAGACAGAAAAAGAGGAAAGAAACTCATGAAAGATCAGCGGAGAAAAAGCGAAAAGCAACAGAAAACAACTTGAGAGAGCAAAGGGAGCTAGAGGGATCAGAAATTATTGAAATGTTAGCAACTTCAGTCGATTCTGAAAACGATCCGAGTTTTGAAAAACCAACAACGGCAAAGACAGTTCCTTCTACTGATCGTAAACTTCGCTCATCGGAAGACCTAAGCAAGGAGAAGAGTAAAGAACAACAAGCTGCATTTCCGACAGTGAAAATCAGAACTGGCAAAAATGTCTGAACGAAAACTTGATGCGGTGTATAGTCCAGTGTCTTGCCGAGACAAGAACTTCTCCTGAAGAGCTTTCGAGAGTGATAGTAAGAGTAGCTAACATGGTTTTTTATCAAGATTGGAAGCTGAAGGCAGGTGATAATGAGAAAGATTGTGAGGGTGAGATGGAGGGTGAAGACGAAGAGTTACAAGTCCGTCACCAGTATTCAAACTTGACGTATGTATTTCCGAGCCGCAGATCAATAATGCAATACTTGGAAGATGCTTCATACTTGAATCTAGACTGTCACTCAACAAATCCTCAACAAAGAAGATAACGTTGTGAGTGTAGGACTTGATGATACGACCAAAGCTGCCGGCCACCGGCTGTACGACGTGAAGGCTGACCACATCACCATCGCTGGTCCATCTGGCATGAAAAAGTCGCTGACAACTGGATATCTGGAAAACGTCAGCCATTCCGGAGAGGATGGAGCCAGAGCTTACGAATACAAATTGAGTTGTCTAGCCATACTAGCAAATTCTACCAGTGACGAACTTAAATCTCAAATAGACTTCTGGATGTCTGGTCGAGCTAGTGAATGTGGAGTACTTTTACAGCATCCTGGAATCGAATCAAACAAGATCTTGAAGTACTGCGCCCATATCATTTTAGGAGTAAATCACTCTATAGACAAAGTGTTTAAGAATACGGAACAGAAAATCGGAGTACATAATCTACTTCAAGTTACAGCAGGAGAAAAAGTTTTCTGTTCTCCTGGTTCTTCCATTCATACCTTGGGACTCAGTGCAATTGCTAAATTGCTCTCTCCCATTCGGTATTATAGACGATAATAACTATAAATCTTGGATGGCGGATAATAGACTCAAATTTGATGGATTCAAAGGATTCGTGGCAAACCGGTTTGGGAGAATCGCCGAGTTAGCAAAAGAATATTTGGCGAGGCGAGACTCCATCCAAGTTTTCTTTGATGCCGTAGATGTCAACAGTAACAAGCTAGTTCTCGCAGTGTCAACTTTCATCCAAAGTCAATAATTCATGTGTTGTTCCCAAATTTACACAATGGTGGGTGAAGTGATGATTTCCCTATGATGGAGCTTCTTGGAATTGACAAGAAGGGTGACGAGAAAAGTGAGAGAACTTGGTCTGGACTAAAACGTTTCTTTGAAGGTAAGATGGTTGAATTGAATGACTTGTGGCTGTAAGGAAGGAACAAGCCAGATCTGGTAAAGATAAACTTGAAGCTCTAGTTCTAGAGGAAGTCATTGATACTGTAAATAATCAGCTGTCTTGTATGGACTATTTAACAAAATCAGACGATGACGCTAATCCAGACTTGATGTATGCCACTCTGACAAATTTAGGATGCGAATCAGAATTTTCAAAACTTGACAACCGAATCAGGGCCAGTGGTGGTAGCACATCCATTCAAACGTACTCGATAAAAAATGTTATTGTGACTAACGGACTTCTGATAAACTCTTCGTTCGAATCAAAGTCTCTTGAAGATAGGAAGGCATCCTGGAAATGGGCCAGGGGTTCAGAAAAAGTCAAGAACATGAAGAAATTAGAGGAAGATTTTCTAGCTACTGTGCATGCTGCAAAGAAATTGTCCCTGCTGAAAAAAGAAGAGCTTAAAAAGAAAAAGCTGGCAAAATATTGGTGGATTTGGAAAATTGCAAGAAACATGGAGGCCCTATGACTCCAAACAACCTGGATGCTCTGTATAAACTGAACGAAAAGCAGCTCCTTACAGAAATTGCCATTTTAAGACTCGCCATCACACCAGATATTCGTCAAATGAGACGTGTTAAAGTGAGAGACGGGAAATTCAAAATGGAAAAACTGAGTGTAGATGAACTGAGCAATTCTATTAAGAATGCCTTACGACTAGAGGACAATGTTACTAGTGATATTGATAGTTTATTGAACAATGTGTTGTAAATATGATGATTTCATGATTTGAATTACATCATGGAACTGATATGAATGCCTTGTGTTTCTTCTGTACATGATTTTTTAATAAAATAATACCTTTTCAATTTTTTGCCTATAATCGCTAAACCACGCATCGAATGTGTCTGATTTGTTCATTTTCAACTTCAGCTCCCCTGAAAACATATGAAAAGACATATTACATATGAGGGGTAGCGGTTTTCTTAAGCATCAAAAAGAGAAAACTATTTTTTTGCCCGCCATTTTGAAAAAAATTCACTGAACCAGGTCAAAACTTCATTTTAGGTCCGAGAACCAGCCAGATTCATATTCAGCAGCGAAAATGGCCATAGAAACCACTCGTCTTGTTGGCAATTTCCCAAAAACGTCATTATTCCCCCTTCCCTACTGATAGTATGGCGTTCACGGAGAAGGCCGTAGAATATCTGGCGGATATCAATCGGTTCCTCGGCGAACTAACTGACGGGATCAAAGATGAGTATGGTTACGAGACTTACGCGGATTATTTTGTTTCGAGTGGTCCACCAAAGATCTATGGGACACGCATAAAGGTGGAAAATGAAATAATATATATTGCGAAGGCTAAGGATATCACATTAAATGCGGCAAACAGACAGACAGACAGTTAACCTTGAACGCTTTCCAGGAACTGATCGATATTGATAAAGTTGAGGTGGCTGCTGCGGATGGCCGGGATCCTCACCTAGTGGCCCATACCGGGGGCGGCATACACCCAATTTTAGGCTAGGGAGGAATAAAAAGTGCCATAATACTTACCGGGAGAGATAAAATTCCGGATAATTATGAAACTGTTCTTTATGGGTATCGAGTTGACGAGATAAAGTTCATTGTTATTTATTTATTTCAGATGATATACTGTATATGCTTAAAATTATTTTATTTTATTGTTTCATTTCAATAACCTTTGAGTTAATATTTGAGGATTAGCAGATAAACGCAAATAGGTCCAATATTTATTAAACTATTTTAGTAATATGCTAAATTCACATAGAATGCTAGAAATATACATTTTCATTATTCTAAATAATACGCTCAAATCTTTAAAGAATTGCAACCCTTTAACATATGGAGCTTCCTGTATTCCATATACAAAGCTGTAAATTCATTTAGAGTAAGTTTAGCTCCAATTTTGCAATTGGGAGTTACATTTTTATGCGTTTTAATCTTTGAACATGATGTTTCAAAAATTTTTTAAGTACAGGATCATTTATTAATATTACATGATCATTAAAAATTAATGTACATTCAATACGCCGTAGTCGAGAATTTTTCCTCTTTTCACCCGTCTTTTCAGTGAAAACTTCAGGGTTCATAGCGATGGGTGAGGAAATCTAAGTCGTTACAGCAGATAGCCTTGATGTAGAGGTGAAATTCTTGAGGGTGAACGGTGAACACTGTTGCTCCATACATCCTAAAATCATCAATTAAAAACGTATAAGCGTATTCTAGAACGGTATCGAGATATTTCATATTATCAACTTGCGTATTTATTATAGGTTTTAAGTTGAGGAGATTGGCTGTTGTAGGCACTAGTTCGTTATTACTGATATTGCTTGGATTAGCTTTCCATCACAAACATATACTATATCAATGCACGGTTGGGTTGTCTCAGGGTTCGCCTTCACCATACAAATAATATGACATGAAGGGATGTCATTGGGCGTTACTTTTGATTCACTCATGGAGGCTATGTTATACTTCTCAGATTCCCACTTCTCAACTAGCGTAAAGATTTTGGACATCTCAACACTCAGATAAAGCACGCTACGTTTGTTCGATCCTATACGTTTATAATTTGTCTCGAGTACGTAACTGATCACACCACTGTTAGGTTTAACAGTTTACGTTTACCTCACAGATTTAAAAATACTCAAAGTATATCTTTGTTACCGTTCTGTACACGTCAAAACGCTTCAAATCGGATGCTGGAGCGGTGAGTTTACGACTTTTAACTCGTGAACGATGAACAGGTTAAAGTTCAATAAGTCACTAGCATCGAGGTAAACACCTGCTGCGTGTTACTTATCAACACTTTAGAACAGGATGGATGGAACGTACTTCAACATGAAAATAGGTGGTTGGAGAAGAATATGTACAGAAATTTATTTAATACAAGAGGATGTGTTCGTTAAATTAGTTAACATGAGGCGTACTGTTTGTAAAATAAGCGTGTCCACACTGCTCTTCTCTTGGGGTATCATCGCTTAGTTCTGTTAAAAGGGTTCCTAGTCCTTTAGCTATCATTTCACTATCGATCTCATCATGATATGTTTTAATGTAGTGGTAGAAGTACTTTAATTTATCCATGATCACGATAATACCGTACTTAGTAAAGGTCTCATAATTGGTAATATGTAACATAACTTTTGATTTCACTCCTCCGCATATTTTGTTATCCAGAGTCTCTGCTTATTCTCACGCAAGGTTTGAATCGATACTTCGCTAAAACTATATTCTTTGATACATCTTAAACTCCTCACATAATCCGTCACTTTACGAAAACCTGTGACGCTTGTTTCAGAGCAGCCAAAAAAAACACCTATACTTCTTGTTTGGTCAAAATTACTGGGGTTATTTTAGCTTTAAAAGATTGAATGGACTCGTCGAAACTAGGTCTTCGCGTATCCACAACACCCTCTGATTTCACAAAATACCATTTAACCATGGTTTTGCACGTAATGTCATACGCAGTCATTGTTCGCACACGTCCTGTAATAAGAGAAAGAGGAATACGTTAAATAACTGTTTAATAAACTTTGGCTTGATATAAAAGCTTTAGGATATTTATACTTGGAGCGGCCAACTGAAGATGCAAGGACGATCGCAAACTCCTTATGCAATATACTGTCAACAATTTGCGATATACCATCAGCCAGACTCTGTACTCATCATCAGCCAGACTCTGTACTGAACGGACGCATTTCCTGAGCTCTCCGATATTGCATCTACTTTTGCATATTGCTAAGAATTTTACTTTTGGAAAGTTTTGAATTTTATATACTTGCGTTTATATTCACATTGTTATAGTTAAGTAATTGAATATTAGTGGTTTTTAGCGATTTAGAAGTTTTCATAGCGTGCCGGCTTAATTTAACTTAAACTTGTGACGGTTATAAACTGATTTTTAACTGCGCGATGCCGTCGCAGAAAGCGTCGTGTGTTAGGTGTGGAGTAAACCGGTGGTATCGGAATTTAAAGATTATAACGGCGGTCCTATGGCGATTACGAGAGATCAGTTTGTTTCTTTTGCGAGTTAATGGAGGAAATAGTTGACATAAAACGCAGTGTACGTGAGGTAACGGAAGACTTGCAACGCTTGATGAGGGCAGGGTAGGGCTACGGTTGACGAAAGCCGCCAATACTAACGTTGAAGACGTTAGTAATTTGAAGGGTGAGGTGCGTAACCTAGTTTCTAGTTTAGGTAGCTTGTCGGGAAGGTTGGATAGAGTTGAGGAAGGGTTAAGGTTGGTCCGAGATTAGTAGATGGGGAGGGATTTAGAGAAGTTAAGGGTGGAGCTAGGCCGCGTACGTTAGGTGATAGGAATCCCCCCTATCGGTTTCGAACCCTTTCGCCCATTTGGAAAGGGACGTGAATGACGGGGAAACTATTTTAATTGGGGACTCTTTAGTGCGCCATATGGACACAGAGTTCGTTGAACGGCATCCAACCAAGAGGAGGAGGGTCTGTCTCCAGGGACCAGGGTTGACAGAGTTAGAGAGAGTGGATAGGATTGACGTTGCCTCCCGTCACTCGATGTTGGTGACGATGGTAGGGGACAACGACTCGTATAGGCCCGATACGAGAGTGCCTGACCTTTTGGAGAGATATAGGGGGTTAATTAGGTCCCTAAAGGCGAGGTCAGATAGGTCTTTAGTTTAGGTATTACCCCTAGGCACGGTTTGGTCTTAGGATTACGTCTAAAACAATATTTTTGAATAATAAATTAGAAGAGATTTGTGCTGAGGAAATGTACCCTTCGTAAAGCTGTGGTCAGAATTCAGTGATCCTAGCCTTTTTATAAAAGATGGGGGTGCATTTTAATGAAATAGGTAATGCTGGCTAGGTAGGTTAATAGACGAAAACGTACGAAAGCTATATAGGTCGAAGCCTTCTTTAAACGTTGTGGGTCTGGGGAACGCGGGCCCGACGTGAAAAATAGTTTAAAACGCCGACCCGTGGTAAAAAATAAATTAAACGTCTTTTATTGTAACGCGCGTAGTATTAGAAATAAATTAAACGAATTTAAGGCGATAATTTATTCCGGCAACTACGATATAGTTGCTATCACTGAAACGTGGTTAAATACCGTGACTCGGGACTTGTTGGGGGAACTTGATATACCGGGTTTTAAACTCTTTACTAATGATAGGTTACATAGGTTTGGTGGCGGTGTTTTGCTGTACATTCGTAATTCCCTTAGGGCTAACGAGGTTAAGATAGATTTTCCGGCAGCAATTAATGCGATATGGGTTGAAGTTAGGGCACGTAGTATTAGTTTTAATTTTGTTGTTTATAGACCTCGCGTTCAACCCCTCGATACAGATACTAGATTTTACTCACTTCTTGATAACTTTATTGACAATCGGAATAGTATAATTGTCGGAGACTAACTGCCCTAATGTTAATTACGAGACTTTTACTGGTAATGAGGAGGGTTTGAGATTGAGTTCATAGAGGATAATTTTTTACGACAGATGGTTACGGAACCAACGCGCGGTGACAATATTTTAGACTTGGTGATAACGAACGGCGAAAATATAGTCGAAGATTTAGAAGGCGGCGAGAGTTTAGGATGTAGTGATCATCAAATTCTTAGGTTTAAGTTATTGATAGAAAACACTAAGAATAGTAACGTAATAAAGTCCCTGATTTTCGTCGGGCTAATTTTGATAGTTTTGCGGATAGGATGGGAGTAGTGGACTGGGATAACTTATTTATGGGTGGACTAGGGAAATGGGGGGACTAGGGAAATAGGGGAGCTCATAAACGAGCGTAACAGAGCATATAGACTTAATAAGCGCAATGGCACGGCAGCTAACCAATAGATATATCGAGCTTACACGTCAGGTTAAAAGATTAGTTAGGAATGCTAAGCGTAATTTAGAGATACTTATAGCTGCGGATAGTAAACATAATCCAAAAATGTTTTTTGAATACGTTAATAATCGTAAGCCGATAAAAGATAACATAGGCCTTCTAGTGGATGTTAACGGCGCTTTGACTTCTGACGCTCAGGCGATGGCGGGTATTTTCAATAACTTTTTTGCGACAGTTTTTACCAGAGAAGACATAAATAATGTCCCCGACGTGGACGATATCGTTCCATTTAGTAGCGAGACTATTTTGGATCAAATAACTTTACGAGGGTGAGATTGCGCATTATATCGATAGGCTAAAAGTTAGCAAGGCTCCAGGCCCTGACGCTTTTTATCCCAGACATTTGAAAGATTTGAAAGACGTTATTGTAGGCCCCTTAACGAAGATTTTTAATCAATCACTCGACACGGGGATTATTCTTGAAGACTTCAAATTA
Source organism: Bathynomus jamesi (assembly GCA_023014485.1). Taxonomy (NCBI): domain Eukaryota; kingdom Metazoa; phylum Arthropoda; class Malacostraca; order Isopoda; family Cirolanidae; genus Bathynomus; species Bathynomus jamesi. The sequence goes on along the minus strand of JAJOZX010001793.1, from coordinate 657,384 downwards.
GCTAATGTTACGCCTATTTTTAAAAAAGGCGACCGCACACTAGCTAGCAATTATAGGCCCATTAGCTTAACGTCAATTGTCGGTAAACTTTTGGAATCCGTAGTTAGAGTTAGGGATCGTATCATCGATCACTTAGAAAGTAGAGATTTGATTAATAGTAGTTAGCATGGGTTTCGACGCCATAGATCCTCTTTAACTAATTTGTTAGAATTTTATAACGAAATAGTGCGCGAATACGATAGGCATAGAGCGGCTGACGTTATTTATTTAGATTTTAAAAAGGCGTTCGATACAGTTCCGCATAGAAGATTAATTGCGAAGGTTAAAGCGCACAGTATACGCGGTCAGGTAGCTAACTGGTCAGAGGAATGGCTTCGTGCTAGGAGACAGAGGGTCGTTGTTAATGGTAGTGAATCGGGGTGGTTGGATGTAGGTAGCGGTGTCCCACAGGGTTCAGTGTTAGGCCCATTGCTATTCGTAATCTACATTAACGACATGGATGTAGGATTGACTAGTAACGTGTCAAAATTCGCGGACAATACTAAAATAGGCGGTAGGGTTGTTAACGAGGACGATAGAAATAGGCTCCAAGACGATGTAAATAGGATTATGGAGTGGACGGATAAGTGGCAGATGCAATTTAACGTAGACAAATGTAAAGTTTTGCATATAGGTTCTCGTAACAATAATTACACGTATACGATGGATGGTAGAGAGTTAGCGAGCGTTGACGAGGAAGTAGATTTAGGCGTACGCGTATCTAAGGATTTAAAGGTTAGGAACCAGTGCCTGGAGTCTTGCGGAAAAGCTAATAGGATGTTAGGCTTCATAGCGCGTAATTTCGAATTTAAATCGAAGGATATTATATTGCCCCTTTACAAGTCCCTAGTCAGGCCTCATTTAGAATATGCCGTTCAGTTTTGGTGCCCGTACTTGCGTGAGGATATTGATAGGTTAGAAAGGGTTCAGCGTCGTGCCACGAAACTAATTCCGTCATTGCGCAACAAGCCTGATGAAGATAGGATTAAAATGTTAGACTTGCATTCACTTAAAACTAGGAGATTAAGGGGGGAGCTTATTGAAGTTTTCAAAATCGTTAATAACATCGATAACGTAAATTTTGACAAACTCTTCACTTTCGATAATGGCAATACTCGTAATAACGGATTTAAGTTGCGTGGCAAACGTTTCATTACTAATATCGCTAAAAACTTCTTTACGTTTAAAGTAATTGATAAATGGAATAATCTTCCCGCGTCAGTCGTTCACTCTACCAGCGTTAATATGTTTAAGAACCGTTTAGATAGGCATTTTAAAAATATTAACGTTGTTTAAAATAAAAAAACAATTAGTAACAGGAGCTCTGGGGGTGGTGATCGAGGATGAGTCTGTTGACGATTAATGCCAGCTTGTGACAAGCCAGCGTGTGATGCCAGCAATAAAATTAAAAAAAAAAATAGACTAACATGAACGTAGATGTAGCTCGTAAAGTAAACTAACCCACTTTTTGTTTAACTTTACCTACTTTTTTTTTCTTATCCTCTCCTTATTTGCATGTCTGTAGTTTGCATGGTATGACTGTCAGTTAAGAGTTTAAGACTGTGTTTGCATGGTTTGTAAGTGTTCTTATTTTACTTCTTTTCATCTTTCACCCCTTTCCTCTTCTCTCCGACTATTTTCTGATTTGTCGGCAGTGGCCGGCGGATGATGATGGTGAGTCTTTTTTCTCTTTCTGAATGAATGTTAACCCATGAGTGATAGGTGTTGCTACTTACTTAACCCCCTACTCTTTCCTTTCTCTCGGGCTAACCTTAGAGTGGATCTTAGGGTCTTTGTTAGCCTTAGCTTCTGTATATCTGTAGAACTCGAACAAGATGACGTCATACAAGCAAGCACGACTAAGATGACGTCACATCGCGAGGATTTCATTGAAGGCATGTGTCCTCTTGCCTCCTTGCCTCATGCCTTAACCTCGACTCGCTCAGTCGCTTTTCGAAATCCAAGTTCCACCCAGTGACACGTAGACCATGATCATATAAACATCATTTGTGCAAGCCCCACTTGGGCTTGTTGTGTCATTCACCTATCTTTATATAAAGACTATTTATCACCGCGCGCGTTATCAATTGTCAAATCATTATATACTGAATGCATTATTTCAAATGTACACATTATTTCCAATATAAACAATCCGCATATTGTTTCATTTATAATTCAATTTATTTTGTGTAATAAAGGAAGAAAACTAATGCTATCAATCAACCTAATTAATAACTTAATAACATTCTTTGATCTGAAAGATCTGGTGACTCGGTCAAGCATCCATTTCTAACCATTATCAAATAACTGTAATTACCATCACTCCTTATAGTACCGATTTACACATCAAACATGGCTACAAACTGGCCATTAAATATGTAATTATAAATTGGTAACTATAAATTGGTGACCCTGGAGTGACCGAACATATTATTTGTTCGCAGTTTTGTATTTAGTTTTACTGACCATTTCATTTTCTGCAACCATATCTATAACTTTTATGTAAATACGGTATTCATAAACTGAAAGTGATATTAACTAGGCCTACTTGCAAACAGTGACTTTCGACTCGTGCGGTACGTTATTAACTAATGACTTACTGTCTCGCGGTCATGTGCGCGACACAACGAAGGGGCGCGGCGACCCCTGGAGAAGCCACCACTGGCATTGGGTCCTGCCCCGTTGTCACACGGATCGTGGAGAGACTCACGGAACTCTCCTCCGGACATCTCAGGACAACGCTCACCTCCCCCCCCCCAGCGCTGTAGTAAGTCTCAAATTCGCTTCAAACGGCGCATTCTTTCGTCATCACCTCGTCGAAAAATATTCAACGGTCCCTTTTTCTGCCGCTGTACGTTAAATTTTGGCAGAAACATGACGCGTCCCATTGCACCAGCGAATTCTTCCTCAAGCACGACGTGTGTTTCTCTCCCCACTCCTACGGGAAGGCCAAAATAGGAAAACATCAATCCATGCAACAAAATGGCCGTACTGCAAAACAAACACTCTTCAGGCACAGAGTTGGCGATCCCCTGCCTTCTTCAGCTGTCTCTGCATTATTCCGTGGATATACTACTACTGCTTGGGTACTTGAACGACGTTTTTCCTTCCCCTTCGGCAGGAGCGACTTCAACGAGAACAGCCACGCGACGAGTTTTGGGCATCGCATTCGAACTCAACGCAGTTCCCCCTGCCCCTTCTCGTTTCCTCCGTTTGCTCCTCATTTGCTCCGCATTCCTGCCGTACCCCAACCCCATCCCCCTGCGGACCCCCCACCTCATACAACAGCGCCTCCTCTTCTAACCATCTATCTCCCCGCTCCGAGACGACCCTTTACTCCTTCCTGCGTCAGGGACTCCACGACATACCAGGCCAGGCGTCAAAAGTCGGAGTGGCCTCATCAGTCTCACTACGGAATGGTATTTTTTCTTCTTTGTATTGTTCCTATCCGTCTCTGAGAGGGGACTATTGTAGCGGGCAAACAAAGGAGTTTCCTTTCCCCGCCATTCTCAAACATCATAGAATCACATGGAAGCGAAAAACGCACGTGGTTTCAAGGAATCAGAAATAACGTTAGCCTTTTAGCAACAAAGGACGCGTAGTAGTAGTCTCAAGAAATGCAGCAAAACTCCGCGTCTCAGATCAGAGGTTATATAAGCGAGGGTCCATTGACACCCTTCCTCACTTGCTCACTCTCACTCACTCCGTCTCTCAGCAGTCATCACTTCTCGTCTTGTTCGGCACATCTCAGCATCCTTCGTCAGCAGCACCACACGTCAAGCCACCCGCTCTCCGGCCTTCGCCGGAGAGCGGCCTGCTGTTCCTTCAAAGCTCAGGTCTATCATCAAGTAAGACCTTCTACAAACCGCCTGCAGAAGCATTCCTTCGAAACCCAGCGCCGTTCGACTTCAGCCGGCTTCAGTCCCTGAAGCAACATCTCAACTCTACACGAAGCGAATCAACACGTGAGACGACACGACCGGCGCCCGTTCAACAAGCTTCAATAGGACGGTCAACATCACCTCAGGCCTACGTTCTACAAGGTCAACCTTCAAGCATATCTTCATCTCAAGAGGTATTTTCAACAATGTCGGTAAGCTCTCTGTGCCTCGTTCTTAAGTAATGCTCGCTAAGCCTACAGAGCGTAACCGTAGCGGCGTGTTTAGGCTATACCTAAAGTGCTTTCAATACCGTTCAAACTAACTTTCCCGTTAAGACTGCAGTAGGCCCAGTTCAAGTGTCGTTCCAATACCGTATTCGTGTACCATCCTGCTATTGTGTTCATTCATGTAATCCATAAATACTTTGCATCCGTTCATTTATGCGATTTATTTAAGCATTCCATTATTGACAACCGAATCCATTTACCGTATACTAAACGCACGTGCATTCTTTATATCATTACTAGGCCCATTCACTGTTCCATTTATGCATAACTCTAGCCTACCTAAATGAAGGCCTAATCTACTTACAGTGCACCAACTTTCGTGCATTTCTTCCAATCATTATTAGGCTGCAGCACTAGTCTATGGTCCATTTTTGCATACCATTAGCCTACCATAAATGAGTGTATTACTTAACAATTAAGCTGTATAACCATTAGGCAGAGGTCGGGGAACAGGGGTAAATTACCCCAAATGGGGTAAATTTAAAAATTTTTGGGGTAATGGATCCAATAAACATTTTTTAAATTTGAATTTTTTGTATACCATATGCAACAATTTTAAGAGCAATTGGCTTGTTTTTGTTTACTTTGAAGTCTGGGGGTAATTTCATTTTACTCAAATAGATTTTTGGGTAATACCCAAAAAAGTTCCCCGACCCATGCATTAGGGTGTGTCACTTTCGGACTTTTTTTTAAAGTTATGGTGCTTACCTCTTATATTGTGACAAATTGACCAAAACCATGAATAAACAAAAAAAAAAAGACAATCGGGTAATATTTAGGGTCCCTGCCCCCTATTCACACAAAAAATGGTGATTTTTGGAGATATTTTTGGTCATAGTTTCCTTACTAATCATCGTATTTCAAAAATTTTGCTACCAAAATGTAGAGAATAACGATATCCTCTTATTGTGAACGCTTTAAAACTATTTTAGTTGCATACAGTGCTGATATTTGAGTGGACCTTATGAAATTTTTCCCTCTGTTTTCATTTCTATAACATTTATTTACAGTATTTCCAGGTTTTATCTACAAAAAGTATGCAAATATAACCAAATGTATGATAAATTTGCTTTTCTTTCAGAATTCTATTATAGATTTGCTTAATTTCATAGTTTATTAAAATCAGTCAATAGTCATGGCTAACAGTAAGCCAATATTAAGAACAGACCTAAGAAAATATGATTCTTTATTGGGAAAGTTAGTGGAAGACATATGCTCAAGAGAAGGAAGCATGCTTCCAACGAATAGTGAAGTTCTGTCACTTTTTCTTCTTGAGAAGGGATCAAATGAAAAGCGACAATGTGTCAAAGGAAGAAAATATTTTGAGAGTATTAGATAAGGTAGAAAAGGTGTGGATTATGGCTGGCATACCATCAAAATCCATTAGAAAGCAGAAAGGACCCAAAAAAATGTGGGATTTGATAAAAGAGCATGAGAAGTTAGGTAAAAATATAAATAAGAAATGTTATGAAACCCAAAAAACATCTTTTATGTCTCGTTTAGATAACTTACTTGATATATCAACTGAAAATGTATGTAATGAGATTCAAAATGATACATTGAGAACTATACAACAGAAGAATGAGGATCTTCGCTTTTTGGAAGATCAGCGAAGTGCTAGAATATATTCTCTGGGTCCGATCGATAAAGCTTATGTAGCCAAACTGATCAAAAAGACTGCTAGAATAGAAGGTGAAGAACGAAGAAAATTAAAAGAAAAAGAGTGAAAGGCATTAGAAGAAGACACACACAAACTTGAATCATCTGAAGGCGAGTTAGTGGACTCAAGTAATGGTGATGATGATTTTACTCCGAGCCCAGGCCCATCAAAACGTCCTAAGTTACTACAGTCAACATTAATATCTAATACAGCTGATCGTTTAGGACTATCATTCGGACAACGCTCGACATTTGCATCGGTGGTAGCAGGTGAATGTGGGTTAGATTTAAGAGAGATGTCATTATCGAAAAGCACTTCTGCGCGAGCTGCAATGAAGTCGAGGAAAGCTACTGTTGACACTATTAAAGAGTCGTTCAACCCACCTCAATATTGTTTAGTCCACTGGGACAGCAAAATGATACTGAATGTTTCAGGAGGAAAGCAGGATCGATTGGCAACACTTATATCGGGAAAGAATGTTGAGAAACTTCTCTCGATACCCGATATCGGTGTCTCAACTGGATCGACACAAGCTTGTATTGTTTTTAGCACAATCCAAAAATGGAAATTACAGGATAAGGTTTACGGAATGGTATTCGATACTACTTCATCCAATACTGGCTGGATAAAAGGGGCTTGTAAAGTACTGGAAGACCTCTTTGGAAAAAAATTATTATGGCTCGCTTGTCGCCACCATAAGGCAGAACGAGTTTTGTCAGCAGTGTATCTAAAGGTATTTGGAAAATCTACTTCACTCGAAAACGAATCTTTCAAGACCTTCAGAGATGTTATATGGGAGAAGCTAGATACTAAGCAACCCTTCAAACAGCTATCTATCAATGACAGACATCTCAAGGACCTGAAAAAATGCGTCATAGATTTTATGACAGATTTGCTCAAAGATAACCAGAGCCTTCCCAGGGATGATTACAAAGAGGTAGCTGAAACACCTATGCTCGTTTTAGGAGAAATTCCTGCCAGAGGCATACACTGGATCAAGCCAGGAGCTTCCCATCACGCCAGATGGATGGCTGTCATATCGTATACGAATAAGATGTTAGCATTTTCAGACCAAGCCGGATATGATAATGTTACAATAAAAAAGCTGGAAAGAGTACGCTTGTTTACATCGCTGATCTACTCCAAGTACTGGCTATCAGTCACCAACCCACTTGAGGCTCCTGAAAATGACCTCCTCCTATACAACGAATTAGTTCAGTACAAAAAGATTGACAAGGAAGTAGCGGAAGCTGCCCTCAACACTCTAAAAGGTCATTACTGGTACCTATCTGAAGAACTTGTAACCCTCTCTCTCTTTGGAGATTTACCTCATAGTGAAAAGGACAAGGTGGCCAAAAAACTTTCCTCTTTCAATCAACCACCAGAATTCAAACAGGGTAAGCCGATATTTCCCATCCTAAAAGAACGAATTAAAATTCAGCAATTACTTGGTCCACACTCATGGTTTGTACTCAAAGTCCTTGGTTCAACGGGAGACTGGATAACGACTCCAGCTGTAACGTGGGACAGCAACAATGATTTTCAACGGATGAAGAGAATACTCTCTTCAACTAAGGTTGTTAATGACACTGCAGAAAGGGGTATCAACCTTTTGCAGGATTTTCATGGCTCATGTAGGGATGAAGGTAAATTTCAGGCATTGCTTCAAGTTGTAGAGGAAAACAGGCGTGTTTTCCCAAAGTTTTCCAAACAAGGTCTCTTGAATTTGTAATTTCTTTCCATTGATAATTTCATTTCATTTACAATTTTTCATTATAATTTCAAGAATAGCACTTTATTTCTATTTGATTAAAATTATTTTGTGTTTGTATTTCATAATAAAAAATTTAAAAAATGATGGGGCTTTGCATATTTTTTTAGATTAATAAAAATTTAAGTCTACAGTTGTCATTTTTTTTTTTTTTTTTTTTTGCAAAATTTACTAATTTTTATCTACTAAACATGTACGAAATTGTTCCCACTTTGAATCTCTAAACCAAAAAAGTGTTCCTCATTTAAGCCCATCTGCTTTTTTGATTTATATTTTCAAAGCCCATCGCTGCAGAGCTGCATTGGGATGATGCTCTATGGATGGCGGTGACATCCAAAGTATATAAGATAATATTTTATTGCAGTTCAGATCTTCCAAAGATATAAAACAGCAGCATTTTTCTCTTAGAAAATGCATCAAAATGACCAAAGAGATATAAAAAATTTAATAAATTTAACTCAAATGTTAATAAAAACTATTCAGATTGAAGCGCATTATTATTCTCTACATTTTGGTAGCAAAATTTTTGAAATACGATGATTAGTAGGGCGGTCAAAAGTCAATAAAGTCAAATTGTTTCCTGTGGGGCACTTTTCTCTGAAACGACTGAAAATGCAATAAAAACACCTGTAGGGGGTATATTACCAAAGTTAATAGGTCAACCAAAAGTCAACTTTTACCTGTTAGGTCAAAAAATAGCAATGAGGTAAATAAAGTCAATTTTTTTGAATAAATAATTAAAATAACTAAAAATTGGCATCTTTTTGGTTAACTGGCAACTTCGCTGCTCGTATTTGTCTTATTCAGTTATGTCCGTTCTGGTTTTGGATGTGGTTGTGTTGTATGTATTGTGGTTACTGGTTACCGTTTTTGATTTGTGATTTTTTCTGATTTGTGATTTCAGTGATTTCGATTTCTTTTGATTTCAGATATTTAAAATGCCAAAAGTTGCAGTTAGTTCTATTGCTAAAGTGCGCGCTATAATTGCAAAATATCCTAATGAATTCATTTGTTCAGGAAAAAATGAGCTATACTGTCAGATTTGTTGTGTTGTGGTCAAGCATGACAAATCCTTTTTTGTGGATAAACATCGCTCTACCCAAAAGCACCAGCGTGGTATAGACCAAAATGTGGGAAATGAAAAGACGCAAACCCTTTTAAAGTACAAGTCTTCAGATTTTTCGGAAAAACTTGTGACTACATTTCTGTCAGCCAACATACCTCTTCATAAGTTGAGCAACCCTCATGTGAAACAATTGTTCAGTCAAACAATACATTGAAACAAGACTCAAGACAAATGGTATTTGTGAAATAATTAACCTCAGTAGACCTGAAATCTCACCAACAGTTTATGGTCAGCTTTTGCAATGTCAACCAACAACTGCAGCTGTAGAGAGATCTTTCTCCATGCTTAATAAATTATTAAGTAAGGATCGCAATTTTTTGCCAGAAAATGTCGGCAAATACTTCATAATTTACCACAATCGGTCAACTGATGTAGAAGAGCAAGAATAAGTAATTAAAGTATCGTTTTTATTATTTAAAGTAAAGGCAACTTTATAAGTCAATTTTTTCAATTCGTAAGGTCAACTTTCTTAATTTTTTCGGTCAACTTTTGACTGCCCTAATGATTAGTAAGGAAACTATGACCAAAAATATCTCCAAAAATCACCATTTTTTGTGTGAATAGGGGGTCTTATTTTTCAAATGGGGGGTGAGGACCCTAAATATTACCCGATTGTCTTTTTTTGGTTTATTCATGGTTTTTGGTCAATTTGTCACAATATAAGAGGTAAGCACCACAACTTTTCAAAAAAAAGTCCAAAGGTGACACACCCCAATAACCATTCGCGTATATGCTAATCATCTGTCATATTTAGCATAATATAAATGTCGTTATATAATTGTTAATCACCGTAAATACCTGCATTGCCATGGTAATCACTGTGAACAAATAAATTATTTATTTTCTTAATTAAACACAAAACCATAAGGTAATTTTTCTAACCTTACCAATATTTCTTGCTTGGGTGTAATTATAATTTAATCCAAGCTGGTGATTTCGAAGCATTCGTAACATTTATCATACGGTATTCATTTCATTATATTCGTAATTATAGTAGGCCTAATCATTATCACCTCACTCGGCTAATATTAGGCCTACTATATATTTTATGAACAAAATTCAAAGAAGTTAAGAAATATATTTATTGCATCTCTCTCTTCATGTTAAAAGATGAAAGATCCTACAGACGGAAACATTATAATGCGTTCTGATCCATTAGATACCTTTCTTTTATAATACAGCATACAAGTTCTTAGTAGAGTTCGATGGCATAATGTAAACAAAATAATGATGATAATAACAATAATAATAAACGCATGCAAGGCCCAAAATCTGTGAATTTGTTTGATTGTTTGTTTGTTTGTTTTAAATAATAATAATAATAATATAATAATAATAATTATAGCTCCTCATTTTATTCTTGTATGTAAATTTAGGAATAAACTCTAACCATATTCCCGTCATCATTCTTTTGAAACAAACCATTCACGCCGTCAGTCCATCACTGTCAACCTTAATGACCTTTTAAGTATGTAAGAGCAACTGATAACCTCTGTTCATCTCGACGGACAGGGAGCGACGCTCCCCAACAACCCCTTCCATCAGGGGGCGAATCCCCCACCTCTTCCACGAGGAGACACAGGGGCGCCGCCCCGTTCGTCTGTGATGCATACTACACTACTATTCCTTCAGTATATTAAATTTGCGTTTAGCATTTTCATGTCCTCGACGGAAATATATCCTTGAAGCCTGAGAAATCAACATTTTTAGATAACTTGCTTATTTCCAGATTTAATTATACCTACGCCCGATGATGTTATTTCTTGATATGAATGCAACTTTCTACCTTGTTTTACAGCTGTTGAGTTGATCAGTTCCAGGTGGCGAACATTTTGTGGCATAATGATTCAGGTTGCTTTTGCTCTTGGAGAGGTTTCAACTGGTGTTATAGCCTATTTCATAAGGGACTGGAGGTGGCTTCAAGCAGCATGCACAGCGCCAAGCCTTCTTATCTTTTTGTACTATTGGTATTTATCATTGTTTTATTGGATATGCATGGATCCATGGGTTTGTTGCTTGATCACATTTGCTGTAATTATTACTGAACATAGGACACCCATTAATAATTTCATGGTTATAAAAAAAGCGTTCTAGTGGTATACGAGATGAGACAAAATATTCCACTTACCTTTCCCAAATTCTTTCCAATCCAGTTTTCAAGTAACTCTTATCAATTCCACAGTTATTTACAGTTTAATTTTCCGCTTCTAGTGATGTTCCATATGGTAATGCTTCATTTTACTGAACCTAATTTCTAAATAAGTTACTCAAAGTTTGCATGTATTATTTATTACTTTTGTAATTTAGAATTACATTTTACTTTCTCTAGACATCACTTTTGTTTACTCCTCTAAATCTTGTAAATCTTTCATAAAAAGGTTTATGACCGAGAGTGTTCGGTGGTTAGTATCGCAGAATAGAGCTGATGATGCAGCAAAAGTGATTGATAGAGCAGCTAAAGTCAACAAGATCCCATCACCTTCGCATCTTCTCACGAAAGAGGCTGAGGTCAGTTAGTATTACTGTATTTACGTTTTATTTATTTGTTACAAAATCATACACGTTCTTTAGGTTCATCAATACTTAAGTGGTTTCTTAGGATCAGAGATGGGCAATATACATTAAGAAATGTACTTTAAATACAAAATACAAGCTTATTGCATATCAAAGATACAAGATACTTTTTAAGAAACGGGCAAATACAGAAATAATAATGATTGGGGTTGTTTAACCTCCTTCGTAACATCTAAGGTCATATGACGGAGGGGACCTACAGCTTTACGTGGGATCCGAACCACGGGTCGCTGCATAATCTGGACGCGGAGGACGGTCTCCCATCCAACTACTACCCAGACCCAATGTCGCTTAACTTCGCTGATCAACGGGAAGCAGAGTTACGACATTGGATACGACGTAGCCAGCAAATACAGAGAGACAAGATACATATCTAAGATACTTTTCTCGATCCAAGATATTTTTCTAACCAGTTTAAGTTTGGAGACGAGAAATAATAAGGAAAAGGAGCTTTAAGTAGTTTAAATAATTATATTTTAAATGACATGCCTAAAATTAGTTTTGGTATATTAACAAAGGTTTTGATAACTTAATCCTTACTGTTTTAATTTTGAAATCACCGCCATTTTCGCAGGTTTTACGCTTATGATATCGTAAAATGTTACATTTAATAGAACACTAGACTGTTTATGTTAGTTAAAGTTTCTATTGTTTTTCTTTGTGACTGCCCTAAATCTAATGAAATTAAAAGGAGCAAATATGGCCCAGAACTTAAAATAGGGAAAAATTCATTTGAAGCCGGGCGTTGCGCCGCTTTTAGGCGTTCACTTTTTTTTTTAAAAATTTCAGGCACCTTTAAATTTGTAGGGGCAAGAAAGTTATTGTTGGAGTGGGAGGGAATACTGACCTTGTATGAATATTGTAAATGTAATATATGTAACGAACTTGTAGTTCTGCATATAATTTATTATTGCATCTAGTTTTAAAAGTAGCTTATTTTCACAATTACTTCATATATATATATTAGGGTGGTCCAAATCCATAGGGGGAAATTTCAAAATTGTCTTAGATAGTCTCCACAAGTGTGGTTGTTGTCCATTTAGTGTCCACATGGTCTGTGCAAAATTGCAGCGTGATTGGTGAATATTTAGAGGTCGCCCCACTCTGAATATATATATTATATAATGTACTTTTTCTTCCGTAGGTCCGATGGCTCAAACTCGATCAATTCCAAAAGTTTGGCTTCTAGGGATGGCAACTGGAACTTTATCCACGTCAAGGCTCCCTACATGCCTTGACGCCCTCCTCTTGGGGCAATACCACCACATCAATCAAAAGCAAACCACCTCCGACAGTCTGAACCAGGCATGCCAGAGGGTGATTGAAGTCTGGACCCGAGCGCGGATCCCAACTCAACGGATCGACTCCTGTGTCCGTAAGCTTTCAAAGCTTTTAGACCGCTACAAAACACTCAAGAAGCACAGGACCAGGCAACGTGCCAGCGATAGAATGAATGAAGACATCTTCAAAGCGGACATCCAGGAACTGTTTGACATCGCAACCAGTGATGCCATGAGCACAATCGTCAACGTTGAGGACCGAAATTTCCTGTCCATGCAGCGCAAGGACGTCAATTCTTGCAGCATGGCTGGCATTGATAAGGAAACGACTACACAAGAGGACAGAAAGCGATCCAGAATGGAGAAGGAAGCCAAGAGGAAGGCAATGCATGAAGCAACACAGAAAGATTTGGAAGAAGCAGGAGTGTCATCAATTGATCTTTCCTCTTCTTCTTCCCTTTTTTCGCAAGACGACGACGACTATAGACCATCGGTTCCGATTCCTTCTTCGTCTGAAGCTCCGGCACCAAAGCGTCCCAAGAACAAGGTTACGAACATTTTCCAATCTCCAGAAGTCATTGGAGCAATGGATCGCACCAATTTTTCTGACCGGAATGCTGTTTTCGTAACTGGAGCTGTATTACAGGCCGCGGGGCATGATCTGTCTGGGATGACGTGCTCTCGGAGCTCTATTCATCGCTACAGAGAAAGTGGGCGAGAACAGGCAGCTCGAGAAGACCTAGAATCATTCTCTCTAGAAGACCCTGTCCTTCTCCATTGGGACGGAAAGCTTCTCCCCGGCATTGAAGGGAAGAAGACGAATGTGCATCGGATAGCAATCCTTATAACATTCAATGGACAGGAGAAGCTGCTTGGTGTCCCAAAGATGAAACAAGGAACTGGAGAAGCACAGGCCCAGGCATGCCTTCAAACTATGAAATTATGGAACGTGGAACAGCATGTGAGAGGTCTCGTCTTCGATACCACTGCGTCAAACACGGGTTTACATCGCGGAGCCTGTGTCAGGATTGAAGAAGCATTGGGTCACGAGCTAGTTTGGATCGGTTGTCGACATCATATACTTGAAGTCGTACTTGCTGATGTCTTTGCCTCAATATTTGGCTCAACAGGAAGTCCTGAAACAGGCCTTTTTAAGCGATTTCAAAAGGAATGGCCATCTCTCTCCCACGAAGCATTTGTCTCAGCATCGGACAGCTTGTTCGAGAACCCTCAACTCCAAGAGATGAGAAAAGAGATGCTCACTTACTTACCTAACGCTCTTCAGGCAAGCCAACCTCGTGACGACTACAAGGAGTTCCTTGAACTATCTTTGCTCTTCTTGGGGGGAAAGACTGGTGGTCACCTCTTTATCCGAGCTCCGGGTCCCATGCACCACGCCGCGAGATGGATGGCGAAGGCGATTTATGCGCTCAAAATCTACCTCTTTCACTATCAATTCAAGCTCACAGCACGCGAAGAACGAAACGTGACTCAGCTGGCTTTATTTGTCAGTCTGATTTACGTCAAGTACTGGCATGAAGCGCCAATGGGGACACAAGCTCCTCTCAATGATCTCAAAATGCTGCATCTTCTGGAAAAATATCCACACGGAGGAGCTGCACAAGCGGCGAAGACAGCTCTAAGACGCCACCTGTGGTACTTGTCGGAGCATCTGATTGGACTGGCCTTCTTCGATAATAGGATCGATCCTGATACCAAAAGGAGAATGGTTCAACACCTCCAACATCACCAAAAGAATGGCTGCCCCCGACGAATCGACATGGCGGAAGCTGGTGTTGAAAATGATGTGGCATCCTTCGTCACGAAAAGGACATTGACCCTCTTTGATGCCTTGAAAGTTGGAGGTAAGGAGGAAGCGCGCCAGTTACTTCAAAAAGATCCACGGGAATGGCCAAATGACAAGAACTACAGGGAACTTAGAGATCGCGCCTTAAAGATGAAAGTCGTCAATGATGCTGCCGAGCGAGGTATTGCTCTCGCACAACGCTACAATGACACTTTGACACGAAACGAGGACCAGAAGCAGTACCTCCTACAACTCGTAGCCGCCCACCGAAAACAGATACCAATACCATCCAAGGCGACTCTGATGCAGAAGAAATAATGAAGATACACCCATTATCATGTCCTATTGTCTTACTGTTTTCTTTCATATTCTTTGAGAACCAAAAAAAAAGTAGTTATTCAGTTGTCTATATATTTTCCCAAATTTTCAAAAAGGGGGCAAGTGGGGCGACCCCTAAATATTAACCGAATGACATAAAACTTTGCACAAATTCTGTTCACACCAAGAGGCATAAAACCAATCTTGTGGAGAGAACTTAGTCGATGCTTTAACTTTTTGGACCACCCTAATATATATATATATATATATATATATATATATATATATATATATATATATATATATATATAATTATATATATATATATATATATATATATATATATATATATATATATATATATATATATATATATATATATATATATATATTATATATATATATATATAGATATATATATATATATATATATTATATATATATTATATATATATATATTTATATATATATATATATTATATATATAATATATATATATATATATATATATATATATATATATATATATATATATATATATATATATATATATATATATATATATATATATATATATATATATATATATATAGTAATAATAATTGGTTTAATTTTCAACAGATTGTGGACACTGAAAATGAGCCAAAAACGGCGGAAGAAATGTTCAAGAAAAAATCTATGATGAACCTTTTGAAAGCTCCGAACATAAGAAAAAGATCTATAGTTCTCTTGTACTGCTGGCAAGTATAATAAGAGGAAAATTCCCCAAACAGTAAAAGTGATATATTTCATGATGTTTCACTTCATTACACAAATTCATCCTTCTCATTTCAGAAACATTCAAATATTTCTTTTTCTTTCAATTTTTTAATAATTTTTCAGTTTCAACACTTTTTAATTACATTAATCTTTTACTTAATTAGTTTATTTTGACTAATTATTTTATTTATATATATATATATATATATATATATATATATATATATAGGCTGACCATATTTCCTTGAGACAAAAACGGGACATTGGGATGGCAAAAAAGGGACGGGGGTTATGTAATATTGTGTATTCATGAAAAAGTAAGTACATAAACCGGGACAAAATTGACATTTTTATTAAAACGACGGGACGGCCAGGAAATATAAAACAAACGGTACTGTCCCGTTCAAAACGGTACGTATGGTCAGCCTATATATATATATAGGCTACGTCGTGGCCGATGTCGTAACACCGCTTCCCGGAGATCAGCGAAGTTAACTATAGTGGATTTAATTTTTCCAGAAGAGTTCCTTGTTCCACGCACGGTCTGTGTGTATCATAAAAAACCTCAGGGGCCCATTCTGAGTCCAATCCCATATATATATATATATATATATATATATATATATATATATATATATATATATATATATATACACATTATATATATATATAGAAAGTTGAAGAAGGTAAATAGACAACTTTGGTTTTCCCATAGTTTTTGATTCAATAAGAAGTCATTAAATATATCAACAAATTTACTGAATCATTTTATTTAGGATCGAGTTGCTTTCCCATTTGTATTACGCAAAGCTTGTACATTCAGACATTCCAGTGATGAGCTTTGATATTTGTTATTGCGGTATTGCCGCCCCATTTTGCTTTTATGGATCTGGATTTAGGATTTGGTTGCCGCTTTCTTAATAATCTACCTAACATGTATCAAACATGTTTTATTGGATTCGTATGTGGGGACTGACTTGGCCAGGAAAGACGTTCAGTTCCATGGCTATCATGCCACCTCTGCGTAGCACGAGCGGTATGAGCTGGGGCTCGATTTTCCATGAGTAAACTTTAGTGTGGGAATACATTTTCAGCCCCTCTTCCAAGAACTTTACATATTTGGCTGAACTGACGGTTTCTGTGCAGACCACCAATTCTCTTCCTCCATTGTTCCAAACTGCACTCCACACTATTACAGAAGATATCCCCCCTGTTTTACCTTGCAGATGCCTCAGAGAAGATTCTTGCAATGGACGTTTCCATACCCGCACACGGACACTGTCTGGAATTGAAGCAAACCAAGAATCACCCGAGAAGATTACGGTGTTCCAAAACGCAGGCTTATGTCTGACCATCGATGCTGCCAACTTCTTCCGACAGGCAGTGTTGCGAGTGGTGAGCATGGGCTTCCTTCTAGCGGCTACGCAATAGTAACCCATGTGGTAAAGATATCGTTTGATAGTCCTAGAGCTAATCTTAAATTGAACAGCCAATTCAGCAGTGGTTTGACGAGGGTTTTGTTTATGCACGTCTTCTGACGATACGAAGGGTTTTGCCAAATGGATCTGGATGGCCAGTAACTGTCGCTTTCTGGGTATTCTCTAACTGCACAGTGTGACTATTAATTGTTAATAATAAAATGCAAAGCCTTCGCGAAATTCCCCTTTGACTTTGCTATACTTCCCGAAGTTCAATAATTTGACTTCTTGTGAAATCTGTCAATTCCTGGGAGCCTTCTCGTAGTAGCATTTCGAAATACACACTAATTTACCTTTAATAGTTATCTTACCCTGACCATTTGGTTTCAGTAAACTATATTAATTTTCAAAAAGTTTCAGGACAATCATCTTGGTGTCTATTCCCTTTTTTCAGTTCTCTGTGTATATATATATATATTATATTTTTTATATGTATATACGGTATATATGAAAATTATTTCACGAAAGTAACACGTGAAAAATATTTATGATGAATAAAACCACGAAGGAAAGGAAACACAGAATGGTGCTCAAGCGCTTTCGTCTAATGACATCCTCAGGAACACTGAAGTACATAAAGAGTTACAGCCAAAAATAGGTTACAGAAAAAAAAAAATAATATATATATATAATATATATATATATATATATATATATATTATATATAATAACATTAAAGGATTGTGGGAGGAGCATACAAATTTGTAAGGAAAAACTACCGATTTTTAGCACAAGATCAAATGAACTGTTTCCAACCAATGTTATAGAATATAGATAATTAAAAAAAATAAAAAATACAAATTTATACTGGAAATCTGCCCGGGTTTTAGCACTCTGCCCTTCTTGTTTCAGTTCGATGTATATAAAAATAAATTGAAAAATAAAATTTATTAGAGTAGCATACAAGTTTACCCTTCTTATCTAAATCTGTTCTGAAGGAATTCAAAACAACAGGATCAAGTTGAAAAAGACCTTTGCTTATGTTGAAGTTATTTGTAAGTTGGATAATGGCAGACTCAAGAATATTTCTATTAACAATGTTGCTAGAGTGAAATAAAACTGAAGCATTATTCCAATCAATACAGTAGGATAACTCTGACAAATGGACAAAAAGGGCACTGGACGACTGTCCTGTTCTAACGGAATATTGATGCTGTTTTATACGTACGTGTGTGCAAATCCTTTCCCGTCTGACCTATGTAAAGAGAATCACATTGTTTACAACCAATTTTATAGATAATGCCTGAATTATTGGTAGGGCTATTTTTTACTATGATATTTTTCACAATATTGTTATATGAAAATACTACATTAATATCCAAAAGTTTAAGTACATTAGCAATGCCTAAAAAGCCCGGGAAAAATGAAAGTAATAAAATATTTTTTGACAAAGTACGAGTGTTATTATTCACACGATAGAAAGTTCGGTTTGCCTTGTTGAAACAAGATTCCATAAACGCAGATGGATAACACAGATCACTTCCAATACCGTTGATTTTTTTCCAATTCGGCATCGATGTATTCCGGACTGGCGATCCTAAGGGCGCGGAGAAACATTGAAGAAAAATTTTTCCCGATAGATACTAAACTTAAAACCTGGGCTTTCCCTATGTACACGCACATCCAAAAACGGGATTGAGTTGTCTTGTTCCACTTCTAAAGTAAACTTAATGGAGGGAACTTGATTATTTAACTGGAGGAGGAAGTTATCCAGGTCACGATTCATGGGCCAGATACACAAAATATCGTCGACGTACCGCAACCAAGGAATACCAACCCCCAGGATTCTCGGAATGTAAGTAATTTCGAAAAACTCCATATAAATATTGGAGAGGAGGGGCGACAAGGGGTTGCCCATGGCCATCCCCAAAACTTGTTGATAATACTCGTTATTGAAAGTGAATTTACAGTCTTTGATGCAAAGCTTAATAAGTTCCAAAACAATGTGTGAAGGTAGTGGCAGGTCATACTTATGTAATTCTCGGGAGAGAAAGTCAAGCAAATCGTCAATCGGCACTTTTGTAAACAATGAACAAACGTCAAAACTGATCAATCTATCGTTGGTTTCAGTACGTGCATTATTCAATTTTTCAGTAAGATCCTTCGAATTTTTTACATGTGAATCAGAGTGTGTTCCTAGAATGGGGGACAAGACTTTGACAAGCCATTTGGAGAGTTTATAGGTAATAGAGTCCACCGAGCTAATAATAGGGCGCATAGGTTTGCCAGGTTTGTGGGTTTTAAATAAGACCGTAAAGGTAGGGCAGAGAGGGTGAAGTGGACATGAAAAGCAGAATTAAGTCCTTATGATCTTTGAGAATGCGTTTAAAGCCACTATTAAATGATTTGATGACGTCATCCTGCCGGTTCTTCCTAAGTTTGCTGTATGTGGCGGGGTCCTGGAGAAGCTCGTTCATCTTTCTGATGTAGTCCACTTTGTCCATAATAACTATGATGTTAGCCTTGTCTGCTTTAGTAATATGGCGCTCACCATCTTTTTTTAATTGTGAGAGGCTATTGCGAAAACGTTTAGGAAAGTTATCTTCGTAACTACTATTCGCTGCATTATAAACAAGGCCTTTAACTATGGTGAACAAATACTGAGGGAGATTACACTGTTTTTCAAAACAAGCGAGACTGTAACAAATTTGTAAAGCCGAAGGTTTTTTAACAATAAAAAAGGACATGCCATATATATATATTTTTTTCTGTAACCTATATATAGGCTGTAACTCTTTATGTACTTCAGTGTTCCTGAGGATGTCATTGGACGAAAGCGCTTGAGCACCATTCTGTGTTTCCTTTCCTTCGTGGTTTTATTCATCATATATATATATATATATATATATATATATATACAGGGTGTCCCAGGAGGAAATGTCAAGAATGCACCATTTCACTCTTTGGGTATTTCTAAGTAGAAAGTATTATATCGATATGGGTCTGATTTCCAACCGTTACCGAGATACAGGCCTCTACATTTGGGTAATTAAAACATAATAAAAAGGCGATCTTAGATACTATTTAATGACACTTGTGGTTTAAAAAAGTACAAACATACAATACACTATTGCACTTATTGCAGAATGGTTTCAAAGTGATTCCCTCCTTCTTCAATGCACGCGGCGAGCCTCCGATCCATCGAGTCTTGCCAAGGAAAACGCGGAAGTTCATTTCTGAGGTTTATGAACGCATCCTGCATACGTGCAACCAACTGCTCCCTAGTTTCGGGCTTACCCCGCTGATAAACGTTGCTCTTCAAGAACCCCCAGACAAAAAAATAATGTAAATAAATAATGTGAGGATCTGCACAGTTGCCAATGTATCATTAAATGTCATTGAATATTATCTAAGATCGGCTTTTTATTATGTTTTAGTTACCCAAATGTAGAGGCCTGTATCTCGGTAACGGTTGGGAATCAGGCACATGTCGATATAATACTTTCTACTTAGAAATACCCAGAGTCAAATGGTGCATTCTTGACATTTCCTCCTGGGACACCCTGTATATATATATATATATATGGCCAAAAGTCTGAAGACACCTCAGAATTTAGTTAAAACATCACTAATTAAAAATATATTGGGTGAAAATATTTTAAGGAGTTATTGTTTATACGGAAATAATACTGTATGTTACAAGCTAAATTTGTACAGGACAAGAGTGTATAATCAATATTTTGTATATCTTCCCCTCGCCTTAATAACTGCAGAAGATTTGTCTGAAGCCGAAAACACAAGTTTTTGTAAATATTAACCCTTTTCACTCTTTCATCAATTTTCACAAAATCGCTTATTCCATTAACAAAAAAACATCGCCAGATTATTACAAAGCTCTCTCCATGCTTGACGGTGTTTTTGATCTATTCTTTGTTGAACTTCCTATGGCTACATCTCCTTCGAAACATTCTTCTGAATTTGTTATAAACTTGTACTCAGGTTTGGTTTTGTCGACCCAAAGTACACTTCTCCATTCATCTTTTTGGTATTTGTTTTTTTTTGTTTTTTGGCGAAGGCAAGCCTTATTTTCATGTTATTGTTGCTTCGTTTATGCTTTGCAACTGCTACTTTGCCTTTAAGATCCGTATTTCCTCTAATATACTTTTTAACAAATCCAGAAAAATGTCTGGAAGGAGACGACCATGGGAAATTCAAGCGTGTGTGTCGCAAGCACCGTGGATGCGCCCAATTGCACAAAACTTTGAATTTATGCACGATAATAAACAAACTAAACAAATTAATAAACCAAAATTATCTGGCGACAAAAAGAAATTGCAGAACTAAAATTTTCGTAATGGCCACCTGAAAGCCCTACCATTACCCTCATTGAAAAATTATGGCAGTATCTAAAAACAAAGGTAGCTAAGGAAAAATAAAGAAACCCAGAATCATAATGGAACACTATACAAAGAAAATTTCCTGAAGATTATTTAGAAAAACTTGTGTCTTCGCCTTCAGACAAATGTTCTGTAATTATTATTATTATTAAGGCGAAGATAGGATATACAAAATATTGACTATATAGTCTTGTTTCGTACGAATTTAATTTGTAACATATCATATCTGTGTACGAAGATATGTCCTTAAAATGTTTTTCTTTTCACCCACTATACTTTGATGTCGGGAGATAGTCCGTTTTTATTCATCCTCTTTCACTGTCTCGGGGCCATCATCTTCAGTAGTTGGAAGCTACTTCGTCTTTGATTTCTGATAAACACGCAAATTTGCCGTCTTTTCTTTGAGGGTTCCGAACCTATGTCAATTATAAGTGGCTAAAGGTTTCGATAAGCTTAAAACTGTTCCAAAATTACTCATTTAATTTAGATAGAAGGTAGAAAGCGGAGCACTGACAAATTTACAATATATCATAAATAATTATCTTTCCATTTCTGAGCAATATTATCTACTTTTTGCGTGTCACATATGTGATAATGGTCCTATCCTAATCTTTTGATAATGACTCTTTATTTGCTTCCTTCAACCCATAATTATTACGAGTATTTATTTATTTTCATTATTACATATCCATTATTATTGTATATCATATTTATTAGTTTATTATATTCACAGCTGTTGCACATTTCACTAGGTCGGTCCCTTGTAAATTCACATTTGCATCATACTTCACCTGTTAATTTTGCGTTTTAACATTTAACAGACCCAACGTCATAATTCAATTCTGAGGCGTTCTGAGACTTTTACACACAGTAATATATATATATATATATAAGTTTCTTGAGTCAATGTGAGCCGATTGAAGGTCGAATGAAACTACGCTTGGTTTTACGTCATTATTGTGATCGTCGTTGTAAACTTGTACTAATTAAAGTGCATCACCTATTTCACTTACAATTTTAGTTTTTGCATGTCCTGAAAGATTATACTGTGGATAGCATTCGCGCAAATTATTTAAAAAATCGAAGTGAGGTGTGTGTGTGTGTGTGTGTGTGTGTGTGTGTGTGTGTGTCAATAAAATTATAGAAAAGAACTCAGCCATGAAAAAAAATCTTGATACAATGGCTTCGGATGTGAAGCTTAAGATTTTCATTTGTGCATTCTTTTCTATAGTGTTATTGACCGAATAATTGAAAAGAACGCAGCAATGAAAATCTTAACGCGCTCGAGTAAAAAGTTGAAAGAAAGCAAAGCGTATTTATTTCTAGTTCAGAATCGCTTAATAGTAAATACATGGTGTCTGCAGACGGACAGACAGACAGGACTGCCTTTTTATAGTTGTAGTTGTTGTTGTTGTTGTTGTTGTTGGTTAGCCGATCAGCCCACCCTGATCGAGCAAGCCGGCGGCACGCAGGTAACCGATCGCCCTCTCCGGAGTCGACCACAGGTTCAGCGTACTAGTGATGTTGTGTTGTGTCACTTGTGTTCTATGCTATGCTAAAGCGGTACAGTCTGTTATGTGTTCAGGTGTTTGTGGTGTGTCCTGGCACAGGTGGCAGGTGTCGTCTGTGGAGTTGTCTAGTCTGTGTTTATATGTATGTAAGTTGGGGTGATGTCCACATCGGAATCATACTACAGTAAATTAACTCGATCCGATCTGCTCAGGCTGGTCTCTGACCTGTCAATGGGTGGCGGCTTCGCACCTAGGACCGCATTCGGACCGAGTCGTGTCAGTGCTTTGTGGGTTAGATGTGTGTGTATGTGTTTTCTGTACTGTGTGATGTCTGTGGGGCGTGGTATGGAATGAGTATTTGATTATAATGTTTCTCTGGTGTTACCTTAATGGTGCGAGGTGTTGGTGCATGATTGTACATGTAGTGGCAATGGTGGTGTGGGTTAGTTGTCACTGCTGCCATGAATTGTGTTCCCCTCATGTTTAAATGTTCCCTAATTTTCAGTATTTTTGTTTCTGTGTACAGGTGTTCTATTGGTGTTGTTTGATTACATCCTGTAATGATACGAAGTGCGTTGTTTTGTATTGTCTGTAAGGTATTTATGCGTGTGTTTGAGATAATGGGTGCCCAGCATGGGCTAGCATAGTCCATAACTGAGCGAATATATTGTTTGTATATGAGTGATGTTGTTTCCTGCTGGTGTCCAAAGTTTATGCATGTTAGTACCCTAAGCGTGTTAAGTCTTGACGTACATTTGTTTTTAATGTCCTGAATGTGGTTTGCAAAAGATAATGATGTGTTGTATGTGACCCCAAGTACTTTGGTCCTGTGAGTGTGTGGAATATTGGTGTTATTTAGTGTAAGCTGTGGAGTTATCTGGTGTTCTTTTGTGTTGCTTGTTAGCAGGGACGTCGATTGCTCTAAAATAGTGGAGAGGACACTTCGCCTTCAAACAGCGAATCAAACGATACTCTGAGTAGCTGTTGTGTGTAATATATAATGTTGAAAAAAACTCAATTGTATTTAATCATTGTATTGCGTTTCTTATTTCTGCAAAAAAATGTTTAAATAAAGAGAGACAAACTATTTATAATATTTAACCTTTCATGTAACATAATATCACACATTTGTTTGGATATATGGACATATGGATATTTTTCTATAGATAAATTTCGCCAGCCCAAATTATCATCATTTCTACCAAGAACACACAAATGCTACGTGCAATTATTAAAATGTAAATTGACTGCTAAATTCCATGATAATATACAGTGGTGTTCATGACAATAATTTATAATGTTGCTATTACATTTGTATATGCATATAATACGACATATAACGTCTTATTAGGTGCCATTACTAGTTAGCATTTATAGCAATTCATCCACGAAAGTGTGTGTGGGGGGGGGGGGCAACTGGTAGGTTGTACTCCACTTTGTAAAAAGTTGGGGGGACATATCCCCTGCGTCCCCCCCTCCCCGCAATCGACGCTACTTTGAGTCTATTGTGTGTGAGCCAGTTTTGTATACTGTTTATGTATGTTTGTAGGTTATTTGTAGCGGTGTCGATGTTGTTGTGGGTGGATGTTAGAGTGATGTCATCTGCATATGATGATAAGGTAAGCTTGTTATTTATGGGTGTTGGAATGTCATGCGTGTATAAGTTGAACAGTGTTGGTGAGAGAACAGAGCCTTGAGAGACCCCGTTCGGAAAAAGCTTGTTTTTGGATGACTTGCCATTTATAGTATAGATATTTAGTGGGTATTTTGTTTTTAGTTAACGCTTTCAGTACCTCGAAACATTAAAAGAAATTATATAAAATAAACTAAAAACATTTTTACTGTAAAAAAAAATATATGTCTGTCCCAATTAGGTTAAGTTAGTTAAGATTTGTTTAGGTTAGGTTAGGCTAGGCTAGATCAGTGATCGGCAACCTCTGACCCGCGGATCAACTGTAGTATATAGTATATATATATATTTATAAAATAAATATTATTACATGAAGAGGGTCTTTTATTTTAAAATGGTCCGAAAATAGTGTATTTTGATTTAAATTTTGAACACTGACCCATTATCAAATTACCAATAAAGCAAATTGACCCACTTTCAAAAAAGGTTGCTTACCACTGGGCTAGATTATCAAGTACCTCACTATTTACTGACTTAACAGAAAACACCTTTCGACCCCCGAGTGACGTCTAAAACATTTATCATACCATTCTCAGTTCGATGGCACTAATGTTAGGTTAGGTTAAATTAAGTTTTGTTAATTAGGTTTTTAGATATATGAATTTTAAAAAGTCGGTACCTAGATTATGCGGAGATGCGCATGTGCGACAGTGCGTATATATATATATATGTGTGTGTGTGTGTGTGTGTGTGTGTGCTTAAGAGTTAAGTGTATCAGAACATTAACATGCTATTTTAATTTGTATAGTAAGTGAAAGCACTTAACCGCAACGATATTTAGTTTATGGTCGAATTCGATTGACTCATCCGTCTCGACAGTTTTTCTGTTTGGATTTGGCTCGAGTTTGAATATAATTAGGCATTATTGCAGTTGGGTACCCCAACCAACAAATTCAATTACATTAAAACAAACAATTCATTCTATGGGATATAATGCCCGGTTAGGTTAATTGAATGCCAGGTTAGGTCAACTGTATGCCCTTGACAATTGGTTAGGTTAAGTTGTGATATTTTCGTTAGTTTTAACGAAATTGGTTAGGAGCCAATTGGTTAGGTTAAATTGTTATTTTTTTCGTTAGTTTTAGCGAAAATATCACAACTTAACCTAACCGATTGTCAAGGGCATACAGAAATCCCGCGATCAAAATGTCCCGCAAAAAATATTTTTTTAACCCTTTAAGGACGAGTCCGCAGCATATGCAGTCACTCTTGTTACGAGAACGTATAGGTTTTATTGTTATTCAAAACTAAATATTTTAGTAACTAATCACTGAAATTATACATATTTTGGGTTCCTTTGCCGACAACTAAATGACATCTATATATAAAGATGTGGAAACATTTATAGAAACGAGGCATTGTAGTACAATTTATATTATTATTTCTGGTGGACCTTAAGGTACCATCCGTCGTTAAAGGGTTAAGGACGAGTTTGCAGCATATGCAGTCACTCTTGTTACCAGAATGTATAGGTTTTATTGTTATTCAAAAGTAAATATTTTGGTAACTAGTCACTGAAATGATACACATTTTGGGTTCCTTTCTCGACAATTAAATGATATCTATATAAACATGTAGAAACATTTATAGAAACGAGGCATTGCAGTACAATTTATATTGTTATTTCGGACCTTTTCCAGTTTGTGTACCGTTTTTCATATAATTTATTTTTGCTTTATAAGGCTAACTAACGAAAATATCATGACCTAACCTAACCAATCGTCAAGGGCGTACAGTTAACCTAACGATTGGTTAGGTTAGGTCGTGATATTTTCGTTAGTTAGCCTTATAAGCCTAACTAAAGAGATTGATATTATCACTCATTTTTTATCTGAAAAGAAGCAAAAATAAATTATATGAAAAACGGTACACAAACTGGAAAAGGTCCGTTATTTCTGGTGGACCTTAAGGTACCATCCGTCGTTAAAGGGTTAAGCAAATTTTTTAGGAATTAACTGATTTAGAATTTCAATATTATGTATAATAAATTCAATTTATTCACGATGTTTAATTGTTAAATATTAATGGAATAAAATTTTTCTAATTTTGTTTGTTGTAACTTGTAACCGTTGAAGAAATCGTTTCAATTTGAAAAAAAAATTTGGTCTTAAAAAAAAACCTCAGAAATTTTTTTGTCCCGCATGGGCATTTGAAAAATCTGGCAACCCTACATGATACAGTTGACTTAACCGGGCATTCAATTAACCTAACCGGGCATTATATCTCGTAGAATGATTTGTTTGTTTTATTTGTCCTTTAAATTTTTGTTTTAATGTAATTGAATTTGTTGTGTTTGGGTACCCAACTGCAATAGTGCCTATAATTATTAGAAATATAGTTCGTAAATTGTAGGAGTGGAATTTTATATTAAATACATTCATAAGTGAAAAATGATATATTACTAATTACGTTAATTATGTAATACTGAAGGTTTGTCTGCACAGTTGCTTATTACGGATTATCACAAAATATTGGAAACTTATCTGGGAACATTTTTATCACCTATATTCTAACGATGTTGGTAGAAATTCCTTCGTACTTCGTTACGTACTATCTACTCGATAAGTAAGTTGAAAATAACATTTTAAATACGCAATATTATATTACATTACGTTTGGAAAACATGAAGCCACTCGGGCTTATCAAGGTTATTCGAGTCATGAATGATTCAAAGCTATTTTTTATAATCAAATTTTGCAAAATATTAATTCCAAGTCAGCTAATTAACCTTAAACTATTTGTGGAGCTATCGAAATAACCTACATAACTTGATTGTTTTATTATATTAAACAACGTTAATAATTTTAACGAGGGAGAGGGAAAAGGGGTGAGGCTGAGAGGGAAAAGGGGTGAGGCTGAGAGGGAGGAGGATTGTTTTATTATTATATTAAACAAGGTTAATATTTTTAAAATGCCTATCTAAACGGTTCTTAAACATATTAACGCTGGTAGAGTTCACGACTGACGCGGGAAGATTATTCCATTTTTCAGTTACTTTAAACGTAAAGAAGTTTTTAGCGATATTAGTGATAAAACGTCAGCCACTCAACTTAAATCCGTTATTACGAGTATTATTATTATCGAAAGTGAACAATTTGTCAAAATCTACGTTATCGATGTTATTAACGATTTTGAAAACTTCAATAAGCTCCCCCCCATAATCTCCTAGTTTCGAGTGAATACAGGTCGAACTCTTTAATCCTATCTTCATAAGGCTTGTTGCGCAATGACGGAATCAGTTTCGTGGTACGACGCTGAACCCTTTCTAACCTATCAATATCCTCACACAAGTACGGGCACCAAAACTGAACGGCATATTCTAAATGAGGCCTGACTCGGGACTTGTAAAGGGGCAATATAATATCCCTTCGATTTAAATTCGAAATTACGCGCTATGAAGCTAACATCCTATTAGCTTTTGCGCAAGACTCCAGGCACTGGTTCCTAACTTTTAAATCCTTAGATACGCGCACCCCTAAATCTACTTCCTCGTCAACGCTCGCTAACTCCCTGTCATCCATCGTGTATGTGTAATTATTGTTACGAGAACCTATATGCAAAACTTTACACGTTACTACGTTAAATTGCATCTGCCACTACCGTCCAATCCATAATCCTTTACATCGTCTTGGAGCTATTTCTATCGTCCTCGTTAACACCTTACCGCCTATTTTAGTATCGCCCTCGAATTTTGACACGTTACTAGTAGTCATCCTACATCTATGTCGTTAATGTAAATTACGAATAGCAATGGGCCTAACACTGAACCCTGTGGGACACCGCTACCTACATCCAACCACCCCAATTCACTACTATTAACTACGACCCTCTGCTTCCTAGCACGAAGCCATTCTTCTAACCAGTTAGCTACCTGACTGCGTATACCGTGCGCTTTGGCCTTCGCAATTAATCTCCTATGCGGAACTGTATCGAACGCCTTTTTAAAATCTAAATAAATAACGTCAGCCGCTCTATGCCTATCGTATTCTCGCACTATTTCGTTATAAAATTCTAACAAATTAGTTAAACAAGACCTATGGCGTCGAAACCCATGCTGACTACTATTAATCAAATCTCTACTTTCTAAGTGATCGATGATACGATCCCTAACTACGGATTCCAAAAGTTTACCGACAATTGACGTTAAGCTAATGGGCCTTACCTACATCCAACCACCCAATTCACTACTATTAACTACGACCCTCTGCTTCCTAGCACGAAGCCATTCTTCTAACCAGTTAGCTACCTGACTGCGTATACCGTGCGCTTTGGCCTTCGCAATTAATCTCCTATGCGGAACTGTATCGAACGCCTTTTTAAAATCTAAATAAATAACGTCAGCCGCTCTATGCCTATCGTATTCTCGCACTATTTCGTTATAAAATTCTAACAAATTAGTTAAACAAGACCTATGGCGTCGAAACCCATGCTGACTACTATTAATCAAATCTCTACTTTCTAAGTGATCGATGATACGATCCCTAACTACGGATTCCAAAAGTTTACCGACAATTGACGTTAAGCTAATGGGCCTATAATTGCTAGCTACTGCGCGGTCGCCCTTTTTTAAAGATAGGCGTGACGTTAGCTAATTTGAAGTCTTCGGGAATAATCCCCGTTTCGAGTGACTGATTAAAAATCTTCCTTAAGGGGCCTACGATAACGTCTTTCAAATCTTTCAAATGCCTGGGATAAAAAGCGTCAGGGCCTGGAGCCTTGCTAACTTTTAGCCTATCGATATAATGCGCAATCTCACCGTCGTAAAGAGTTATTTCATCCAAAATAGTCTCGCTACTAAATGGAACGATATCGTCCACGTCGGGGACATTATTTACGTCTTCTCTGGTAAAAACTGTCGCAAAAAAGTTATTGAAAATACCCGCCATCGCCTGAGCGGATTTAGAGATTTAGGGATTAGAGAAGTTAAGGGTGGAGCTAGGCCGCGTACGTTAGGTGATAGGAATCCCTCCCCTATCGAGGTTTCGAACCCTTTCGCCCATTTGGAAAGGGACGTGAATGAAGGGGAAACTATTTTAATTGGGCTCTTTAGTGCGCCACATGGACAAAGAGTTCGTTGAACGGCATCCAACCAAGAGGAGGAGGGTCTGTCTGCCAGGGGCCAGGGTTGACAGAGTTGGAGACGAAGTGGATAGGATTGACGTTGCCTCCCGTCACTCGATGTTGGTGACGATGGTTGGAGGCAACGACTCGTATAGGCCCGATACGAGAGTGCCTGACCTTTTGGAGAGATATAGGGGGTTAATTAGGTCTCTGAAGGCGAGGTCAGATAGGTCTTTAGTTCTAGGTATTACCCTAGGCACGGGTTGGGTCTTAGGATTACGTCAAAAACAATATTTTTTAATAATAAGTTAGAAGAGATTTGTGCTGAGGAAAATGTACCCTTCGTAAAGTTGTGGTCCGAATTCAGTGATCCTAGCATTTTTATAAAAGATGGGGGTGCATTTTAATGAAATAGGTAATGCTAGGCTAGGTAGGTGAATAGACGAAAACGTGCGAAAGCTGTATAGGTCGATGCCTTCTTTAAACGTTGTGGGTCCGGGGAACGCGGGCCCGTGGTAAAGAATAACTTAAACGTCTTTTATTGTAACGCGCAGTGGCGGTCCTAGCTTACATGACGCCCTGGGCGAACCTCACCTTCAGCGCCCCCCCCCTGTTCGCCAACACACACACATTCGAATCCCCCCAAAATAAAGGACAGACATAACTCTTTCACAAAATAACTTTTTATTGGACTAATTGTTGGAACTTCAGAACCAAAACAAAGACTCAAATTTCTGAATTTTACAAATCCTTCATCACGTAAATAGAATAACTCACTTAAGAGAATGTAATTATGATACTATGAACAGGAAAAATACAAATTAAATTGCACAACTGCCATAAATAAACTAGAGAATCAAATTTCTAAATTGTACAAATGCTCTATCACATAAATAGAATAAGACACTTAAGAGAGGGTAATTATTATGCTACACTTTGAACAAGAAACAAAATAAATTGCACCACAGCACAACTGCCATCTAAAGCCTGACTCTTCTTACCTTCCTTGATGCAAAGTCATGAATTAAATCATCATATGAAATCTGCTCAGCAATTGTATGATTTATACTGATGATGGCCAGACCGGTAAGGCGTTCCTGTGACATAGTTGACCTCAGGTAGGATTTGATGAGCTTCAGCTTTGAAAAGCTCCTCTCTGCTTCAGCAACAGTGACTGGAAGAGTAAGACCAATTCTGAGAGCAGTCCACAAATTTGGATATATTTCAGAGAGCTCCCTTTCATGGATAAATGTCAGCAGTTCAAGCAAGGATATGGTCTTTGATGGCAAGTCAGGCAAGTTCTTCAGCTCCTGTGCAAGCTCTCTGCCATCCAAGTCAGATTGTCCCTTAAAGTGTAGTGTAGTACTAAGGTTCACACATTGTTCTGTCAGCTCCTCAAATGTGAGATTTTGGAAATGTGTCAGCACTCCAAACTTCTCTCCCACAATTTCCAACGTGGAAAATCTTTCCTGAATGGCTGATGTTGCAGCATCAACCACTGCATTGAAAAATGTCACCTCCAGCTTCTTCAAAGCATCAATCAAGGGCTCATCAGATGCTTCATAGGAGAAGTGCCGCTTTGTGGACCTCAGCCGTTTTTGTTTTAACACAGCCTCCACATTCATTTGTTCACAGATATCTGTGGCTGCCATTTGTGCAGCCACAAAACCTGTTGCCCTGTAATTGCGGAGACCTCTCTCTGTTTTTTTTAGGAGATTTACTGCAACATCAACGTGCATGCTAGGAGACTGCATCTGCTTGCTCACATGCTGAATTCGGCACAACAGGTCATGCCACACCACTGAACAAATGGCGAAGCGGTATGACCCAACCTCCTCTGACAGAGATTGAGCCTCGACCTTTATTACAGAGTCTTTGGTGTGGTCCCTCACCTCGATCAGTGCATCTCTCACTGCAGCTGCCTGATATCTCAGGGGCTCCACACTCTTGATCTTGCTTTCCCACCTTGTATCAGACCACATCTTCAATGTGATGTTCACATGTTTTTTCAAAATGGCCCATCGTTGTGTGGAGGCTGAAAACAAGTTGTAAAGCTTCTGCAAGATGCCAAAGTAACTTGTGGCATCAATAGATCCCTTAGCAGCATCGGCCACAAGCAAATTCAGAGAATGAGCCCCACATCGAACAAACAGAGCTCTGGGATTAATTTCTAGGAGCCTGGATTGAACACCCTTGTTTTTTCCCCTCATGTTGGCCCCGTTGTCGTATGATTGTCCTCTACAGTCCATGAAAGGAACTTTTAGCTCCAGTCTCTTCAGAATCAGAGATGCCAAATGTTGACCAGTGGACTCCTCTGCCTCCAAAAACCCCATGAAATGTTCCTTTATATGGGGCTTCCCCTCCAGTGACACAACCCGAATCACAACTGACAACTGTTCAGTGTGGCTGATATCTGGAGTGCAATCTAGAATTATTGAAAAAAACTTTGATTGTTTGATGTCGCTCACCATTGCTGAAATGGTCTTGCTGCTCGACAAATCAATGAGTTCGTTTTGTATGTGGTGGCCGAGGTAGCTGGTGTGACTGGAGGTCCCTTTTTGGACACGGTTAATGTGCTCTTGCATTATAGGATCAAATTGTGCCATCAGTTCAACTTCTTTCAGAAAATTGCCATTTGATGGTGAGAACAATTTTTCTGTATGTCCCCTTAGTGCAAAATTCCTAACTGCCAGAGATTCACAATAGCAGTGAGACGTGTCAGCACCGCTCTCCATCTCAACTTCTCAGCCTCCAGAAGTGCCATCTCCTGCTTGTCAATGGTCTCCCCCTTTCTCATCCTCACTGCCAGTTCTTTCCAGATTTTCATAGAATTTAGGTGTTCTGAACTGTTGTCATGTGATGTGAGCAATGAGCTTGCATGCTTCCAGTCCGAGAGTCCCAAACTTGTTAAATTTATTTTCCTCTTGGAAAATAATGTACAACAGAAACAAAAAAGGCTGTTGTTTTTTAAGGAATAGACCAACCAACTTCTGGTTATATTTTCCCCACTAACCAATGACTTCCTGAAGTATTGATGGTGGAAACTTCTTCCGTCACTGTCGTTTCTAGGGAATACAAAGTCAGATGGCACTTGACTTGGTCCCCTGGAAACCAGTTGTGTCCGAATTCTCTCAGTCAGAACTGAAGGCCAGTTAGCAGGGTCGGTGGACAGAGACTCATCCTCAGGATGCGATTCTGCTCCAGGCATTTCTAATAGAAAGAACAAGAGCATTACTCATTAGTATACACACCTAAGTTAGATAACACATTATTCACAGCACTTTATGGTGGTGGTGTTATGGAATTATGGTGGTGAAACACCACACATACCCAGTAACCCAGACCCAGTGATAATAACATTATAATTTATAACTGTTTGCAAAATGCTTTGCAGGGATGCACACACATACACATACACACACACGCACAGACATATGTGCACACAAACTCACCTGAAGAGTCCTGCCGGGGAGAAGTAGAAGCAAATGGGTCTTCATCCTCAGGATCAGACTGCATTTGTGGAGACATATGTGAGGCTGAGGAGGTAGATGGCTCCTCAGCCTCAATAATGGCAGAAGTAGACGGCTTCTCATCCTGGCTAGTGGCAGAGGGTGTTCCAAAATATTTCAAAAGTGCCCCTGCAAATAGTAAAATAGAACATAACAGACCAATGCATGAATAGGCTAGTACAATTAATTTAACATGTTATTAAGCACAATTTATTAAACTTTTAGAATAGGAAACAAATGAATAATACAACCTCCTTGGTTAATGGCTAATTATATACATAATAGTACACTTCAAATGACTCAGAAAGCTATATCACAAAATAGCAGTGCAATATAGCAGTGAAGAGTAGATGACATAGCTCTATACCTTTATCTTTTGCTCGTTTCTCCTCTTCTTCTTTCCTCTTTTTTCTAAACTGAGCACCTGATAGCTTTGACCTCTTCTTATCCATTTGCGGTTATTTGACAGACCTTAGTGGCTTAGTGTGAAGATTCGTTCTGTAATAAATAATATACATTTCACTATTTAACCAAACCCAGAAAAATAACATTACATATGTTAAAGTATGGGCCTTTATTCCCAATAATATTAATCTGGAAGCATTTTGCATTGTTTAGGTCTTTTATGGGAAGGTTTATGGAAAATGCAATAGATGGTTTTTTATTAATAAAAATATATTTATTGATCTTTTATTATTTATTTTATTTTATTTTTATTTATTTCTTTATTTATTTATTCTTATTTTTATTTTTATTTTTTTTGCAGGCGCTCATGCCGCCCCTCCACAAATGCCGCCCTGTGCGGCTGCCCATATTGCCCATATGAGGAACCGCCACTGGTAACGCGCGTAGTATTAGAAATAAATTAAATGAATTTAAGGCGATAATTTATTCCGGCAACTACGATAGAGTTGCTATCACTGAAACTTGGTTAAATACCGTGACTCGGGACTTGTTGGGGGAACTTGATATACCGGGTTTTAAACTCTTTACTAATGATAGGTTACATAGGTTTGGTGGCGGCGTTTTGCTGTACATTCGTAATTCCCTTAGGGCTATCGAGGTTAAGTTAGATTTTCCGGCAGCAATTAAAGCGATATGTGTTGAAGTTAGGGCGCATAGTATTACTTTTAATTTTGTTGTTGTTTATAGACCTCCGGTTCAACCCCTCGATACCGATACTAGATTTTACTCACTTCTTGGTAACTTTATTGACAATCGGAATAGTATAATCGTCGGAGACTTTAACTGCCCTAATGTTAATTACGAGAATTCTACTGGTAATGAGGAGTGTTTGAGATTGATTGAGTTTATGGAAGATAACTTTTTACGACAGATGGTTACCGAACCAACGCGAGGTGACAATATTTTAGATTTGGTGATGACGAACGGCGAGAATATAGTCGAAGGTTAAGAAGTAGGCGAGAGTTTAGGATGTAGTGATCATCAAATTCTTAGGTTTAAGTTATCGATAGAAAACACTAAGGATAGTATCGTAACAGAAGTCCCTGATTTTCGTCGGGCTAATTTTGATAGTTTTGCGGATAGGATAAGAGTAGTGAACTGGGATAACTTATTTATGGGTAATGACAAATTTGTATTGGGTGGCGTTTAAAGAAAGTTTTGGGAATATTGAAAGGGAGTTTATTCCTCGTAGGCCCAAGCGCGCTAGAAATCATGGTAGGCCGAAGTGGTGGACTAGGGAAATAGGCGAGTTCATAAACGAGCGTAATAGAGCGTATAGATTTAATAAGCGCAATGGCACGGCAGCTAACTTTAATAGATATATCGAGCTTAGACGTCAGGTTAAAAGATCAGTTAGGAATGCCAAGCGTAATTTAGAGATACTTATAGCTGCGGATAGTAAACACAATCCAAAAAAGTTTTTTGAATAAGTCAATAATCGTAAGCCGATAAAAGATAACAGGCCCTCTAGTGGTTGTTAACGGCACTTTGGCTTCTGACGCTCAGGCGATGGCAGGTATTTTCAATAACTTTTTTGAGACAGTTTTTACCGTAGACGTAAATAATGTCCCGGACGTGGACGATATCGTTCCATTTAGTAGCGAGACTATTTTGGATGAAATAACTGTTTACGAGGGTGAGATTGCGCATTATATCGATAGGGTAAAAGTTAGCAAGGCTCCAGGCCCTTACGCTTTTTATCCCAGGCATTTGAAAGATTTGAAAGACGTTATCGTAGGCCCCTTAACGAAGATTTTTAATCAGTCACTCGAAACGGGGATTATTCCTGAAGACTTCAAATTAGCTAACGTCACGCCTATCTTTAAAAAAGGCGACCGCGCAGTAGCTAGCAATTATAGGCCCATTAGCTTAACGTCAATTGTCGGTAAACATTTGGAATCCGTAGTTAGGGATCGTATCATCGATCACTTAGAAAGTAGAGATTTGATTAATAGTAGTCAGCATGGGTTTCGACGCCATAGGTCTTGTTTAACTAATTTGTTAGAATTTTATAACGAAATAGTGCGAGAATACGATAGGCATAGACCGGCTGACGTTATTTATTTAGATTTTAAAAAGGCGTTCGATACAGTTCCGCATAGGAGATTAATTGCGAAGGTCAAAGCGCACGGTATACGCAGTCAGGTAGCTAACTGGTTAGAAGAATGGCTTCGTGCTAGGAGGCAGAGGGTCATAGTTAATGGTAATGAATCGGGGTGGTTGGATGTAGGTAGCGGTGTCCCACAGGGTTCAGTGTTAGGCCCATTGCTATTCGTAATTTACATTAACGACATAGATGTAGGATTGACTAGTAACGTGTCAAAATTCGCGGACGATACTAAAATAGGCGGTAAGGTTGTTAACGAGGACGATAGAAATAGGCTCCAAGACAATGTAAATAGGATTATGGAGTGGACGGATAAGTGGCAGATGCAATTTAACGTAGACAACTGTAAAGTTTTGCATATAGGTTCTCGTAACAATAATTACACGTACATGATGGATGACAGAGAGTTAGCGAGCGTTGACGAGGAAGTAGATTTAGGCGCATGCGTATCTAAGGATTTAAAAGTTAGGAACCAGTGCCTGGAGTCTTGCGCAAAAGCTAATAGGATGTTAGGCTTCATAGCGCGTAATTTCGAATTTAAATCGAAGGATATTATATTGCCCCTTCACAAGTCCCTAGTCAGGCCTCATTTAGAATATGCTGTTCAGTTTTGGTGCCAGTACTTGCCTGAGGATATTGATAGGTTAGAAAGGGTTCAGCGTCGTACCACGAAACTGATTCTGTCATTGCGCAACAAGCCTTATGAAGATAGGATTAAAGAGTTAGACCTGTATTCACTCGAAACTAGGAGATTAAGGGGGGAGCTTATTGAAGTTTTCAAAATCGTTAATAACATCGATAACGTAGATTTTGACAAATTGTTCACTTTCGATAATAATAATACTCGTAATATCGGATTTAAGTTGAGTGGCAGACGTTTTATCACTAATATCGCTAAAAACTTCTTTACGTTTAAAGTAACTGAAAAATGGAATAATCTTCCCGCGTCAGTCGTGAACTCTACCATCGTTAATATGTTTAAGAACCGTTTAGATAGGCATTTTAAAAATATTAACGTTGTTTAATATAATAATAAAATAATCCTTTTCTCTCTCAGCCTCCCCCTTTTCCTCCTCAGCCTCCCCCTTTTCCTCCTCAGCCTCCCCCTTTTCCCCCTCAGCCTCACCCTTTTCCCTCTCCCTCGTTAAAATTATTAACGTTGTTTAATATAATAAAACAATTAGCAACAGGAGCTCTAGGGGTGGTGATCGAGGATGAGTCTGTTGACAATAATGCCAGTTATGGTAGTGTGTGATGCCAGAAAAAAAAAAAATTAGACACACACGATCGTAGATGTAGCTCGTAGCGTAAACTAACTCACTTTTTGTTTTACTTTACCTACTTTTTTTTTTCCCCTTCTTATCCTCTCCTTACTTGCATGTCTGTAGTTTGCATGGTATGATAATGAGTTAAGACTGTGTTTGTATCGTTTGTAAGCGTTCTTATTTTACTTCTTTTTATCTTTCACCCCTTTCCTATTCTCTCCGACTGCTTTTCTGACTTGTCGGCAGTGGCCGACTGATGATGATGGTGAGCCTTTCTTTCTCTTTTTCTGAATGAATGTTAACCCATGAGCAATGTTCCCTCTAAGGTGTGCGCTTGTGCGCGCGCACACGCGTTGTGAAACCCGCGCACACAGCAAAATAAAATGCGCACAGGCTCAAGCGTATCATGAGTCACGACAGTAAATGAAGTAATTTCAAAAATTTCAGTTTAATGAATTCTATAAAGAACAAATTAAGAAACCGCTTGAAAGAAAATCATTTGGACACGCTCATGCTAATTAAAAGTTACCTGAATGATGACGGATGTATTAATCTTCATAGAGTTTATTTGGAATGGGCAAATGCTAAAGATCATAGGGAGAAATCGTAATCATACTTAAATGAAAGGCATTTTCATTTAATGTTATTTTGATTATATTTTATTGAATCTTATTATTTTTTATTTTATTCCTATTTTGTGAATCGATAAAATTATGTATTAATCTTGATAGTCTATTTTAAATTGCTAAATGCTAAAAATTGTTTTGAGAAATGATAACTAAAATAGTCATTTTCAATTAATGTTATTTTTATTTTATTTCTTTATTTTGGCGAATTTTATTTTACTATTTTTTATTTTATTCCTATTTTTAGAATGGATAAAATGTTTTCTTTTTTAAGAATATATAATATTGTAAACAGTTTTTTAATATCCATTTAATAGTACCGTAATGATCAAGCTATCACCTTATGGAAATAATATTTATTAAGTATTTAATATTTATATATATTTAATTTTGAAGATAATAGCGCTCAGAAAAGTTTGCACAATTTTTCACCATGAATCTAAATATACTCACAACGAAAATTTCTTGCGCACACGGACTAAAAAAAATTAGAGGGAACATTGCCCCTGAGTGATAGGTGTTGCTACTTAATTAACCCCTTATTCTCTTCTCTTAACCCCCTACTCTTTCCTTTCTCTCGGGCTAACCTTAGAGTGGATCTTAGGGTCTTTGTTAGCTTTAGCTTCTGTAGATCTGTAGATCTTAAATAGTAGCAAAGCATTTCACCCTCATTTCAATTGATAAAAATTATTTTATTTTGGTCAGACTCAGATTGGTGGGAACAAACCGGACACATTAAAATCTGAGGTTAAAGGATTCAAAGGGAAAAAGTTCATTCATTAGCAAAAAAGGAAAACAAAAGACGAACTCAACTCGAGTGGCGATAACCTTTTTAGTTTTGCATCTTTCAATCCTCAACATAAGCATAAACACACACACATACTTATTACACCCATGTTGCGCTGTTATGAAACTGTTATCAAACCCTAACAATCTAATCTAAACTACAATAACCTGACCTCCTCTTATCTCGTGGCCGGACAGTTTGCCTACGGACAGTTTGCCTACGGACAGTTTGCCTACTGGACAGTTTGCCTACTGGACATTATGCCTATGGACACCAGGCCTACCGGACATTATGTCTAACGGACATGATGCCTAAAGGACATTTCGCATCTACACTCTTTCATGACGAGAATATTTTCTTTATTTTTTGTATTATATAGTGAACAACTGTAGTATATTTATCCTTACCTTATTTAACTTATTTAACTTATTTAACTTCAGATTCATGCAAAAGAATTAATTCAGGTTAGGTAGGTTAGGTAAGGTAAGGTTAGGTTAGGTAAGGTAAGGTAAGGTAAGGTAAGGTAAGGTTAGGTAAGGTAGGTTGC
Organism: Bathynomus jamesi; assembly: GCA_023014485.1. Lineage (NCBI taxonomy): Eukaryota > Metazoa > Arthropoda > Malacostraca > Isopoda > Cirolanidae > Bathynomus > Bathynomus jamesi. Next base: position 618,499 of record JAJOZX010001793.1, on the reverse strand, counting down.
TTTTGTTCCTCTTCAAGATGTTAGCAACACGTTTGAACGATTTACGGCTGTTTTTGACGAGGAAACGGACGAGATCTTGGAAGACTTTCTAACCTATTTCGAGGCTACGTGGATTGGAATTCTGCAGCGAGGACGAAGAAGACGGCCTGCTTTTCCGCAACAACTCGATAGAGGGCTGGCACAGAGCCTTCGACCTACGAGTCGCCATTACACACCCAACTCTGTGTCGACTTGTAGACCGATTGCGTAATTAAAATAAAATTAAATATATGAAAATGAAATAAAATGAAATAGAATGGAATAAAATCGATGCCTCAATAAGCTGCGTCTGTTAGGCGTGTCGTCCTTTAGGCATCATGTCCGTTAGACATAATGTCCGTTAGACATAATGTCCGGTAGGCATGGTGTCCATAGGCATAATGTCCATAGGCATAATGTCCAGTAGGCAAACTGTCCGTAGGCAAACTGTCCTAGTACCTCTTATCTCCTGTGCGATATAAATCTATAGTTACAATTTACGAATTTGTGAATTTATTGATAAAATTAACGAAACTGCAGCCTCTGATAATTCATAATAAATCACACACACAAATATATATATATATATATATATATATATATATATATATATATATATATATATATATATATATAGGGTGTCCCATAAGTCCGGCATCATAGGAAAAATAAAAAAAGGCAAAACAAAAGCTTTTACTTACAGAACGTGCTCCATATGTCTACCATTGTTTTCAATACACAAATTCAGACGTGATACCCAGTCAGCAAGCACACGGTGAATGATGTCAGGAGTAATGGTGTTACATGCCCCAATAATGCGCTGCCGCAAATGTCCAACACTCCTAATTTTCTCTGCGTATACCAGCGCTTTCAAGTGGCCGGAGATAAAAATCTAGTGGCGTGAGATCCGGGCTTCTAGCTGGCCATTCCACAGGCCCTCGACGTCCTATCCAATGACCAGGGAATTGTTGGTACAGGTATTCCCTTACTTGGGTGCTGTAATGTGCAGGAGCGCCGTCTTGCTGGAACCATGTTGGGAAATTTCCTTCTTCGTTCAAGACACTGGGAAATGCTTCTTCCTTGAGCATACGTAGGTAGGTGCCTCCAGTGACATGTTCATCGAAAAAGAGGGGGCCTATGATGCGATCCTTCCAAATGCCACACCATACCATCACCCGAGATGCACCTTGTTCCTTTGAAGAGGTATACCAGTGAGAGTTGTTTTGAGACCAGTAGCGGGTGTTCTGTCGATTTACCTCACCATTTCCATAAAAAACAGCCTCGTCACTGAACAGAATGGTGGACGGGAAATTGGCATCCCGAGCATAAGAAAAATATGAATTATGGTTTGTAGAAATAGAAAAATATGAATTTCTCCTATGATGCCGGACTTATGAGACACCCTGCATATATATATATATATATATATATATATATATATATATATATATATTATATACACACGAGGGCCACTCAATATATTTTGCCCCCTTTTTTTTTCTTTCCAAGTTTCCTCGTAAGTTCCAGAAATTTTGTACACAAGTAGTTACATACCTTTTTTTACAAGTTTTTATTTTTCCACAGTCTCCATCCTTTTCTACGGCTTTCCTCCACCTCGAAACAAGGGCTTTTATTCCTTGCTGGTAAACGTCCGCTGGGTTCCACTGGAGCCACCTCTTAACCTCCTCATCGTCATTCTGAAACTTTGTTCCACGAATAGCATCCTTCATTGGTCCAAACAAATGGAAGTCTGAAGGTGCCAGATCCGGGCTGTATGGAGAGTGGGGTAACAGTCAAGCGGATTTTTGTGATGGCCTCTCTTGTTTGCAAACTGTTGTGTGGTCTTGCGTTATCGTGCAAAAGAAGGACGTCTTCCAGTTTTCTCTCCGGTCGAACTCGCTTTACACGTCTCTGGAGTCTCTGTAGGGTAGCAATATATGCCTCTGAGTTGATTGTTTGTCCTTTCTTCATAATGTCCACCAGAATCACCCCTTTCATGTCTTAGAAGATGGTGGCCATAACCTTTCGTGCAGAGGGAGCCATTTTGAACTTTTTCTTGCGTGGGGAGTCTGCGTGATGCCACTCCATGGATTGGCGTTTTGTTTCAGGCTCAAAGTGGTGTACCCAAGTCTCATCCCGTCACATTTCGTGAAAGGAAGTCATTCCCTTCTGTCTCGTGTCGAACTAACGACTCGGAAGCAATTTCTTTTCTTTGGGCTTTGTTATCTTCAGTCAGTTCGCGAGGAACAAACCGTGAACACACTTTTGAGTATCCCAGTTGCTGAATTATCATATTCGCAATTCCTTCACTAATTCCAAGCTCCAGTGATAGCTCCTTGTATGTGACGCGCCGATTTCATCGAATGACGCTGTTAGCACGTTGCACAGTGTGAGATGTCACAGCCGATGCCGGGCGACCACTACGTGGCTCAGCATCGAGGCTGGCTCTCCCTCTCTCCGATGATCTCACACATTTAGACCACCATCCAACTGTGCTTCGATCAACAACAGACATTTGTGAATATTTCCAATTGTTTCCTTCTCTGCGGTTAAGAACTTGATAACAGCTCTCTGTTTACGACGCACATCACTGTCAGATGCCATTTTCGAAACTGCGTTAACCATCGGTTTTATACAAAGGCGTTTAAAAGCGGTTTTATACAAGCAGGGGAGGTTCAAACTGGAAAAATCCGGTTATATGAAGCGCAGAAAGTTCAAACTTACGGCCCAAAAGACATTTCAGCCCCATGGCCTATTATTTAGCTAAGAAAAAAGGGTGTGGCAAAATATATTGAGTGTGTGTGTGTGTGTGTGTAACACAGACTGTGCATGAAACAAGAAACCCTTCTGAGATATTAAATCCACTATGATCCGAATAAGTGGACCATTCGGACCAAAGTGGATTTAATATCCCAGTAGGGTTCCTTATTCCATGCATAATCTGTGTATTACATAAAAGTTATCTCAGGAGACTATTCTGAGTTGTATCACACACACACACACACACACACACACACACACACGTGTGTTTGGCTGCAGAACGAAGCCGTGACATTTTATTTGTGGATGGAGACATTTAACTTAATTTTGTGTAGCACTCATTGTGTAACATTCTTTTATGATATTTAATGATTCTCAGCTAAAAAATTTAGTATGAATCTGTGGCGACATAACTAATGTTTACACAAACGTTCGTGTTGCGATGGGCTGTGTGTGTGTGTGTGTGTGTGTGTGTGTGTCGAAAATTGTCGCGGCTTCGTAAGGCAGCCAAGAACACAAACACATTTGTTTTGTCCGATTTGGTCAATTTCTTAAACCAAACTAATCTAACCTTACTTACGTAAGACTAATAGCTTTTGAGATCTGAATTTCAAAATAGTAAAGAACCTCACTAAGTCTTGTTATTTTTACTCGTACGAACCATACCGAGTTAATGATAAAAATCCTTGTTGCTACAGTGTTCCTCCGAGAAAACTTTATAAAGCACGTAAAACTAACAGGCGCGCGCACACACACACACACACACACACATTATATATACAGGGTGGCGCAAAAGTTGTTCATCATAGGAATTTTCAGTGTTGAGTATATTATTTTTTTCTTTTAGGTACGGGATGGCTGCGAAATTAACAATAGATGAGAGGGTGAGCTTGGTTTTAATGCATGGAATACCAGGTACTACAAATCGATGAATCGGTACAGAATTTAAATTCTGTACCGATTCATCGTTTTGTTGTACCTGGTATTCCATCCATTAAAACCAAGCTCACCCTCTTTTCTGTTGTTAATTTCGCAGCCATCCCGTACTTAAAAGAAAAAAATAATATATATTATAGTCAACACTGAAAATTCCTATGATGCACGACTTTTGCGCCACCCTGTATATATTATACTGTATATAATATTTTCTGTCTAAGCGAAATACCGCTTTTTTTAAGTTGTCAGTTCGTCTCTATATAGCTCAGATGATGCCTAAAACGGAGACTAAATTCTAATCCAACAAGAATAACTTTTTAAAATAAAAATTTGTGCACACTTTTTTTCATTTATATTTCTCTTCTTTTGACTAGATTTGGACGTAAAGGGACACTGATGACAGTTTTTTTAATTGGTGGAGTTGCTTGTTTACTTTCGGGATTGTTGCCATCAGGTGAGTTTTCTCTCCAAATGTTTTTTCTTTTAAAAAGTTCAAGCAGTCTCGTATGTTGTTATACACCAACCACCTTAACATGGATACAGCATTTTTTTAACGAATTTTTAGATCTGCACATTTTATAGGCCACAGAGAGATGAAAAATAACTTATCCTGCACTATCCAGTATCCTACTCACCCATCAATGCTATTCACTCATCAATCCTACTCACTTACATATGTATTTTCAATAAAAAATTTTGTGAACATAAAAGCCATTGAAATTTAACCCCTTCACTCTTTTGACGTAGCTGGTACGTCATAAAAACCAATGTAAATATAACATATTTTGCGCGAAGGAAGAAGTGGCTAACGTTAATTAATGCAAAGTTATGCCTCAAAGTTATGTGTCTCGGTGATGTAGTGGCAGTGGCTGCTCGTGACTTAAAACAGTTGTGTGCTACAACAAAAAATTTTGGTGCTCTTCCAATATGTGCTCTACCGCGAAATTTACATTCCAATACGTGATCTACCTTAGATTATTCGGATTAGCAGCAGGTACGTTAGTTAGCCTTATAAGGCTAACTAACGAAAATATCACGACTTAACCTAACCAATCGTCAAGGGCGTATAGTTGACCTAACGATTGGTTAGGTTAAGTCATGATATTTTCGTTAGTTAGCCTTATAAGGCTAGTTTCACGGTAGAGCACGTATTGGAATATGGTAGATCACAGTTTCGCGGTAGAGCACATATTGGAAGAGCACCAAAATTAATATATATATATATATATATATCTGATAAATTATAAAATAGAACTAATTCATCGTGAATTATAGTAAATGTTCTGCGCAACTAACGGTAGATAGATAGATATAGTACTTACTTATTTATGAAAAATGAAATTCATGCGACGCTCTTTCTTACTGCAGAACTTGTCAATCACCTTTGACCTTCCGGGTTGAAAAATCCCCAAAATCTTTCAGTAGGCACGCCATTGATTACATAACGAAATACTATTACCAACTGTGAATGTTCAGAAATGTATGTAGTTCCATCTGCCATTAAAGCGACAAAATCAGCCTCTTTCATGTCTTCGATTATCTTTTCACGGCAAACAATCTAGCAGTTCATTCTGGATGGTTTTAGAAGTTCCCTTGAAAACATGATTCGATTGTGTGTGTTCTTTTACCGCACCATCTAAACTACTAACAAAATCAACGAGTCCCAAGAAAATATCCAGATTTTCAGATGTTTCACTCTCATCACGTCCTCTTAAGGCAAGTCAAAGGCACCGCAAAACTTAATGCAGTCAATTACCTTTGATATTAATATATATCTGTTCTTTTCTACTTCTTGATTGTGTTTTTTGATGGCGTCATGGTAGGCCCGACTTAACTGTGTTGCAATATTCACACTACCGAGAACACTAAGATCCAACACATTGTTTATACGTTTCTTGTTTTCATTATGCTTTCTAATCAGCGCTTTAAGATGGCCAAGATCTTTCACTCCCGTGTTACTGAATGAATCACTGTTACCAAAAAGAAAGCATGGAAAGCAGAAAAGAGCATCCCGAACATCACAACCACAAATCCAACTATAATCATCATAAATCTTTCTGTGAAATTGTTTTAAATATTCTTGATTGTTGCTTCCCTTGGCTTTCTGACAAATTTAAATCGGGAGTTGGCCTACCTAACTTTTATTTGAGCTTTTTCATTTAATGTTCTAGATGAAAAAGGTACTTTTAATAAATTGTCCACTGAATTCATATTTGTACAAAAATTAATAATTTATATACAACACTTGAGTAAACAAAAACACACACACACGCATAAAAAGTTTAAAAATCAAACGCAATCGATCGAACATCCATCACATTGACAAGTGCTGCAGCGACTGGTAGGCTGGTAGCACATTCACGCCTTATCCGAAACTGGACCGAAAGACACGTCTGCGCATGCGCTTTGTCTGATTTCACTCGATTTGGGTGCTATACTGATGACAGCACATAAGTACGAAAATATCATAGAAATACAGAGAATGCAGTTAATTCGTTTTTTCGTAAATCGGAAAACAATTTAGATCAAATTGGAAATTACAGAAGATATTATAAGTAATTTTATTGATTTATTATTTAGCTACTTACGTATTTTAAAAACTGATGTGCTGTAGCACGTAAGCACATAATGAGCGGCCGCCACTGTGTAGTGGTTAGCGTCGCTGACTACGAATCCATCGGCCCCGGGATCAAGAACCGGTGACGGCAGCCGGCGCGCAGCAAAACGCAGCTGCTTATCCTTCCACACAATATAAAAAAATTGGTTGGTAGATAAATGGGTACCCTAGGTAGCTAGTAGTTGAAACGTTGCGCTGCTGTTGGGGCGTGGTTCAGATTCCACGTTAAACTGTAGGTCTAAGATGGGGTGACAAGTTTGACCTTCGTCAGAATGAACAATTCGGGCGGAAGCAAAACCAATGTTCATCAAAGTTATATAATAGGATATAAAATGATCCAATCATATTATAGTAAATAGCGTGTTAGATGTAGTCTCAGAGGAAGAAGCTGCAAGAACTAGCATTAGTGAAGACTTGAAATTTTGTATACATTAGTTAGTAATTAGCACAGAGAACTAAAATATTGGCCACAACAACCAAATAACATAATAAACTATTTTTACAACCAACTTCTTCCATTTCGAACGCATATCCTATTGCGACGGGGATGAGTGGATTTGTATAACTTAGCATATTCCACTATTCATCATAGTTTTAACTATGCAGTAACTAATGTTCTTGAGTTGAGGTTGAAGAAAAAATAACGATTTAATTCCGTTGATCCTTCGTTTGAGTAGGGCTTTGGGAGAACCAATTCTCCTCCCTCCCTCACTTTTGAATCCCTTTCTATCTTGAAGCGCGGTGTAGGGGGGGAGGAAGAGGAGGGGGGGGGTTGTCATACAATTTATCCAAATTAATAACCTGCACATGAGCTGGAAATGAGGATGATGAGTAAAGTGATGAAATTATTTCAGATTTGGAGTGGTTCATCATATCACTGAGCCTTCTTGGAAAATTTGGCATAGCTGGAGCATTTGCATCAATTTTTGTTTATACGTCTGAACTGTACCCAACTGAATACAGAAATGTAGGCATGGGCTTATGTTCCACGTGTGCCCGTGTTGGTGGAATCATTGCTCCTCTTATATCAAACTTGGTAAGAAAATTTATTTCTGAATGTGAATAAAATGCACTTTGAGAAAATAGATTTATTAAATATACTGGAGATTTCTTTCATTTAGGCTAGGGCCTTCTTCGGAGTGGTATAGTGAAGAATGAAAGAAGTGTAGAAGTGGAGAGTATATCTTAGAGGTAAATGATCACGTGGTATGTAGTTGTAATTACTAAATGACGTAGCCAGGAAGGATGTCTGGTATTTGCAGAGTAGGGTTGGCGAGCCTCCGACTTGACTCGCTCGGGCGCCGCTGAGCTCCGCAAGATAGTTTCAGGTTCTACTCCATCCAGCTCTATCTGTAAAATTTTACTTTGCTCCAAACTCCTACACCGCTCCGCTCCAGGAAAGCTGCTCCAAGTTTTGTTTCATCTCGAGACAAGCTCCGCTCCAGTTTCTATATTTGCTTCATTTTATTGTGATGTTTTTATTGTTTAAATAAAATGCAACGATAGAAAAGCGACTACACCTAAAAAAAATAAGTTATGATACATTATATTAGGGTTGGCAGTACTCCGAGTTTGCTGGTTCCAGCTCTGGAGTGCTCCAATGACTCAGCTCCTGCTCCAGGCCGGTTCCAAAGCTGAGAGTGACTCCGAGCTCCCGCTCCGGAGCTGTTCCACTAACCCAGTTCCAGCTCCAGAGCTGCTCCACTAACCCCAGCTTTATATCCTAAGTTGCTCCAGAGTGCGGTGTTGTTCCGGACTGATACTTTAGCATCTTTTTATTACGCTACAGCTCTTAAGATGGAAGAAATGAATGCACAATAGGATACCAAAATCATTAAGGCCATGGGCGTCTGCAGGATTTTTTCCTGGGCAAAATATTTTGGAAGTAATGTTGGGACTCTGAGCTCTCTCTCACGGCGTCAAAATTGTTTATTATTTGTTATATAAAATTAATTATATTTACATTTACTGTATATATTTATAGGAAAAAATAAGGCGATTTTTTCCGATTTTTAAGTAAAAAATTGGTCTAATTTAACTCCAATTTTGCTAAATATATACTATACAAATTTCAAGAAGTTAATATAATCGTATGTCTGGCGTTGTCACATATATTATTGTACCCACCTTGAAGATTGATTTTAAACAAAAAGTAAAAAAAAAATTTATATTTGTTTTATGCCAGTTTCCCCTTATTAACTTTGTCCAGAGCCGGAGAGGGGCAGCTGCCCCTCCTTGCCCCCCCCTCCGTCGCTGCGGATGCCCATGAATTTAAAGCTAGTAATCTGGAGCTGAAGTCTTACGAAATATAACGGAGTAATTTAATAATTTTATCATTAGAAATTTTACAGTAAAACAAAAGACAGAATTTTTATTAGTTGCAGAAAGTTGTGGAATTCATACAATGTTCGTTCGGTGGGTCGGTCAATTCAACCCCTGATCAATTCAATCCATGGTCAACTCAACCCCCTGTCAATCCAACCCCTGTCAATTCACCCCCCCTGTCAACTCAACCCCTCAACCCCTCAAATGATTTTGAAATCTGAACAGAAAAATTATTTTGAAAATTAAATTTGTAAAGGGGAAGTGAAAAAGCGTCTAGCATTGGTCGGTTTAAAAAGAAGTAGGGAGGCATTGGTTTGGGAATAGAGTGGTGGATGAATGGAATAAGGTTCTAAATAATAGTTAGTGTCAATACTTTAGAAAATCTCAAATAATTTTATATATTTTATATATCATAGTCAGGGGCGGACTGACAGCAACCTGGGCCCTCGGGTATAATGAGGTCCTGGGCCCCTTGAAATCCGATTTTTTTCATATTACAGTTCGATTAGACACTTGACACAATTGAGAACACTCTCACTGTTTTATGATGACTGCAGGCCGGGGCCGCCGGGACCCCTAATAGCCCGGGCTCTTGGTCCATGCCCGATTGCCCGACTGCTCAGTCCGCCCATGATCATAGTCACCACTATTCTTAGTCATAAGTTATCAACAGGCTGTAAACAATTAATCCTAGTTAAGTTAATTGAATGCCCAGTTAGATTAATTGAATGTCCGGTTAGGTCAACTGTATATCCTTGACGATTTGTTACGTTAAATTGTGATATTTTCCTTGGTCTCAGCTGAAGTCACTTCGACTGAGGAAAATATCACGACTTAACCTAACCAATCGTCAAGGGTGTACAGTTGACCTAACTGGACATTCAATTAACCTAACCGGGTATTCACTTAGCCTCACCGGTTACATCCAGTGCAGTGTGAGTGCTAATATATCCTGATTTACTTATGTTTAAATATAAATGCATGCTAGTTGAGTTGACCAGAGGTTGAGTTGACCAGAGGTTGAGTTGATCGGGGGTTGAGTTGACCGGGGGTTGAGTTGACCGGGGGGTTGAGTTGACCGGGGGGTTGAGTTGATAGGGGCTTGGGTTAACATGGGGTTGGGTTGAAAGGGGGTTGGGTTGACATGGAACCGTTCGGTTCGTGTGGTCTGTATGTATTGGTCTTCTCGGCCTAACGTAATATAACGTAATATTAATTGGCGTAATATTAGCCAGGCCTACTTAAAACTATTTCTACTTGGATATACCAGTACACACGCCAAAACGTCCAATGACTCACTAATGCGGCTTGTTGAGTACTAATCAGGTTCGTATGACTTGTCAATGGCAGGAATTCGTATGGTCCATGCTGCCGCTGATTTATTTTCTATTTTTAACTTGTACTTGCCAGCGTGTGCGAGAGTGCTTGTATTTTGTGTACAGTGTCTATCTTTGGATTTATTCAGCGTAATGGTAATACATAGTTGTGAGTAGTTGCAATTTGCATAATTCTCTGAATTGTAAGTGTGATAGAGTTTCTAATAAGTACTAAGTGCTTGCAGCGTTTTTATAGCTTGAATTTTAGTTGGTCAGAGTAATGGTTTTAGGGTGCTGAAAAGTATCTGCTTTTTATGATATTCTAATCTAGTATAAAAAACGTGTCCTTTTCTCGTAATTTTACGATTTACTATCCATACTTGGCAAACTGTTTTGGCCAGAACACTATATTACGATTAAAAAATATTATCCATACATTCGTACACTCAACATCAGCGGTCCGGTTTGTTTACAACTAGTGTTTTACATTCTCAAAGAAAACTGTTCAACGTCAAACCGTCCAAAACACCAATCACTAATGATCGGCTCCCATCCCCTAAACTTGCTGACATTCACTCTACTATAAGTGGAGCAGCTCCAGGCTTCAGCTCCAGCTCCAAGTTCCGGAGCTCTCCGATAAGTCTAGCTCCAGCTCTGCTCCGATTCCACAATCCCAGCTCCATCTCCGCTCCGGCTCCGGAGCAGAGTTTAAACAATTGGCCTGCTCCGCTCCAGCTCCGAATCTTGGAGCTGGCTCCTGGTTCCGGAGCCGGAGCACTGCCAACCCTACATTATATGCATCATACGGTAAAATCACAAAAATAGTTTTGCATGAATTAGTAATTAAATGATTAAAATATATAAAGGTCTTTACATTTACATATTGCTCTCCCAAATTAACGAATGTGAAAACCCACAAGGGGGAACATCTCCCCTTACTCCCATAGTTCCAGATGATTTGGATTACATTTTAACTAAAAATTATTTTTCTGGATTCTTTGACTTGAGTATGAAGTCGAACGCTGCATGCATGTGTGATTTAGTTAAGAAATAACAATGCAATAAAATAGTCCCGTCATTTCACTTTCATTCCCCTAAACTTAACCCTAATTATATGAACATTGCATTCAGTATATATTATAGAAATTTATACAGATGTTATAAAGCTTCCTTGCGCTATAAGTAAAGTACTTCCACGTGTATACTAGAGTAGGGTGTTGTTGTTGTTTTTGGTTAGCCGATCAGCCCACCCTGATCGAGCAAGCCGGCGGCACGCAGGTAACCGATCCCCCTCTCCGGAGTGGACCAGAGGTTCAGCGCACTAGTGATGTGTTTTATGTTGTGCTAGAGCGGTACAGTCTGTCATAATGTGTTCAATTGTTTGTGGTGTATCCTGGCACAGGTGGCAGGTGTCGTCTGTGGAGTTGTCTAGTCTGTGTTTATATGTCCGTAAGTTGGGGTGATGTCCACATCGGAATTGTGCTAAATTTAACTCGATCCGATCTGCTCAGACTGATCTCTGACCTGTTAATGGGTGGCGGCTTCGCACCTAGGACCGATTCGGACTGAGTCGTGTCAGTGCTTTGTGGGTTAGGTGTGTGTGTGTATGTGTTTTCTGTACTGTGTGATGTCTGTCGGGCATGGTATGGAATAAAGTATTTGGTTATAATGTCTCTCTGGTGTTACCTTAATGGTGCGAGGTGTCGGTGTATGATTGTACATGTAGTGGCAATGGTGTTGTGGGTTAGTTGTCGCTGCTGCCATGAATTGTGTTCCCCTCATGTCTAAATGTTCCCTAATTTTAAGTATTTTTGTTTCTGTGTGCAGGTGTTCTATTGGTGTTGTTTGAGTACATCCTGTAATGATACGAAGTGCGTTGTTTTGTATTGTCTGTAAGGTGTTTATGCGTGTGTTTGAGATAATGGGTGCCCAGCATGGGCAGCATAGTCCATAACTGAGCGAATATATTCTTTGTATATGAGTGATGTTGTTTCCTGCTGGTGTCCAAAGTTTGTGCCTGTTAGTACTCTAAGCGTGTTAAGTCTTGACGTACAGGATGTCCATAAATGTTTACCCTGAAAACAGTATGCTCTCATGTTTTAATGACGAATCTTACATCCGTTTTCTTTTTACAGGTGATCTCGTACAGGCATAGAGTTTCTGTGCTGGTGTGTTTTGTCTACCGCATTCGCCGCTAGGAGCGCTGTAGTAGCTGTTCAGTTAAGATGGTGTCTGTGACAGAGAAGGCACAATGTGTTGTGTGGCTTGCAGAAACAAAATCTCCTGTCAGTGTTCAGCGAAGGTTCAGAACAAAGTAGGGAAAGAATCCACCTGATGTGAAGTTAATTAAGTCGTGGATGAAAAAATTCTTGGAAATTGGAAACGTGGAAAAGGGAAAGAGCAGTGGTAGACCATCAGTTTCCGATGGGACGGTGAAAAACATTCAAACTGCTTTCACACTGTCACCAAGAAAATCGGTGAGACAAGCTTCATGCCAACTAAAGATACCGAAGTCTACGGTGCACAAGGTGTTACACAAACGTTTGAAGTTACACGCCTACAAGGTACAAATTGTTCAAGAACTGAAGCCTGATGACCGTCCAAAACGTGAACAATTCGCTATTGACATTTTGAACAGCATTGACGAGGATAATGACTTCTTGTTACGTGTCTGCTTTTCAGACGAGGCTACGTTTCATCTTAGTGGTAGAGTCAACAGACACAATGTGCGTATTTGGGGATCGGAAAACCCACGTGCCGTAAGGGAGCATATTCGGGGCAGTCCGAAGATCAATGTCTGGTGTGGACTAATGCATGACCAGATAATTGGTCCTTTCTTCTTCGCTGAGAACACTGTTTCCGCAACTGTGTACCTGGATATGCTCACCAATTACGCCATCCCCCAACTGCAGGACAGGCAACCAACTGTCATCTTCCAACAAGATGGGGCACCCCCTCATTGGGCGCATGTTGTTCGTGAAACTCTCGACGCAACATTTCCAAATCGGTGGATTGGCAGGGACGGGCCAATCCCATAGCCCCCAAGATCACCAGACACTACCCCGCTGGATTTCTTTCCCTGGGGTCATGTTAAAGATTTGGTTTATGCAACAGTTGTTCCAGATATCAGGACATTGCGAGAACGCATTACGGATGCAATTGCAACAGTTAACCCACAAATGTTGGAAAATGTGTGGCGTGAGTGTGAATACCGTTTAGACATTTTACGTGCCACTAGGGGTGCACATGTAGAAGCTTATTAAGTTCATTAACTATGTATCAAAACTTTGTATGTTTATCTACTTATGATTAAAACTGTGTTTGAATACAGTGTTTATTTAAAAGTTATAGCATGCTTTAATCAGGGTAATCATTTATGGAAACCCTGTACATTTGTTCTTAATATCCTGAATGTGGTTTGCAAAAGATAATGATGTGTTGTATGTGACCCCAAGTATTTTGGTCCTGTGAGTGTGTGGAATGTTGGTGTTGTTTAGTGTAAGTTGTGGAGTTATCTGGTGTTCTTTTGTGTTGTTTGCTAGCAAGGTGATGGTTGATTTTGTGGGCGCTACTTTGAGTCTATTGTGTGTGAGCCAGTCTTGTATACTGTTTATGTATGTTTGTAGGTTATTTGTAGCGGTGTCGATGTTGTTGTGGGTGGATGTTAGAGTGATGTCATCTGCATATGATGATAAGGTACGCTTGTTATCTATGGGTGTTGGAATGTCATGCATGTATAAGTTGAACAGTGTTGGTGAGAGAACAGAGCCTTGAGAGACCCCGTTCGGAAATGCTTGTTTTTGGATGACTTGCCATTAAATGTGACATGTGAGTATCTTCCTGAAAGATAGTTGCTCAGCCACCTTTTGGTGTTATTGTGTATGTTTGTGTTGAGTATTTTGTTTATGAGAGGGAAGCGTGGGATAGCATCAAATGCTTTACTAATGTCTATTGTTGCTAATGGTGTACGTCGAGCTGGTCGTTTGGAGTTGATGCCATCCATGATGTGCTGCGTGAGGTTAGTGAGTAATGTCGTGGTTGAGTGGTGAGGTCCAGTGTTGGGCACTAAAGCGTTAATCCGATAACAGTTAATTAACGAAGTTAACTTTTTTTAACGGACTATTAACGGAAGTTAATTTCCATTTATCGTTATCGGACCAGTTAACTTCCGATAACTCGATATTTAGTCCGTTAAAGTCCGTTAACACGTTAACTGCGAGGAGTCATTCACGGAAGATCACCGCTCCGCGAATGAATTCAAACCGCCATAACTTCAGTCTGCCAATTCCGTCCTCTGCCGCAGTGGAACGGCTCTTCTCTCTCGGCAAGGACATCCTGAGGCCCAAGAGGTCAAGACTGGCAGTTGGGCCTAACTTTGAGACGTTGGTCTTTCTGAAGGGCAACCAGCACATTGTGTCATCGTCTTTAATAAATGTGCCTAAAATTTAATTTTACCTTTCAGTTCCCGCCATAAAAATTCTCTGGTAAATTAAAATTTAGTTAATGGTTAGTGGTTACAAGGGTTTCAAAACATGTAATCAGTACATTTTTTATTAAAAATAAAAAAAAAGTTATTAAGCAAAAAAGTTGCAAAACTTGATAAAAATACAGTTAAATACCTATTTATTGTTGGATTTTGCATAAATAAACATTTTCTATGGGTTTTAAAGCTTTTTTCCTTGATTTTTTTAAATGTTAGTAAAGAAATAGTTATCGTTAACGGATTATCGTTAACTTCCGTTAACTTTGTAGTAAAATTATCGGATTATCGTTATCGGAGTTAAAAATTGGGGTTAACGGATTATCGTTATCGAAGTCAACTTTTTGGTTAACGGTGCCCACCACTGGTGAGGTCTGAATCCATATTGAGTATGCGATAGTGGTAAGTGTGGGTTGGTGATTTGTAAAATTAGTCTTTCTATTACTTTGGAAGGTGTGCCTAGTAAAGTAATGGGTCTATACGCAGGGATTCTTAACCTGGTGCTCGCGAACACCAAAGTGCTCTTTAAGTTGTGTAAAGTGCTCCCCCACCATCACCTAAAACTTTGCTCGCGATCACTATAGTGAAGCCCTTGACCCCTCGTGCCTCATAAAAAGCAATTTATTTTATCGAACGTAGCAATGAATGTTTAATGTGCATGAAAAGTTGTTGTATTTATGTAATTTCATTTCATTTAATTTCATAAATGTCTTCGAATAGCTCTTTATAAAGGACAAATGAATTACAAGGAGTTAACAAATACTATTGAAAGTCAAGGATCTCATTAAGAAGGTAACGTTCCGTAAAGATTTTTTGATAACATAAATTAAGCATCATATGCAAAAGAAACCATTATTAGTAGTTTAAAATTAAAATTAATTTTTACTTTTAAAAAGGTATTATTTTGGTTTGCTTTTTAGTTGAATATCATTGGTGCTCCTTAAGAAAAGTAAAGGCATTAAAGTGCTCGCTAAGAAGAAAAGGCTAAGAAACCCTGGTCTATAGGAAGCTGGTTCTGTTGGATTTTTGTTTGGTTTGAGTAGTGTAATAATTTTACCTTGTTTCCATATATTAGGAATAATACAGTGTTGGTATGAATTTGTGCTGATGTTTGTGAGAGCTCGTATTCCCTGTGGGCCCAAGTGTTTAAGGTGTATGTTAGATATGTTGTCTGGTCCAATAGCCTTCGAATTCTTAATGTTTTTGATGATCTTGGTGGTCTGGTCTGTATTGAAGGGTATAATGGTCGTGTCGAGTCTGTAGGTTTTCTGGTGTCTGGCTGTTTGTCTGTCTACGTGTTTCTGGTTGTTGTCTCTGTTTAAGTGACTTATCTTTGCGTAGTGATAACTATAATGTTAACTTGTTGCGTATATGTTGGGATATTATTTTGGCTGCGGCAGATAGCCGTGTGTGAGGTGTGAATGCCGCTGTTAGAGTGGGTAATGCTGTTTATAGTCTTGTATAGCCTGGATGTATCTGTGGAGTGGTTTAATGTTGTTACGAATTCCCTAAATGTTTCTGTTTGTTTTTCTTTAAGTTTGTTGTTTATTTCTGTGTTGAGCTGTTGTATCTGCTGTTTTATGGCTTCTGTGTGTGGTGTTTGTGTGTTATGTTTGAGGTCATGTTGCCTTATGAGATGGGCTGTTTCTCTAGTGTAATTTGGGTTGTATTTCCTAATGTTGCCATTGGGTATGTATTTGTTTGCATTATTGATGATCTGATTGAATGTCTTAATTTTGGCTGCGACAGATAGCCGCGTGTGAGGTGTGAATGCCGCTGTTAGAGTGGGTAATGCTGTTTATAGTCTTGTATAGCCTGGATGTATCTGTGGAGTGGTTTAATGTTGTTATGAATTCCCTAAATGTTTCTGTTTGTTTTTCTTTAAGTTTGTTGTTTATTTCTGTGTTGAGCTGTTGTATCTGCTGTTTTATGGCTTCTGTGTGTTATGTTTGAGGTTATGTTGCCTTATGAGATGGGCTGTTTCTCTAGTGTAATTTGGGTTGTATTTCCTAATGTTGCCATTGGGTATGTATTTGTTTGCATTATTGATGATCTGATTGAATGTCTTGAGTGTTGTATTGATGTTTATGATGGGCGTGCTGTTTAATGTGGTGAATTGTTCTTCAGTCTGTATTTTGAACTGTTCCCGATCAGCTGTCTTGTAATTTCTGTAAGTGTGCCTAAGCTGTTGGGGCAGAGTGTAGAACGAGTTGTAATGATGATGGGCAGGTGGTCTGATGACAGTTGTTTTTCTGTTCTCCAGTGTGTATGTGTTGCTAGTGAGGAGGAACAGAACGTTATGTCTCGGGAGGAGTTTGAGTATCCTGCTTGATGTGGTATGTGTGTATGTTCTTCTGTATTGTTAAGAATGAAAAGGCTGTTTAGTTGTGTGGATATGTTGGCTTGGCGCCTCTGGTGTTACTTTGGTTGTGCAGGTACCAACTAGTGTCTTTAGCGTTGAAGTCTCCTCCTAAGATAACATTAGTGAGAGAGGCCAGATTGTATAACTGTGGGGTGTAATTAGCTGGCACCTGAGGTGAACCATCTGATGGGATGTAAATGTTGATGAGTGTGGTGTTGTGTTTTGCGCGTGTTTTAATGTTAACTGCCTGTATTTCTATCGTGTTATCTGCTTGGATTGTGTTTGTAATGTTTTGGGTGGCATTAGTGTAGCTAATGCTTTTACGTATGTAAGTGATGAGTCCACCCCCGTGACCCCCAGTACGATCTTGACGGATTGCCGTGAAGTCAGGGATGGTGGGTGTTTTGTGTGAGCGTTTGGGTTTTGTTTCTTGTATAAGTGCTATGTGAATGTTTTGTTTGTGTACGAATTCCCTAAGCTGCATGATTTTGTTTGTGAGGCCATCTACGTTGTACTGTAATATGTTAATATTATGCTTCTGTATGTATCTCATGGTGCTATTGTGTCAATGTCTGTGTGTATGGTGACATGTGTAAGTTGTAGTGGGGCCTGGATTAGTTTTAATGTCGCCGGAGAGTAAGAGTAGTCCGGGGAGCACGTCCGGCACGCAATTGCTCCCCGTAAATGAAAAAATAGCACGCAGGTATAGGTCCGGCCCCAGGAGCAGATCGGCACTCTGACCGTACCACGCAACAAGCCGTCGACTGCCAGTCTGGCCAACCGTAGACAGCCCGCTGCACGGAGATTTGAGGAAGTTTGGCCACCAGCGCGTTGATGTTTCGGTTTGACGTCGCCTCTTCTTCGCGTTGATGTGTCCCGCGCTGGAGGATACAGCCACTGTTAGAAGCTTCCTCGTGAGCTGCTAACTTTTGGTTTTAATACTGTGTGTAGATTCAGTTATTATTTTGCACATATTATTAAAACCAAAAGTTTAAGGTGTAAGAGTAAAGGTGTAGAACTGATCTGTTGTAATTTTTTTCCCCACATCCCCACCATCTTTCTCCAAGTGAGTAGTATGGGTTGATAAAACAAAGAGTGAGTACCAGTGGCTTTGCCACCGCCAGGCACTCATGAGGGTAAGGCGTGGCACCGAAGAGAAAAGAGGGTGGAACTCTCGGGAACACAATTTTTAATTTCTGATAATATAATTTAATCCCTTATAAAATTTTAAGCCGTTAATGGCTTTTTCTTGACCAAACGAAAGATGGGGTAAAATAAAAATAATATAAATATGAAATTTAACAGCCAACATCATCATCATCATACTAATTTTTAAAATAATTGTAAATATAAATAATATAAAGTTTAGGGGAACACCGACGTAACGGTATAGAGATAATATATAAATAAAATATAAATACTACTACTACTACAACTACATAATAATAATAATAATAATCATAATAATCATAATAATAATAATAATAATAATATAAAATTTAAGGGCCACGCGCAGTTCCGTTGTTGCATCACGACGACGCATCTGTTGGACGAAAATGCAGACGCAAGACACATATACTGCCAAATCTATATTATAATAAGAGAGCTGTCCGTCTGTCTGTCTGTCCGTCTGTCCGTCACACTTTCAGAAATTGTGAGAAAAAAATTCAGAAATTGTAAAAAAAATTCAGAAATTGTATTACGGGCGGCAATGTGAAGCTCAAGATTTTCGTGACTGTGTTCTTTTCTGTAGTTTAGCAATGGGGGAAGGGTGGGGGTGGGGTTAATCGGGGAGGGGTGGGGTAATGGGGAGGGGTGTGGGTAATGGGGGAGGGGGTTAGCCCCCAAGTTGTATGAATGGGAGTGAGGAGGTTTTGGGAGATACCAGATTCAGAAATGTTGACACAATGTGAAGCTCAAAATTTTCACGGCTGGGTTCTTTTTTTGTAGTTTAGCCTGTCTAACCGTCAGCGAAGTGACGGGAACTGTACTAGTATATACAAAAATTCGAGAGTTAAGTTTAATACAACGTTCCTCGATCAGCTCCCAAACCAATCAGGACCAATCAGCAAGTAAACCATTTGAACTGAATGAGATAGCTGAAAAAACAAACACCTTCAATGGTTGAATTTGACTTAAGAAACCATAATATGGCTGTTTATGGTTTGAAATTAATGAATTAGACACCTTAAAACGTTTAAAAGTTTCTGGTACCATCCACAATGGTATAATGAAACGTAATTTGATCTAAAGAGGCTTTCGGTGTCGTTCAGCGCGGATTATTATTATTATTATTATTATTATTATTATTACTGTGGCATTGTGTCCACAATATGCGTTTGTTACTTTATCTTTTCTCATCAAAATCTGTACATAATAACTTTGATCTCTCGTTTTCCCTAATTACATTTTATTCCATCTTTTTGTAGTCAAATTTTTATCAGCCACTTCCTCTTCTTATCTTCGGGGTTCTCTCCTTCATTGCGGGATTCTTGATCATTCTTCTTCCCGAAACTTACGGATCGGAATTGCCTCAGACGGTGGAAGAGAGTGAAGCATTTGGAAAGTAAGTTCCCTTTTAAATTTGGAAAATGAAGGCAGGGTGGAGGATATAACTAATAGTGTTGACCATTTTACAGACGGTACCTAAAGTCTCTTTGCCAACAGGAAGGAGTGCATTTTGCGAATTTTTGGAACAGTTTCTACGGCAGGAGGGACTTGTTCCTCGGAGATGGACTTCATCTTAATGACGTTGGAGCTGCGCGTTTAGGGAGACTATTTCATAATACTGTCTCTTCTTTTCAGGCTGCCGTAATTCGAACGGTCCCAGCATAAATTCCACAAATTTCCCCTGCGCTCGCGAAGGTGTCGCAATTACAAACAATTTGAAGGTTCTATCCTTAAATGCTCGTAGCCTACGAAATAAAATAAATGAATTTTTTTCTTTAATTGCTTGTAAAGACTATGATTTAATTGCGATAAATGAATCGTGGCTTAGCACTGAAACACGTGACTTTGTAGGGGAGTATCAAATTAAAGGTTATAGACTTTTTGTTAAAAAACAGAATAGGTAGGCGAGGAGGCGGTGTTAGTTGTATATCAAAAGATAATATTGCGAACGTTATAGAAGTAAAGCACACAATTCCAGAACCGATAGATTCGACTATAGCAGAACTTAAATTGAGCGATTTCAAACTTCTTGTTGCGGTTATATATAGGCCCCCTAATCAAACAGCTGATACGGACGAAACGTTATAGCATGAACTAAAGAGAATAATAGGTAGTGAGCAGGAATAGTTAGTTATGGGTGACTTTAATTGCACCAACGTCAATTACGATACAATGCAGGGAGACGCGGAAGGTAATTCGTTCAGTTAATTTTCTCAAAAGGTTGGGGAACCTACGAGGTTGGAGAGTATTTTAGATTTAGTAATAACTACGGATGATAGGCTAATTACTGATCTTCAAGTAATAGAACCGTTAAGCAATAGCGATCACAATATGGTAGAGTTTGTCTTCTCAGTAAGTCACTCGAAACCAACTAACTCGACTAAAATTCCTAACTTCCAGCACGCAGACTTTTGCAAATTTCGAAATAAATTGTCACACGTCAATTGGGAAAACGTAATGGGGAACTCCAACGCAAAACTAATGTGGGAAGCGTTCGAAACAGTATTTAGGACTATAAATGAGGAATGTGTACCGTACAAAATTAAGCGTGCGAAAGTAAACACCAAGCCCTTGTGGTTTACTTCTAGAGTAGGAGACATTATAAAGAGTAGAGATAGGGCTTATAGGCTACATAAGTGCGATAAAGACAATTTGTGGTTACGAAACAACCACATATCTCTAAGGGGTGAAGCGAAAAGCGTAATAAAAAAGTCCAAGCGCGAATTTGAAATCTCCATAGCTCGTGACGGTAAAGAAAACCCCAAGCGATTCTTTCAATACATCAACAATAGAAATCCAGTAAAAAGTGTCTTGGGGCCTTTGAAAAATGTTAACGGAGATCTAGTTTCTGAAAACAAGGAAATGGCTACCTTGCTAAACGAATTTTTTACGTCAGTTTTTACTATAGAAGATGTAACGAATATCCCTACGGTCATAGACATATTACCTTTTGATAATGGTAATATTTTGGATAATATTGTGGTTAGTGAAGGGGAGGTAATGCGCTATATTGATAAAATGAAAACGCGTAAATCACCGGGGCCGGATTCCATATATCCCATACAACTAAAAGAATTAAAAGATAGCATTGTTGTGCCGCTAACAAAGATTTTTAATGCGTCTATTTCTGAGGGGTGCGTACCAGATGATTTCAAGTTAACAAACGTAACATCTATCTTTAAGAAAGACGATAAAGGTGCGGCGGGAAATTATAGGCCAATCAGTTTAACGTCTGTTGTAGGTAAGCTACTGGAATCAATAATTAGGGATCGTATAGTCGAACACTTAGAATTGCATAAACTAGTTAGAAAATACGCAGCACGGTTTTAGGCGAAACAAATCTTGCTTAACTAATCTTTTAGAATTTTTTCAAAGCGTGGTTGAAGTTTACGATAGTCATCGGGGGTTGATGTAGTGTATTTAGATTTTCAAAAAGCGTTTGACACCGTACCGCACAAAAGACTCATTGAAAAAAACTAAGGCTCATGGAATCAGGGGTGTAGTAAGAAATTAGATAGAAGAGTGGTTGCGAGGTAGGAAACAGAGGGTGGTCATTGATGGAGCGGAGTCGTGTTGGGCTATTGTAGCGAGTGGCGTTCCTCAGGGTTCTGTATTGGGCCCCTTGTTTTCTTATATACATTAACGATTTAGATGTCGGCCTAGTCAGTACAGTTTCAAAGTTTGCGGATGACACGAAGCTGGGTGGTAGGGCGATTAATGACGAAGATAGAAGTAAAATCCAGGAAGATCTGAATAAAATCGTTGATTGGTCAGTCACATGGCAAATGAGATTTAACGTTGATAAGTGCAAAATTTTGCATATAGGTTCGCGTAACGGTAATTTTGCGTATAGTATGTCAGGGAAAGAGTTAACAAGTGTAGAGCAGGAAAAAGATTTAGGAGTTATAGTCACTGGTGATTTAAAAGTAGCGAAACAAAGTACAGCAGCGGTCAATAAGGCGAACAAAGTGTTAGGTTTGAAAGCTAGGAATTTTGAGTATAAATCGCGCGATATTATAGTTCCTCTTTATAAATCATTAGTTAGACCCCATTTGGAGTACGCGATCCAATTTTGGAATCCGCATATGCGCAAAGATATAAACAAAATCGAAAGAGTTCAAAGACGAGCAACAAAGATGATTCCGTCGCTTAGGTCAAAGTCGTACGAGGATAGGCTTAAGGAATTAAAATTGACTACACTCGAGACTCGGAGGCTAAGGGGTGATCTAATCCAGGTTTTCAAAATTATGAATGGGTTCGATAACGTAGATAGAGATTGCTTTTTCGAAATATCTCAATATAATAGGACTAGAAATAACGGGTGTAAGTTGACAAGTAGAAGGTTCGAGACAACAGTTGGCAAAAACTTTTTTACGCATAGAATAGTAAATAGGTGGAATAGTTTGCCGGTAGAAGTAATTAGTAGCACGTCTATAAACATGTTTAAGGTAGTAAAATTAAGGCTTTGTGGTGATAGATCCCACAGCTCAACACAAGTGTTGTTGGGATATAGTGAGGCAGCATCTTGGGTTAGGGGATACTCTCTGTCCTTACACACCCCATTTAAAGAGATTCCTCTGCCGAGCGGTGCCCCCCATAGTACTGTGAGGTATTGAAAAACTCATGATCTTCACTTGCCCCACAAACACCTTTAAATGGGAGACCCAAAATGGGTGCACACACATTTCTACATTACTGTACAGTCTTTACAGCCGCACCTACACTTTTCCTCCTAAGTATATATATTGTAATGTATATGGTTGTAAATTGTGACTTGGTCCGCAAGTGATATAGACCGTGACTTATTTTTGGTTGGCAAGGTATTGGTATTGATAGATACCGTAATGAAATTGACTGGATTCTTTGGATCTGATATATTTGCATGTCGGTTATAAATAGATATAGAGTGTAACATATTTGTGGATAGTAGTCTATTATGACTTGATCCTCTGGATCCAGAGATTCTATCTTTAGTTTTAAATTGATAATTAATTAGTTTTAAATTGATAATTATTTAGTTTTGTAAAAAATTAGTCGTTGCCAATGTACGGGTGTCAGGAAATGATTGCCCCCCCCCCCTGTAGAGCAAAAACTAGAAGAGATAGATAAAAACCGGCGAGACCACTTGAAAGAGCGTTAAA
The DNA here is from genome assembly GCA_023014485.1 of Bathynomus jamesi. Classification (NCBI taxonomy): domain Eukaryota; kingdom Metazoa; phylum Arthropoda; class Malacostraca; order Isopoda; family Cirolanidae; genus Bathynomus; species Bathynomus jamesi. The sequence goes on along the minus strand of JAJOZX010001793.1, from coordinate 595,374 downwards.
ATCTGAATAAAGACCATTATATTCTATTCCTGTGATTTTAATTCTTACCATTTGTTTCCCCACAGAAACCATGGCATCATCTATTTTGAACGATTCAGAGAAAAAGCGAGTTCTTGACCACATTCGAGCTGTCACATTTCGTGAAGCAAAGGAAGCTGGTGCAACTTTCATAACTCGACACTGGGTGGCTGAGAGATTAAAAAGATCAGAAGACTTTGCCAAAAGGAATTGGAATAAGAATCCTGAAGATTGTGAAACAGAATTTCGAGGAGGAAGACCGGAGAATTATCTCAAGAATCGAAAGACATTGTGCTTGCTGCATCACGGCGCCGAAAGAAGAGCTGCTCTGTGGTAGCGAAAGAGATACTTATCCGTCGTGGTAAGATAGTCAATCGGCAACTTGTGCATCAATTTCGAGTTCGCCAAGGCTTGAGTGCTTGGCATGAAATAGCTAAGCCACGGGAAGAGTGATCTTAATAGTGAAGATCGGCTATGGTTTTGTAATTATCTTGAGGAATGGACGGAAGACGATTTCCTTCACTTGGTTGTCAGCGATGAATTCTTCGTTTATGTCTCCAGAAAACCAAATTTTCAGAATGATCGGGTTTGGGCAACAACTCCTGATGAAGTCCCAGACGACCAGAAGTATCGAGAAATAGTAAAAAATCCAGCATGTGTGGGTGTTTTCATTATGTTCTCTATTCGGAAGCTCATCTGGGTTATCAAACCAAGAGGAACCAGTTGGGAGGCCTTATTTTCGAAATGTAATTTTAGCCCAACATGTAATTCCGTTTTGAAAGACCCCGAGTGTGTTTTGGATGTTGAACAGGCAACCTTTCTTCACGACAAAGCCCCCTGTATGAAAGCACTTGCGACTCAACAACTGCTTAAGGACAATAACATTGATTTTTTCGGAAATAATGAATGGCCTGGCAATTCTCCCGATCTTAATGTCTGTGAACATGTCGGATCCATCATGAAGGATCGGGTGGAGTCCTTAATGCTGGAACAACCCATTCAGAATCGGTATTCAACAGAAATTATGACTGCAAAGATCAACGAAGTCCTTGAAGAAATGAGTCATGATACCGATCTTTTTGAGACACTTCTGGGATCATACCCCGTCGATTAATGGCCGTCAGAGCTGCAAATGGGGGCAACACCCGATATTAAAACAAGTGTTTTTTATTCAAAATTAAACGCTCTTTCGCGTGGTTTTGTCTGTTTTTTTTCTATTCCTTTCAGTTTCTTCTGTACAGGGGGGGGGCAATCATTTCCTGACACCCTTACAAGCAGTTTTTACATAGTGGAGCTGCCTCGATGGGCCGAAGTGGCCCCTAGTGTGCCCACTATAAAATTTCTTATGTTCTTATGTTCTTGTGGTTCGGAACCCACGTAAAATTGTAGGTCCCCTCCGCCACCACGGAGGACATGCACAATACACAATTACGAACACAGTTAGGTAGACCAGGCATGAGTGGATCGTAGGGTCGTTGTTGGTCTGAAACATTATAACATTATTATATACTGTGTGTATATATATATATATATATATATATATATATATATATATATAAAATGACGCGCGCACGTGTGTGTGTGTGTGTGTGTGTTAGGGTGGGCAGACGTCCTGCTTTAGTCCGCCTTTTGAGCACTCTGTCCTCCATCCGGAGCCACCTTCAGCCCGACGTTAATTTGTTCTCCTTTTTGGGGTCTGGCTAAAAAGAATTATATAAATTACCTCAGGTACACTTAAAATAGCGGGTACTGAAGGCCATAACAACCGTTAACGTATTTTTATTATATGTAGTTGGCAACACTGCTGATAAGCAACATTTGTTTTCAATTTCATGACTACGAGTCGGACAGTCAGTCTGCCCAAGGAGTAAAAATTAATATTCATTTATAATGTTATATTATATATATATATATATATATATATATATATATATATATATAATATATATATATGTTAACGTACGGCCACATACGCAGTATCCTCCTTTTTGGAAATTTGGAAATGGCCACCCTAGTGTGTGTGTGTGTCTGTCTGTCTGTCTGTCTGTCTGTCTGTTCCAGCCATAACTCCAAAATGGAAGCAGTTACAAACATGAAACTTCACACACATATTGATTAGGTCCCGAGGTTGTTGTTGTTGTTTAGCCGATCAGCCCACCCTGATCGAGCAAGCCGGCAGCACGCAGGTAACCGATCGCCTTCTCCGGAGTGAACGAGAGGTTCAGCACACTAGTGATGTTGTGTTGTGTTCGTTGTTATGTCTAGAGCGGTACAGTCTGTCATAATGTGTTCAATTGTTTGTGGTGTCCTGGCACAGGTGGCAGGTGTCGTCTGTGGAGTTGTCTAGTTTGTGTTTATATGTCCGTAAGTTGGGGTGATGTCCACATCGGAATCGTGCTAAGTTAACTCGATCCGATCTGCTCAGGCTGATCTCTGACCTGTTAATGGGTGGCGGCTTCGCACCTAGGACCGCATTCGGACCGAGTCGTGTCAGTGCTTTGTGGGTTAGGTGTGTGTGTGTATGTGTTTTCTGTACTGTGTGATGTCTGTGGGGCGTGGTATGGAATGGAGTATTTGGTTATATCTCTCTGGTGTTACCTTAATGGTGCGAGGCGTCGGTGCATGATTGTACATGTAGTGGCAATGGTGTTGTGGGTTAGTTGTCGCTGTTGCCATGAATTGTGTTCCCCTCATGTCTAAATGTTCCCTAATTTTCAGTATTTTTGTTTCTGTGTGCAGGTGTTCTATTGGTGTTGTTTGAGTACATCCTGTAATGATACGAAGTGCGTTGTTTTGTATTGTCTGTAAGGTGTTTATGCGTGTGTTTGAGATAATGGGTGCCCAGCATGGGCTAGCATAGTCCGTAACTGAGTGAATATATTGTTTGTATATGAGTGATGTTGTTTCCTGCTGGTGTCCAAAATTTGTGCCTGTTAGTACCCTAAGCGTGTTAAGTCTTGACGTACATTTGTTTTTAATGTCTTGAATGTGGTTTGCAAAAGATAATGATGTGTTGTATGTGACCCCAAGTATTTTGGTCCTGTGAATGTGTGGAATGTTGGTGTTGTTTAGTGTAAGCTGTGGAGTTATCTGGTGTTCTTTTGTGTTGCTTGTTAGCAAGGTGATGGTTGATTTTGTGGGCGCTACTTTGAGTCTATTGTGTGTGAGCCAGTTTTGTATACTGTTTATCTATGTTTGTAGGTTATTTGTAGCGGTGTCGATGTTGTTGTGGGTGGATGTTAGAGTGATGTCATCTGCATATGATGATAAGGTACGCTTGTTATCTATGGGTGTTGGAATGTCATGCATGTATAAGTTGAACAGTGTTGGTGAGAGAACAGAGCCTTGAGAGACCCCGTTCGGAAAAAGTTTGTTTTTGGATGACTTACCATTACCTGAGTGTTAATAAATTAAATAATTAATTTTAAAAAATTAAAGGATCTTTTCCGTTTCATGTACTGTTTCCGATTTTGTTGAAAATAAGATATTTGCTGTAGATTTTTACGCTGATTTAAAAAATGTAAGTATTTTTATGGAAAAATGAGCGGTTCAAAAGTTATAGTTGTTATTGTAATTTTGTAGTACGTAGGTCAAAAACTATAACAATACAACTGAAAACTAACACAAGAGTTATTGTATTCTTTAGTAATATTGGCTTTTGTCACTAAGTATTTGTGTGAATAGATTTCGACCGTTATTTTTCTGTACGGTTAAGTTAATTGAATGCCAGGTTAGGTTAATTGAATGCCAGGTTAGGTCAACTGAATGCCCGGTTAGGTCAACTGTACGCTCTTGATAATTGGTTAGGTTAAGTCGTGATATTTTCGTTAGTTTTAACGAAAATATCACAACTTAACCTAACCAATCGTCAAGGGCATACAGTTAACCTAACCGGGTATTCAATTAACCTAACCGGGCATTCAGTTAACTTAATTCGAATATTATTTTCTTAGTCCCAAGGGGCATATGTTTATCTCTCAGTCGCGGGTATAAAATTCCGACATTTTTACTAAACTTTGCAATTCTTTCAGTTATTTCTTGCATATTACCACTTTCTTTAGTAAACATATTCCCTAAATATTTAAATTTTTCAACATTTCTTATTTCCTTATCTCCTATTTGAACTCCAAATTGTCCTTCTCTTCGACATACACTTAATATTTCTGTCTTTTCTACATTCATTTCCATACCCCCCTCCCTCCTTCAAACATTCATTCCGATCAATTAAAGCTTGTTCTATATCTTCTCTCTCTGTCGTCCAGAATGCTATGTCATCCACATATGCCATTATTCTATTATTATTATTCATTTCATGACGTCGCTTGAAATTTGCAATGACTGTGTCCATGTAGGCTATAAACAGGAGTGGTATATAACACTGCCCTGCTTCACCCCTGTTCTAACTTCAAACCACTCATCATTTTTGTGTCCAGTCCTTACTTTGCATTCGCTAACTTGATACAAACTTTTCAAGGCCCTAAGAAGTGTCCCCATTACCCCATAAATCTCCTCCAAACTTCTCCACATTCTTCCTCTGGGCACTGTATCGAATGCTTTTTTAAGATCTATGAATATTACATAGATGTTAGTATTAAATTCCCATGCCTTTTCTATAACAGAACTGAGGCCAAAAATAAATTGTAAATTGTTATATTGTTTGCAAATAATTTTTTCGATCTTTTTCATTTACTGTACTTTAATAATATAAAGTATGATACATATAACTTTAAAAATATCTGATAATGGATAATATCAGGTGCAAATATACTCTTGAATCAAATTACATATATAACATGTTGAAATATCAGGTGCAAATATATTCTTAATATTATCGTTATTATATTATTATCGTATATATATAATTATATAGTAATGGCTAGTGGTGAGCTGGAGCCGGTTCGCACCGGTTTGCGCGAACCGGTCGTTAAAATTTTGAAGCATTTTAGAACCGGTTGTTAAAAATTGTTACGAAAACAAATATTGTTATAAAATGATCTTAAAACCGAATAATCTTATAAAACGGTGTACAAAATAATACGGACTACAAAATAAACTGGTCATTTGGAAATTACTACCTAATTAGTATTAAATAAGGTATGTATTTAAATGTTCGATACTTACGTATTAACGGGGGGCCACCACATATTGATGATTGGTTAGGTTAAGTTGTAATATTTTCGTTAGTTGAAAATTTCTAATACATCATATTTTTTAAATAGCAATATTTTTTTAAAATAATTTTTATACAATTTTCTGAAAAAAATTAATTTTTTAGGCTTATTCATGATGAAAATTTGGGATCTACCAAACAAATGTTGTTTCTAATGTGTAACATGTATTAATCATTGTAAATATTTGAAATATAAATCATTGTAAATATTTTTAAAAATTTTGCTATTTAAAAAATATGATGTATTAGAAATTTTCAACTAACGAAAATATTACAACTTAACCTAACCAATCATCAATATGTGGTGGCCCCCCGTTAATACGTAAGTACCAAATGTTCTTCAAAATAATAATTTCTTTCTTTGTGTTATCTTGAAGCTATTTTGTAATTACTACCTAATTAGTAATAACTAATATACTTAAATATTCTTCATATTTTCTTCTTTTCAAATTTATTCTAAATTTATTTTTTTTATTGTTAAGTACGAGTACAACTCCCAATGACAATGCATTGCCACTTCTTAGGAGAAAGGTACAAAAACTACATACTGTGGCACATCCTTTAAATCATAACTTTTTATATAGGGAACCGGTTGTTAAAATTTTGGCAGCTCATCACTGGTAATGGCATGCTATAAACTTCATACCTATAGGCCTACCGTACATCAGAAACATCTTTCACATACAATACAAGCTACAATTACATTAATAATCTTTGATAGACTTTAAGACCACACTTTCTTATTGTCAAGATACATAAAAATGCAACACTTAAAAAATAAGGCATCTCCAAATGTATATTTGTTTGCAATGCTCGCTAGAGTCGCTAATAATTGTAGCCATTCAGAAAATATACGATCAACACTCAGTGAGTTAGTACAGTCTTAAAATATTTTGCTAGATCATCTTCACATCATAACTTTCCATGTTATCATACTGTAAATACTTGACATACTGCGGGTATATTAAAATGAGAAATAAGAACTGCATGAAATGAGAAATAAAAAGTTATTGGGCTAATGTATGGTGCCCAGGAAATCTTGTTCTGGCAACTGTGTCTGACTGTGTCTGACTGTCTGTAAACACACAGCGTGTCAGTGTTGTGGTGTGGCCGCGTGTGATAGAAGAACGTGCTTAATGCTTAATAATTCCCTTTTATTAGGTAAGTGAAGTGAGCTGTGTCTTTGTTTATTAATTTTGAGTAGAATCTTGCTTTTCCTTATGGATTTCAAAAAAAGAAGAGATACAGGCTAGTGTGAGACTACGGTAGGTTGCCTTTGGAAGAGCTTTAGGCCTAGGCTAGGCTAGGCTAGATTGTTGAGCTTTCCCAAAGCCTGGAGGAGCTCATTCGTAAAATATTTCGAAGTGAGTATCTACAGTCTACACTCAGAGATGCAAATACCACATTCGTTATTTTGCATCTGAATATCACACCTCTGGGTGCAAATACCTTCAGCCTAACAATCTTAAAGCCTCGTGAGGCCTCATAAGAACATAAGAAATTTTTATAGTGGGCACACTAGGGGCCACTTCGGCCCATCGAGGTGGTTCCACTATGTAAAAATTGCCTGTACATTGGCAACGACCAATTTTTACAAAACTAAATAATTATCAATTTAAAACTAATTAATTATCAATTTAAAACTAAAGATAGAATCTCTGGATCCAGAGGATCAAGTCATAATAGACTACTATCCACAAATATGTTACACTCTATATCTATTTATAACTGACATGCAAATATATCAGATCCAAAGAATCCAGTCAATTTCATTACGGTACCCATCAATACCAGTACCTTGCCAACCAAAAATAAGTCACGGTCCATATCAATTGCAGACCAAGTCACAATTTACAACCATATACATTACAATATATTACTTAGGAAGAAAAGTGTAGGTGTGGCTGTAAAGACTGGACAATAATGTAGAAATGTGTGTGCACCCATTTTGGGTCTCCCATTTCAAGGTGTTTGTGGGGCAAGTGAAGATCATGAGTTTTTCAATACCTCACAGTACTATGGGGGACCCCGCTCAGCAGAGGAATCTCTTTAAATAGGGTATGTAAGGACAGAGAGTATCCCCTAACCCAAGATGCTGCCTCCCTATATCCCACAACACTTGTGTTGAGCTGTGGGATTTATCACCTAAATGCACATAATATATATGAAATAAAGTTCTAGTACCATTCATGCAATAAAAATGGCCTTAAACACTATCACCAGATGTCCCTTGCAGACATCAAACTATCCAACCTTCTTTTGAAAGAATCAAGTGTATCTGAAGTCACCACTTCTTCTGTCAGACTGTTCCAGAACTTAATTACTCTGTTTGTAAAACTATGTTTTCTTAAATTTGTTCTACATCTTGGCTTAAATAATTTCATACTATGACCTCTAGTCTGCTTATTGTGATCTTTAATGAAAAGAGAATCAAAATCTATCTTATCCAACCCTTTTATCATTTTATACACCTCTATCATATCACCCCTTAACCTCCTCCTTTTTAATGAGAACATATTTAGATACGCCAGTTTTTCCTTATATGTCAATTGTCTTAGAGATGGGACTATTCTTGTTGCTCATTTCTGTACTTTTTCCAGTTTTTCAATATCTTGTATCAAATAGGGACTATTAAATTGAATACAGTATTCAAGGAGGGGTCTCACATATGAAATGTATAGTTGCTTTATAATATTGGGTGATTTGTATTCAATGTGTCTCTGCATGAGATTGAGTAGTCTAGCATTTGCTTTATTTCTGATTTCCATACAGTGATTTGAGGGTTTAAGTTCATTTGTCACAGTGACACCCAAGTCTTTCTCTTTATCATCATTTTTAATCCAAATTCCATTCATATTGTATTCAAATTCTGGATCTTTTGGCCCAGTATGCATAACCTTGCACTTATCAACATTAAATCTCATCTCCCACTTATCTGCCCAGGCTGTTACTCTATCTAAGTCTTTTTGTATTGTCATTGCTCCTGCTACTGACTTAACATTATGGCCTAATTTTGTATCAGCAAATTTTGAGGTTTTACATGATAGGCCTTTCTCTAGATCATTTATATAGACAACAAAAAGCAGAGGTCCCAGCACAGACCCCTGTGGGACTCCACTCAATACGGGTCTCCAAGTAGACTTCTTTCCATTTAGATGAACTCTCTGTTTTCTGTTTCTCAGCCATTCTTCTATCCAGTCAGCTATATGACCTCTTATACCATGGGCTCTAACTTCTACCAACAATCTTGCATGAGGAACAGTATCAAATGCCTTTTCAAAATCTAAGTAGGCCTATACTATATCTACTGGCTCTTTATTGTCCAAATGCAATAGGACTCCATCATAAAATTCAATCAAGTTGGTCAGACAGGACCTTCCATTTCGAAAGCCATGCTGGCTATCATTTATAAGGTTGCACCCTTCAAGGAACTCAGTAACTTTACCTCTAATGATACTTTCGAGTAATTTGCAAATAATGAAGGTGGGGCTGATGGGTCTGTAGTTTTTTGCCAAGTTTCTATTTCCTTTTTTAAAGATTGGAGCCACATTTGCTTTCTTCCAATCCTCTGGAATTTCAGTACATATCAATGATTTATTAAAAATAATTTCTAGTGCCTGTGCTATATTCTTTTTGGCAGCTTTTATGACTATTGGATGCATTTCATCTGGCCCTGGAGATTTTTCCATTTTTAATTTATCTATTGCTTTTAGGATATCTAGTTTTGTTGAAGCAAGTGTTTTGACCCTCACTAACAAAGACGACGGAACATAAAATGATCTAATTTAATCTAACCAATGTTTATCTAATCAAACCTAATTTAACCGACTTTACCTAACCTAACTGAACTTAGATTTATAAAGACTGCTATTAGAAATTTCTTAGTGAAATTTGAATAAAAGATTTCTCGACAGAATTTTGGAACAAATCCTAGTCTAAGTTCTTCTGTATTTTAAAATGCAATACTCCATAATAGAATAACATTATTGTTAGGCTCACGACTAACTCTTTATGACTCAGAAGAAATGGATTACGAACGGTTATTGACAAAGTTTGTATCTTAAACTAGTTAAAAATTCATATTCCAATTAAAAAAATTTAAAAATTTTATTAATACAAAATTTCTAACACTAAAATAGCACTTTTTGTAAGAAAATTAATAATCTGAAGGTAATAAAATTTTTTAGTTTTTATTTAATAGCATGTACAACTCAACAAAGCGCTAAAGTCCATTCACATCTAATATGAAAAAAAAGCCTAATAAATATTTAACACCTCTTGATTGATCACAAATATACGCGTCCTCTTACCAATTCAAGCATCGGTATTTGTTTGGTTTTATCAATTGATTTCATTATACTCTTTTCCTTTAGATGGCTTTAAAAAATTAACTGGAATATAGGTTCACATCGCGGAGGACGGAGACTTGGCCTCGGCAAAATATTAATTAATGTGTGTCAAATGAATCTTATGAATTTTATTACCATATTTTACGGTGCATAACGAGTGCAGAGATTTTCTTTTAATTTAATAGAACATTCATTATACTGTATAGTATATCTCCCCTTTGGTTATAAAGGGAGTTCCAGTTTTGCACGCGGATCGGCTTTGCTATAACTTAAAAGATTTACGAATAAGTACGCATCGTGAGAGTATTAATCTTTTCTTTTCATTCCAGAGACCAAGTTTTGTGGTATTTTACCTGCTGCGGACAAAAAAGAAAAATGTTGCTCTGAACCTGAAGTTATTTTTCCCTTAAAATATTTTCTTGCTGATGGAAATTAAATTTTATTGCGTTTTAACCTGGTACAGAATAATATTTTATCCCTTTATAAGGATAAATTTGTACGTATGTCATCGAACAGTTTAAACCATTAGATCTGGTTTGGGGGAGACAATATTAATTAATATTTCAAATTTGTTGCACAAAAAAAGTACAGGATGAGTTAATATCAAAGTAGTGAAAAGTTTGAATGGAGTCTCTCCATATTTCTTCGCTTCTTTCTTGGAAGTCTTCTGAATTATTATGCCAAATTTGAAGACAGTAAAATAGATGTCAATACGCATCCTGCATACAAAAAAATACAATGACAATAAACAAATAACGCGGTAAGTTATTTGACAACTACTTTAAAAGGATTAGCAGTCATTATTATTATTCTAAACCGATAGATAGGTTGTCAAATAGCTTATATCATATTGTTTTATTGTTGTGAGGTAATGTTTCTCTGTATAATTATTAATTAGCCTCACGAGTCTTCCTTATACCATAAACTACAAGTTTCAAAGAAATTAAGAAAATAATAAATTAACTTTAAATTTCAACTGATTTCCTCTGATTATACCTGCCATAAATTTATGAAACTCAAAGTAGGGTTATTAATTAGATGTTGAGAATTAAATTAAGAGTGTGTACCTACCTCTCAAGTGTTGAAATATTCTCATCCCAAACTATTTATTGTTCAGTCAAACGACGAACGTTCTGATTAAAATAAAAACAACTAGACGCACTAAACTCTTTAGAGAATTATGTCGTTTTAAAGTGTTCAGAAAGCTTTCTGTAAACAGACAACTGTCGAGCAACTCGAGCTTTCAATTTTTTAAGATCTCAGCTGAAGTTAATTTGCCAACTCACGTCAAAACTGCATTATTCATTGTTATAAAAATTACTTTTAAAATATAATTCAATTACAAAAACAGGATCACCCGAAGATCAGGGCCCTCAGCCTTCTTTAGTTAGCCTTATAAGGCTAACGAACGAAAATATCACGACCTAACCTAACCAATAATTTGGTCGACTGTACGGTGTACGCCCTTGACGATTGGTTAGGTTAGGTCGTGATATTTTCGTTAGTTAGCCTTAAAAAGCTAACTAAAGAAGGCTGGGGGCCCTGATCTTCAGGTGATCCCAATAACAGATCTGCTTTATAAAAAAAAAACAATTAAATTACAAGGGGAGGTGGGTGGGGGTGGAAGTGAAAATTAAATTTTGAAATCCTTTTTAATCCCTTCACTCTTTCAATGAACCATTAGTCTTTTTAATATGTTAATCGCTTTTTAACCATCAAAACAAAGACGGGGATAATGTACTTTTACGTTAGAAATTATTTCAAGTTATATATATATATATATATATATATAAAAGTTACGTTCGCTCTTATTACGTGTTATCTTCTGTATCAATTTCCTCCTACTCGAAAAATAACTCCTATTTTCTTGTAAGAGATGTTTTTTGGTTCAATTTAGGTTGGTTAACTTAACCTAACCAAACCTAACCTAACCCAGAACAAAAAGAAATGAATGTATAAAAACCTGAAGTAGCATGGAATACAGTAGTAGTAATTTGATTTAGAGTCTTTTAATTAAAATCCTAACCTCAATGAAATTTTTAAAGATAATCATTATATATGGTAAGAAAGTGCATTCTCTAACCGTTTTAATGGACTCTTTCCCTACCTTAACGCGAGAGTAAGTGATTAAAAATTTGAAAAAATAAAAGACATTACGTGTAAGAAGTGATGTAACTTCAATGACCGCCGTCAAAAATGTATTAGGAATTTGGACATTCAGGAATACATATACGGGTGTCCCAAAAAAAAACTATATACTCTTTATAGCATCATATATTTTATAATTAAAAAAAACAACAACAATATATTGTTATAGCAATTGCCAATGAAAGGTAAATTAGTAATCTAAGTGATCAAAATGTTATAGCGAGTTGTTTGCATATAAAATTTAATTAACTACGCCAAGTGCTCAAAATGTTCTCCGGCGGCATGAATGCACTTTTGAATGCGTCGACTAAGCCTGGCCTTGTTTTATCAAAGGCCTTGTAATGGCGAAGCCTATGGACCGAACGTAGTCTAGTCACTCACTAGCTTGCTTCGGACTTAGCCTACGCACTCATTCCACGATACAAACTCTACAGCATTCAACTTTATTCAGTTCAGCAAAAGAACCCATGTTGCGTAAACGTTTGACACTGGAGCAACGAAAAAGTGTTCTGAAATGGTATTGGAAATTTGAGAATGTGTTCGAAGTCCAGCGGCAATGGATCTGGGAATTTTGTACAAAGCCACCGACACGTCTCGCCATTACAAGCATCCGTGACAAGTTTGAGGCAGAGGGATCTGCTCAAGATATGCACAAGCGAAGATCTGGACGACGCAAATCAAGTGCGAGTGATGAAAACTCCGTTTTAGTGTTGCAAAAATTTAATCGATCACCACAGAAATCAGTTAGGCAATGCGCCCGTGAGACCGGAAACAGCAAATCAGGTGTTCACCGGATTTTAAAGTCAGCAAACTGGAAAAGCTACATTCCAAGTCTGTTACACGCCATGACTGAAGATGACCCTGATCGCAGACTCGAATTTAGTGAATGGTTTCAGTCAATGGAAGCCGAAGACATACAGTTTGCCAACAAAATCGTGTGGTCTGATGAAGCTACCTTCAAGCTGAATGACAAAGTAAATCGACACAACTGCAGGTACTGGTTACTTGATAATCCACACGTTTATGTGGATAAACATTTTAATTTACCAGGATTAACAGCATGGTGTGGTTTATCATCCAGAGGTTTGGTTGGATCATTTTTCTTTAATGGGACACTCAGTTGGGACAGTTACCGGTGCCGCATATCTCGACATGCTGCGGACAGAAATTATACTTGCAGTTCGGAAGTTGTTTGGAAACGACGACTTTTACTTTCAACAAGATGGAGCCCCCCCTCATTATCATTGTGATGTCAGAAGGTACCTCGATGAAACGTTGCCTAACCGTTGGATAGGACGAAGAGGAAGCGTTGAGTATCCTCCACGTTCACCGGACTTGACTCCACTTGATTTTTACTTGTGGGGCTACCTGAAGGATGCAGTTTATGGTACAAGACCTGCAACACTCGAACACCTTAAGGATGCAATTAGGAAAAAGTGCGGGACCATCACAGCATCCACATTAGTCCATGTCTGCGAATCAGTTAGTCGACGCATTCAAAAGTGCATTCATGCCGCCGGAGAACATTTTGAGCACTTGGCGTAGTTAATTAAATTTTATATGCAAACAACTCGCTATAACATTTTGATCACTTAGATTACTAAGTTACCTTTCATTGGCAATTGCTATAACAATATATTGTTTGGTTTTTTTAAATTATAAAATATATGATGCTATAAAGAGTATATAGTTTTTTTTGAGACACCCTATATAGTGGCCTACGGATCACCAGTTTGATGTGGCCAAGAAAGTAGGCTTACTATAATTTATGAATGATATTGAAATAAATAATTAGGGGTCACCAGCTTGGGCGTACAGCACAAACAAACAATATTTAATAAGGAGAGAGAAATTACTTTGTTGTTTTGTGTTTAATTAGGAAAATAAATCAGTTATTTGTTCACAGTGATTAACAATTCTATAACGGTATTTATAGTGATTAACAATTCTATAACAGTATTTATGCTATATTAAAGATAACTGATTAATAGCAATAAGAAATGGTTATATAGTCTAAATGTTAAGTAAATAAACTAATTCAGGTAGGCTAATGAGATATGCAGAGGTGAACACAGAATAAGTAATTAAGCCAATAATAACTGAAATAATGAAAGTACGGTATGGTACAGTAAATGGATTGGGTCGGTAAAAATGAAATGCATAAAAGAGCACATAAACAATTGGATGTAAAATAAGTAAGTTATATGAATGAACACAATAACAAGGTGATACAAAACTATGGTATTGGTACAACACTTGAATAGACCTACTGCGGTATTAACAGAAGAGTTAGTTTGAACGGTAGTGAAGATACTTTTTAGGGCCTACGCGATTAGGCACGGGAGAGTTAGTTTGAACGGTATTGAAGACACTTTTAAAGCCTACGCGATTAGGCTGAGTTTGTGGACTTTTCAGCTTTGAATCCTGGATAGTCTAGCACGACGTAACAAAACACTGTAGACCGAGTGAGGGCCGACAAGAGGCTCACCGACTGCGATTTCGACGTGGATAACTCTGGAGACTGAAGAAACCTACGTGAAGGTAACTCTGAAGACGTGTTGAGGGCCTACGTGAAGTCTGACCGTATTGCGTTTCGCCGTAGATAACTCTGAAGATGTGTTGGCCTACCGGCAGGAGGATTTGCTAAGGACCTGTTGAGGTACTTGTTGAACGGGCGCTGATCGAATTGTGAAGGATGAGTGAAGCCAGGGCCAGAAGGATGACGCTGGTAGAGTGATGTTGCTTCGGCGGGATGAAATTGTAGGTCGTCTCAAGTGTTGGTTTGTTGAGGCGTTACTTGGGGTACTGAGGTCGAACGGCGCTGCGTGAGAGAGGAGATTCACGTGGAGTAGTAACGAGCAAAGTGAAAGCGAGTTTAGTGAACTATGGCTTATATAGGCTCGGAAGACGCTAACTTTTCGCAGGCATTTTGGGAGAAGACAAAACATCCTTTTGTTTTTCTCTCCTTGAAAATCACGTGTGTTTTTCGATTTCTGATGATTCCCGGATGTTTGCGGACGTGAGGAAAGGAAATTTCCGGTCGGTCTCTACACACACACACACACACACACATATATATATATATATATATATATATATATATATATATATATATATACAGGGTGGGCCGTAAGTTTCCATACATAGGAAAAATAAACATTTTTTTATGGACAACCATTTTTATTTATATAATATGCTCTACATGGTTGCCATTGTTTTGAAAACACATTTCAATACGTGTTCCCCACTGTTGATGAACACGCATTAGCACAGTTGACGTTATGCTTGTAATGGCGTTGGTGATACGTTCCTTTAGATGATTTATGTCTCGTATCTTTTCCTGATACACCATGGCCTTCAAGTGCCCCCAAAGATAGAAATCAAGGGGGGTGAGATCTGGGGATCTGGGAGGCCACTCCACAGGACCACGCCGACCAATCCAAGCATCCGAAAACTGCTGATCCAAATTTTCCTATGTATGGAAACTTACGGCCCACCCTGTATATGGATAAGTCATGTGCAATAGGATTTTCAGTATTTTTTCAATTTATACAATAAATGTTCAAATTGTGTTCCTTGAAGTCGAGAAAATGTTAATACGACTGACGAAGCTTTCTCTCACATTCTGGAGGATTTGTGGTGTGATTGTTGTACATTCTGTACGCACATTGTGTTTGAGCTCTTCCAAAGTTTTCGGGCGTCCTTTGTATACATGCGCCTTTAAATAGTCCCACAAGAAAAAGTCAAGGGAAGTTAAATCAGGGGACCGTGGCGGCCATTCCACAGGACCACGGCGTCCAATCCATCCCCTTGGAAGGGTTGTATCCAACCATTCACACACAGGTCTGGAGAAATGTATTGGCGTGCCGTCGTGTTGATAAAACATGCGGCGCATTTCACGGATGGGAATATTGTCCATGTATTGCACCAGCTTTTCCCCGTAGCATAGTTAGGTACATGTCGGAGTTGACACTACGGTCATAGAACACGGGCCCCACGATCCTGTCTCCGTGGATTCAGCACCACACAGTCATCCGCTGATCTGTTTGATGATGCCTTTTTCAATAATGTGTGGGTTATCGATTGCCCAGTAAACGGTGTTATAGCGGTTACTCTGCCCATGCAAGTGGAAGCATGCTTCGTCACTGAACATGATGTCCGCTGCTAACGTCGGCTGATGTCGCCTACGCTCTTCGAATCATTGGAAGAACTGAAAATAATAGGAATTATCTGGAAGAGCTTTCACAGCAGAAAAGCAAACATCATTCTAAATTATGGAAGAGTCTAGTCCAATAATCGAGTATTGCTCACTACTCACAAACCCATATAGAAAACGAGACATTGCAAACATAGAAGCCATACAAAGGACTTTTATGTTTAAGATAGAGGAAATGAAAGGTGA
Organism: Bathynomus jamesi; assembly: GCA_023014485.1. Classification (NCBI taxonomy): domain Eukaryota; kingdom Metazoa; phylum Arthropoda; class Malacostraca; order Isopoda; family Cirolanidae; genus Bathynomus; species Bathynomus jamesi. The sequence continues at coordinate 579,287 of JAJOZX010001793.1, read as the reverse complement.
AGACTACTGGTCTCGACTACAATCTCTGGAACTCTACTCTCTGGAGAGAAGACGCGGGCGGTACACAATAATATACGTATGGAAAATACTCGAGGGTTTTGTCCCTGAAATGAGAGAAGAGACAGATTCTGTATTGTTCCAACTGCAGTGGAACAGGGGGGCCATTAAAACGAAGATGGAAAATACCCTCAGATTACGAGGCCCAAAACTTTTTAATTTTCTCCCAAAAGAACTGAGAACCTGCAGCCCACGAACCTCAGTAATTCAAGAACCAGTTGAACCAGTTCTTATGCAAAGTCCCTGACCAGCCATGCGTGGTTGGCTACGAGGGCAAGGGGAGACGAAACCAATTCCCTCCTCCGCCAGATCCCGTAAATGAGTCGGGATGATGTATTGGGATCGATCCTGAACCGTCGCTCGAAACTATCATAAAGTAAATTAAGATTTCTATATATACAAGTTGTTTTTTAAAAATATTCCTCCATGAACAAGTGGAGGAATATTTTCCTTTTCATTGACGAGATTAAAAAGTTTATAATGAATTAAAATATTTAACAACAAAGAACTAAATCACTATTGAAAATGATGAAATTCTTAACACAAAACTGAATTGCTTCGGAACCCATAAACCTAAAGATACATCTGAAGATTCTCTCACAAAAGAAGAAACTGAAGCAATCAAAAGCTTGAGATTGAATGATATAGTAATTCAAAGACTGGGCAAAGGTTGAGGTACAGTAATAACGAATAAGAGTGATTATAATGAAAAATTACCAAAAAATATTATTGATGGGTCTAAGTTTAAAACTCGTGAGAAAAAGCAAACTGAAAATGTTAAAAAATCTTTAAAGAAAGTAGCTAACAACGTAGATAATAATTAACACATTAAAATAAAATTAGAAGAATTGTATCTTATGATGGACATCTATGTGAATTGCCGAAAATTCATAGAAGCTCAAATAATCGTCTACTTCGACGAGTTTATTATTAGCGTGACTGTAACACATGATATAACCCAAGTCATGAGTAATATGATATGACCGAATTTGGATGGAAACCCTCTCTTAAAGTTGACAGATGAATTCTTAGTGAAAATACAAAATTACAAAATAGATAATGTGAGTGTTTACTGTTTCTGAACGTTGAAAGCCTATTTACTAATGTACCAATTAATGAAACTATTGAAATTATCGAAAAAGACGTCTAAGAAAATAAATGAAAATATTTTCCCCACCAACAATCTACATAGAAGTCGATACTTAAACAATTACTAATTATTTGCACCACCGAAACACCTTTTAAATTTAACGTTTGTGCGACTTCTTCTACGTGTCTGAAACTGAAAACACTGTAATACGTTAAAACCACATTTTTATGTAAGATACATTGACGATACAGTCCTTCGTTCGTTTTAATAGACGAGATGACCTACTTTTATTCACTGAAAAACTGGAAAATCTTAGTAAACTAAAATTCTCTTTTGAAAATGCAACAAATAATGAGTTTTGATATTTGGATGTTGAATTTTAATCACTGGAAGATGGTTCAGGAAAAAAGTTTATCAATGTAAACAATGTTAGACACCAATCGACCAGAGAAGTACTCAGGGTGGATGTTAGGCAGGAGACAGGGAGAGCTGGAATTTCCGTTTCTCCTGTCACTATCCTCCTTAGCTGATCTTTTTCCATTTCTCCTGTCACTATCCTCCTTAGCTGATCTTTTTCCATTTCTCCTGTCACTATCCTCCTTAGCTGATCCTTTTCCGTGTCTCATCTACCCTGTGAGTAGTCCAGCATGCTCTGAAACACACGCTTCTCCCTCTATTCCTCATTACACATACATGCATCTTACACACTACACAACCTTTTCAAAATTTATATTAAAAAAAAAAAGAAAAATGGCAGCATTGGTCCTTGGAGACGTTGTTTTTGGCTCTCTCCGTCTTCTGTGAAGGGGTCACTTTCGGGGGCGGTCGCCCCTAGCCCCCTCCTTCCTACATAAAAAAGAATTCAACAGATAAAGGTGTTTACACGAGCTATGGCTCATATATATATATATATATATACACACCCCATCTCACTATAAAACATCGATAAATAATCAAGACTTTAATACATAAAGCATTCAAAATAACATCTGACCAAAAACTGTTCAATATCAAAGTAGAAAGAATAACAAAAAATTTAATAAATACCGTCTATCCCAATATATGATAGAGGAAATAATCAGGAAATGTTTAAATAAATTACTGATTAAAGGAAACACAACTATGAAAATGAACATAAAACAATAAATCCGAAAATTTAGATGGAATGAAATGTGAAAAATCAAAACTTAAATGCGTAATAAAAAACATTAAAATCTTAAAAAATGAAGGTATAAGAATCAGAAATTACTGCAAGCCAAAAAAACGTCATCACAATCCTCTACTATAGAAAAACTATTTGATGATGAAGTGAGTAACGCCTATACCAATTTCTGTTCTGAAGAAGGATATAGCTTCTCCCACATTGGTTATACGACGAATACTCTTCGATTAAGAATGTAACAACGCAAATACGAACCAAGAAGATACACGAACGCGTAAAAATTGAACACGGAAAATTACTAACCAATGAAGTCTTAAATAATTTCCAAATTATACAACGAACTGAACGATTCTATGATCTCTGAATACCCGAATCACTTTCAATTAAGAAATTTAAACCACAAATTAATATTAAATATAACGCAATTCTAAACTTTGTAAACATCTTCTATTAAAATATGAGTTCAGTATCTAAAATCCGAGAAGAAAATGCTCGTAATTTTAAATTATATATTCTTATATAAGCGTATTTCTTTTATTAAACTGTATTTCGATGTTATTTTTATTTTTATCTTTTTAAAATGTACATTTCTTTGAAAATGTGTGAAGTATATGCACACGGAACGTTAGACTGAAAATCAATAAAGCAATAACTTTCTTTTAATCAAGACTAGTCATCAAGAAAATTTCTTTAGTTGAAAGAAATATTTTTTCAACTTTAGAGAAGGCCACAAAAATTTATTATTATTATTATTATCATTATAAAATATCGAAAGGAAAAACAATGTCAAGAATTAATAATTTCATATTTCTTATTTAGGAATTTTAAGTTTTTAGGTAAACTTTTTCCGAAACTGTACAAAAATTTGCTACAACCTTTGAAAAGGATTTACGGATAAGTATGCAACGTGGGATTATTGACTAATTTATTTTTTCTGATTACAAAAGGTCAACATTTGTGATATTTCGATTTCTTTATATTTCTAGGGTTCTTTTCTGGCACTGTTTTAAATTATCAAATTTATTGCATTAGGACACAGGCGTTAAAGGGTCGGATCACCTGAAGATCAGGGCTCCCATGTATGCTTGTTTTTTGCTTTACAGTACCAAATACAGGGTGTCCCAGAATTAACTATCTATTTCAATGAAATCGGACAAATTTTTTAAAAACACACTTTTATTTATGTTTATCATGTTTAATATGTGTTAAAAATGTATAAATTTCTAAAAAAATGTCATAATTTTATTTTCATAATTTTTTCATTATCTGGTCCAATGAAAGACCGTCTGAAGTCATAGAATGGCAAAGAGACTCTCCAAAAGTTAACGTGTGGCTTGGAATGACCAAATCCAAAATTTATGGCCCATTCTTCTTTGCGGAAGCAACTGTAACAGGTACCGTCTACCTGCTCTGCCAAACTGCTTCGCAATTTCAATAGATTTTATATTTTCAGCGAGTAACTTGACTATTTTTCTTTTCTCAGTTTGTGTTAAATCCTTCTTCTTACCCATTTTCACCATTTAGATCCGTAAATAGAATATTTGCTTAATAATTCGGAACACAATATTTTACATATTTTTCAATAAAATGAGATAATTATTTTAATTACCAAAATATTTTTATCGAAATGAATACCATCAATGCTGCTATATATAGTGATTATTTGCTACAAATTTCATTGAAATCGGGGAAAAACTTTTGAAAACATTGGAGAAAATGTAATCTGCTTAATAAGTGCGAACGCAGTGTAAGCTCATGAGAGTACTGTGCCACAACAAAGTGTTCAGATAGTTTTCTATAAATAGGCCCGTGTCTAGTTTCGAGTTATTTTTAATTTTATTTGAAGTTAATGGATCTTAGTCAGGTACTAATTTCATATTAAGTAGAACAAAAACTTCTTATGGTTCGTATTTTTATCAGTGTGATTTCTTTGAGGACGAAAAAAATTTCTAAACTAATCTCATGCCTCGATCTTAATTTTTATCTTAACTTGGTCTTGACTTACAATTTATTTTTACTCCTTCATTTTTCTGTACAACAAATATCAGCTTTGCTAAATAATAATTGTCATTGATTTAAAAACTATAAGAATCCTTGGTTCACCTAAAGAATAGTAATTATCATCGATTTTGTGTTGGTAAACATAAATTCGTGAGGCAATTTTGCTTCAAAATTCACTAAGGGTTTTTTCGTACACTCTACTCATGAAAAGCAATTTTTCTTCTTGCAAATTTCAGTTTATGAACGTCGTTAATTTTGCACGTGAATTAACGTTGTGGAAATTTCCATTTTATTTTAGTATTTAACGCTATCTTTTATTCCTTTGCCTGTCTCTGTGAGATGATAGCAGTTTTCACACAAAAGTGTCTCAAATCACAAGAAAATGTAAATAAAACACACACACACACACACACACACACACACACACACACACTTAATAAGGGTAATATTTAGTTTCACTGCACGACGCTATCAACGCGACATTAAGTGTTAGGTTGATTTTCAAGGTTTGATTAAGTTATTTGATTGTCGATGAAAGGTATCGCCTATAAAGCTCCGTTATTTATGCCCAATTTTCTTTAACAGACGAATGAAATATGAAGTTGTGTCCGTATACGAGCGATTTATCAATGCGAAAAATATATATATTTTTAATATGTGGTTAAAGACTTCCAAGAAAATTATTAAATAAACAAATGGACGAACGAACTTTTTCTTATCACTTTACGTTCAAAACCGCTCCACATCGATGTCCAATTAATTGATTATTGTCCTAGTAGTATGGCCGAAAAATGGGAGAGTGCAATCACAATTGCAATGTTAACCAAATGTTGCAAGATGCCACCGTCAACCCCCTTTCCCCCTTGTTGCAAGGTGCCAACCCCCACCCTCCCCCAGTGCCAACCACTTCTCCCTTGTTGCGAGGTGGCAACCCCCACCCAGGGTGCAAAACAAGCTGGGGGAATCCACCTAACCTAAGAGAGAGAGAGAGAGAGAGAGAGAGAGAGAGAGATAGAGAATCCTTCGCCTTGGACCGCCAGACGCATAATAAAGCTCTTGGTCTTTGCACTTGGCTTAGAAGGTCTTAATCAGCCAGTTGGCTTAGAAGGGGTAAATGGCTTGTTTAGGTGTGTGTGTGTGTGTGTGTGTGTGTATTATTAACTTTCGAGTTGCCAGATTGTGTTATTTGTTTAATTAATGGAGATGTTCTTGACAGCATCAGATGGCTTAGAAATCCGTCAATTGTCTTAAGCATCCAGTTAGTTTAGAAGGCGTAACCAGCCATTTGGTATAGTATACATACATATATATAATATATATATTATTGTAGTAAACGTTTATATATATTCCCATCACCCCAATTATTCCAGGAAAGCATTTATTGGATAATAAAACACAACTACAACATTCTGTTTATTTAGACGAATTAATTATTGAAATTAATTTCATGAAATATATAGAAAATAAATATACAATCAAAATAATTCAGAAGAATTCTATATACACTTTAAACGATATATATAAATATATACATTCAAAAATTAATATATAAACATCAAAATAGCACAGGAGAAATCTATATACACATTTATATTAAATAATAAAATTTTAACAAATATTGAGAAAATAAATGTACTGCAAAACAATATACATCAAAATACATACACCTTATGTTCTACTGCGCTTAACTAAAATGCTAAACTCGCATGTGATCGAGTCTACAGTCCATCATTGTTGCTTTGCACTATGCAATAAATACGATTTAACATTATTTCACCGTTCAAGTTATAGGAATGCCTATACTCGATGTAAAGGGCCTTCAGTTCGTTCAAGGCTATTTTTGTGCCCACTTTACATTAGGTTGGCAAGTTATCACTCTCTTTAAACACGGACAGAATACAATCAAAAGCACGCACAAAGAGGGCGTCGTTAGCCAAAACATCATTATTAAACTCAAGTTTATAAACACTCCTTTCCAATCGAGGGTTTATTCTTACCGATCTGAGCTTTTCAATCGTGAACTCTTCTTCACAATGCATATTTGCAGTTGAAATAATCTTCTAAGTCGTAGCGACAGTTGCTCATTATATAAAGAAATAGTTCTTCAGGGTGAACGGTGTAGGTGAGCTCAGCCCTGTACCGCTCAAACCCTTTGTACCAAAGTTCATGATATTTCGAAGAGTCTAAACCTTTTAAATAAGCATCCAGTTCTAAACCATTCTCGCCATGTTCATTCTTACACTCGGTAAACCCGTCGAGCAGAGCGGTGTATGCGTATTCAAGAACCGTATAAAATAAAGCATATCCGTAACACGTGCATCTAATATAGGCTTTAGCTTGCGGAAACCGACGATTTCAAACATTCTGTCGAGGATGAAATGGTTTTGCGTGGGGACAAGAACGTTATTATCAGACGCATTCTTCCACATCAGTCATGTATCAATGCATGGTTGATCGCTATTTATAACAACGTACAAACAATGGCATATGAAGGGGTATCACTAATCTGTTCTCTTCTTGTACCTACACCTGCAGGTATTTTATAACAATTCTCGCTCCACTTCTCAACTATCACGAAGACTCTATTCATCTCCTCAACACTTAAATAAACAACATTACGTTTACCAGAGTTTGTTTGTCTACAAGTCGTTTCCAGTATATAGTTAACGGCCCCGGTTTTACGCCTGAACACACGCAATGACTTCGTCACGGACACATCGTTTACGGCATTGAGAATGCTGCTCAAAGGAAGCTTCATCGTATTCTATTGTGAGGAGTGCACGTCCAGTCGGTTCAAGCTCTGAGATGACTATGAGCAGCCGGTGCGCGGTTTGGCACGGAGACAGGTGTGGGAAAGAGTCACACGGGTGAGTCATATCAAGCGTTAATGTTTCGTGTACGGGTTTGTTCCAACATGAAAGGGTCATGTGAATACTTGTGCCCCATTATACTGGGCAACCGTTTAGAGAAATTTTCTATCTGCGACACACGAAGTAATATCGACTGTAATGTTTTATCACTCCCGCTCCCCAGAATGCGCACCAGACATTTTTGATCAGGGTGATTTTCACGAACTAAACACATTTTATTCACACTCCGGCGCGCTATTTGAAAGAAACATGTGCCCATATTTATCCTTTTTGCCTAGCAGGCGATACTCGTCTCTAAATTCTATTAAAAACTCACGCAGGCTTTTAGCAATAACCTCACTACAAACCTCAACATATATATTAATGTAGTGGTAAAAATATTTGAGATTGTCCATTATGACAAGATTTACATTCTCAGCCGCAGGGTACGAATACTCGGTATGATGCAGCATGACATAATACCGCTTGTCACCCCACTCATCAACAAGACTCACTAATCATACCCGTTGCTTCTCTCCTGCACGTGTTGTTTCTGCCACTTCACGGTATATGTAAGCTTTTATGCAGTTTAGTCCTACAACATAGTCCATTATATCGTTTGTGCCACGAAATCCTGCATTGCTCTTGCCAGAATAGCCGTAGAGTATTTGAACCTCTTGTTCCTCAAGCTTCACACGGTTCAATGTAATCTTAAGAGCCTCAAAGGAGGGAGGGCAAGGGAGTTTTTCAGTATCCACCACATCTTCAGACTTTACCGAATACCACTTCATAAACGTCGAGCACGCAATATCAAAGGTTGCCATCACTATTTTTCGTCTACGGGAGATTTATTCAAATACACGTCTGAGACCCAGGGCTTGCAGCGGTCAACTGAGCAAGCAGGAGTAGAGATATGCCCAGGTATAGCAGGAATTACGTGACCTTTGCTCCATCATACAGGGGGCTGAGCTTAGGACTTTTCCTGTACACACACACACACACACACACACACACACACACAGAAGAAAATGAAACGCTAATTGGAACACGATTTATTTAATAAACATATCATCGAATTATTCAAGGTATATATATTCAAATACGTGTAATAAATAAAATAAACATATCATTAACGAGTAAATAGACACTCATATATCGGGTGGGCAAAAATAAAGGGAGACTTCGAACTTTGGCTGTAAAATCCAAAGTTATGGTCAGATTCCAATATTTTTTCACACCCCACAACTAAGTAAATTTGCCATACGGTGAACCGATTTCAAAGAAAACTAATGAAAATTATGGATTTATTGAAGATTTCTTTATGCCACTGGAAATTCTCCATTTACACTACTACTGCATTCTCGGGTCGGCAAAAAAAGGAGACTTTTTAAATCCTTCATATCTCCGCAAATACGGTACATATAACCATGAAATTTTAGTATGTTAGTACTAGGTAATTTTATGCTTTGTATGCCATCTTTTAGCATCTCCTGTTTTATCGATTTTCTTGAGAAGCTTGTCCAAACCTCCTGCAGTTGGTTTACGTTAATTAAAATCACTTTAATTATCAACTTAAACCTATGATTAGCAAGATTTTTCTGGAATATTCGCCATAAATCCAATTTCTCAGCTAAAATGCTAAACGATGGCATACAAACCATAAAACTACCTAGTACTAACATACTGAAATTTCATGGTTCTATGTACTATATTTGCCGAGATATGAAGGATTTAAAAGGTCTCCCTTTTTTTGCCGACCCGACAATGCAGTAGTAGTGTAAATGGAGAATTTCCAGTGACAAAGAAATCTTCAATAAATCCGTAATTTTCATTAGTTTTCTTTGAAATCCGCTCACAGTATATGAAATTTACTTAGTTGTGGAGTGTGAAAAAATTATTGAAATCTGACCATAACTTTGGATTTTACAGCCAAAGTTCGCGGTCTCCCTTTTTTTTTGCCCACCCGATATATAACAATCAAGGGTTATGGTATCCAAAGGGTACGGTATCATAGGTACCAGGCACCTGGTAACGTTTCCTATAGGTGTTGCGACCATGGCCGTAACTACCTATGAGGTCACCGAGGTCCGGACCTCGGTAATTATTTCCTAAAAAAAAAAAAAAAACTGAACCGTTCTCCGTGTATGAAACGCATATTACCGCTTTTCTTTTGAAAAGAGGGAGCGTCGAGCGTTTTGTGTTTAGTGTATAGCTTGGGTTGTGTTTGTAGATGTCATTTTAGGTCTGAATTTTGCTCGTCCCGCCGCGCTCGAAAAAAATCTGGACCTCACTAATTTCTAAACCCTAGTTACGGCCCTGGTTGCGACACACTTTCGTACCCCTAAATTCCTTCACACACCCCAGCTTCTGGGCCCGAAAATCGTGGGTCCCTACAGTCAGTTGTGGCGGTTGGTCGCCATCATCTTCCAAGCACACTAGCTCCTTCAACGAATCAAAGTTAACGATTCGTTGGCTCGCCTGGTTAAGCGTGATGCCCTTAGCCTTCACGATATATCTCATCTCCTCCCCACCCTCACCCGCACCCCATAAGTTTTTGGACCTGTTGAGACAAAAGAGTCGGCGTATGCGCTGTCACCATACTCATCCTTGATCTCGTCAGTCAACTCTCCGAAGAATTCTCCAATAGGCGGCATGTATTCACCCTTCCTCGCTGTGAATATCACACTGTCTGTGTCGGCGCACATAACCCTCCGCCCAAGAGAATGCAATAGACCCCCAAAGTTTGATGCGAACGTATGCGGTTGTGAAGCTTGCTACAGGTATGTTTGTAACACGCGATGTGTCTGTGGCCAATTCGATAATGTTGTACTTTATTATGTACGTATTACCTATGATAATGAAAACCCACTCTAATAGACAGAGTTTATTTCCACAACAGTTTCGATGCCCTCTTCGTTTTTCTGTATCCACCCGAAGAGGATGCCAGTGGGCATCGAAACTGTTGTGGAAATAAACTCTTTCTATTAGAGTGGGTTTTTATTATCATATTTTGACCTTCACGTAGAAAAAAGTGAAGTTTTTTGCACGTATTACCTACATTCACGATCTCCACGCGATGTGTCTGTGGCCAATTCGATAATGTTGTACTTTATTATGTACGTATTACCTATGATAATGAAAACCCACTCTAATAGACAGAGTTTATTTCCACAACAGTTTCGATGCCCTCTTCGTTTTTCTGTTTCCACCCGAAGAGGATGCCAGTGGGCATCGAAACTGTTGTGGAAATAAACTCTTTCTATTAGAGTGGGTTTTTATTATCATATTTTGACCTTCACCTAGAAAAAAGTGAAGTTTTTTGCACGTATTACCTACATTCACGATCTCCACGCGATGTGTCTGTGGCCAATTCGATAATGTTGTACTTTATTATGTACGTATTACCTATGATAATGAAAACCCACTCTAATAGACAGAGTGTTTTTCCACAACAGTTTCGATGCCCTCTTCGTTTTTCTGTTTCCACCCGAAGAGGATGCCAGTGGGCATCGAAACTGTTGTGGAAATAAACTCTTTCTATTAGAGTGGGTTTTTATTATCATATTTTGACCTTCACGTAGAAAAAAAGTGAAGTTTTTTGCACGTATTACCTACATTCACGATCTCCATGACCTCTTTATCTGGAGCATTGGCATAATCCCACACCTCGTTTTAACTTTGGGCTAGATGAACATTCCTACTGCCTGTATTCTGTGCAAATTTTCACCAAAGACTGTTTAGACACAACTTTGCACTAAAGCGCTTGCCTGGGTTCTTTACAATTTGGGAACGGTCAAGCTGTATCCCTTCACGATCACGGTAACGCTGAATATAAGCCGGTTTTTCATCTTCGGTATCAACTTCTCGCAGATACCCTGATGCTTCTACGTTATCCTTCAAAAAAGTGTTTATATATGGTGTGAAAGGGTTGGGTACCCTCTGGAACCTTCACACCTCATATATTTTCAATACTCTGTAGCCATGGCGAACGGCTAGGGACAGCTCAGGGCTTGTATATACGCCTATAATCTTCCGCTGGTTGGTTGTGATTACAAGCACCGTTGTTCTCCTCTGCACACTTCACACAGGGGAAACATGAGCTTGTGGTCTATAACGCCGGGTAAGATCGGCATCCATAAACATAAATCGCGAGGGGAGAGCACGTCTACGAAAGAAAGACCGAAATAGTACTTGTGTAGTAATGTCTAATTAAAAATTAGAATGTTTTGGTTATAAGAAATTAATAAAGAAGATAATAATATTTAATAAATGTAATTACGATAAATAATGGTTTGTTTATATTAAAATTATAAAATACGAGTTGGCAACACTAAGAATCGGCCCAAGCGGGACGAGAGAGAGAAATGCCCAAAAAAGGGCAGTCATCGGGCGGCCTTGGGCTAAAAAACTTGGTGTTTTTGCGTGTTAAGATGTAATTGTGAATTTAGACTAGTCTTTTGTGTCTCTCTCGGGCTTAAGTGTTAAAGTTAAATTCCCCCTCGCATTACCCCGTTTAACTAAGGGTTTTCGGTATAAATAAAGTTAGTAAAATGTTAATGAAGAGTATAATTAATCCCCCGGTCTCCCTCGCATTATTTGAAAGTGTAAAAATGGCTCAACCGCCAGCCGCGTCCGTAAAAAGGACACAGAGAAAGCAAGCGATAATAGAAGAAAAAGGAAAGTAAATAAAGAAATAATGAATTAAATAAATTAATCACGACATTCTGGTGGCAGCTAACCTTATTAAATTGTTATCAATTTAATAATACGAACCCACGCACTCCGTCATTAACAGGCTTTTGCATTTTTTTCGTGTCTTATGAATAGGAATTGAAAATTTGTGCGTGTGTTCTTTTGATTAATCACAATCATTTTTCCACGTTCTCCGTATGAAGAAAATTAGTAGATATTCTGTTTCGCTACCCGTTTTAGAGTATTTATAAAATTAAGCAAATTCTGTTCCCCTTCTCTTCAAAATTCGATGATTCAAGATGGCGCCCATCATTTTCCAAATTCTTCTCATAGCGAGCATTTTCGTAATTTTCGCGGTCAGTTTTTTTTTTCTTTTCGTTGGAGTCTAGATTTCCAAACCGCTCTGACTCAAAATTTCTTTTAGTCGTCTTGCCGAGACGGTTGTAATGTGGAGTCAAAAAATTAGAGTCAAAATTCGAGAGTCGTTTGTTTCCTTCCTCGCGTCCGTTTTCTTTAGATTTCGTTTCGTTCGGTCGGAAAGAGAAATTTCAAAATTGATAATTGCTGTCCGGTGACTCATTCTTTTTTTTCTTTCCTTTCCACTTAAAGCCTACCTATTTTGTGTTTAAAGTCTTTTTGTTTACAATTTTGGAATTAGTAATAATTGTGATGATGATAATAATAACAATACGAATTAAATAATTAAATAATAATTAAATAATAATATGAATTAAATTATTTTAGTTGTAATGACATTGTGACATGCATTTTTATATGGTACGGTTTAAAAGGTTGTGCGTAAATATGTAACGCACTTCTAGGTAATGAAAATATGTATGTATTACATATATATATATATATATATATATATATATATATATATATAGTAGAACATTCTAAGAGATTCAATAAGTAACAAAAAATTTCAGAATTTATTAGGTAGTTTTTAAGATTATTCTTTGACTGGATGTATATAATGGATTTACAGGCCGACACATCAACATCAAATGTGTATAATTTTAAGGATCGCTTAGTAGTTTTCGCTTTATAGTTTAAGTTAATTTTAAAGTGAACGTCGAAAAATAACACTGGGTAACAAAATTTGAAAACTTTTCTGTTTATTGTGATTTTTCTGTCGTTTCTCAATGATTTCGGGTCGCTGATTCCAAAAATGATATTGGCTTTGCTCTATCATCAACCGTTTCAAAAATATAGGTTATCACACTTTTCATATGGCAAAGTATATAAAGAAGGCTAACAAATATTTTCTGAAAATAAAAACACTATTGGAAATTAATGTCTATTGAGCCAAAATTGTTTGACAAACCCAAAATGGTGCAAAGGATATAATATATATCATGAGGAGAACCGATAAGAGAATAACAAGCCTCGTTATGCAGTGTGCGTTCCTTAAAAATGCACTGAAAAACGCGACTTCCGCGTATGAACATTCTTATCCTTTCTGATCAGCGACCATACGTAGTCTCCCATCATGGAAGCATCCCAATGGCCCTGGTACCTTTTCTCCATCGTTTAAATATCTTGATGGAATCTTTCGCCATGTTCTTCACTCACATCGCCCAGGTTATCACGAAAAAAGTCTAGATGTGAATGCAGATAGTGTAATTTTAAAGACATACGGCACCCCATTTTGCCATAGCAATTAATCAAGTTTGACACTAACCCCTTATAGTTTGGTGCCTTATGGTTGCCTAAAAACCCACAAACCACATCACGGAAAGCACACCTAGCCTCTTTTTCGATCGGAGTCATCTTGGCTTCAAGGTTCTTTGAATTCAACAGCGCCTTGACTTGTGGTCCTACAAAGATGCCAGCCTTGACTTTGGCCTCAGAGAGTTTAGGGAACATGACTCGAATCTGTTGGAAAACTTCCCCTCCAAAATCTAACGCAGTTACAAACTGCTTAATTAGACCCAACTTAGTATGGAGAGGTGGTAGCAGAACTATGTCAGGCTTCACAAGAGGTTCCCTGAGTACATTGTACTTTCCTGGTTGCAGTCCTTCACGTGGAGGCCACTGAACTGTTTTATAGTGCTCAGTTGAAGCCCTGCTATCCCACAGGCAAAGAAAACATGAATATTTAGTAAACCCTCCTTGTAAACCTAACAGGAAACCAATCATTTTGAAATCACCCCACACGTCCCAGTTATATTGTTCATACCTGATTTGAGTGAACAGTTGTTGTTTGACATTTTCATAGTCCTCTTTCATTTGAACAGAATGTGCAACTGGTATGCATGGATATTTGTTCCCATTGTGGAGTAGAACAGCTTTTAAACTCCGAGTTGAACTGTCAATAAACAGGCGCCACTCTGAGGGTATATGTGTTAACCGAATAGCTGTGAATAGACCATTAACCTCGCTGCAATAACAGAGAGAGCGGCTGAGAGCCATTGAGATCGTAGAACCTTGCAAACTCTTCATGCCGCTTTCGGTATACAGTGCTCTTGCTGTCTTCTCCAAGCAAATTCCACTCTTTGAGTCTGAAGGTCAGAAGCTCAGACCCTGATTTCGTCAGACCCAACTCTCTAATTAAGTCGTCCAATTCCCTCTGATTTGGAAAGTGAGGGTTTGTACTGAAAGTTACTGTATATTCTTCATCATGACTGTCCTCACCAGCCGATATCTCAGATGAGCTAGCTGCATCCTCATTTTCAACCTGCAAAGCAAAGAAACAAAATATAGGCATAGCTATATGTGTAGAAGAGCATCGGCACTAAGAAAAATCGACACATAATGACCCACAGTCTGTAAATACAGAAGGTAAAGTAATGGATAGATACCTGTTCTGTTGGACGTGGTATTGGAAGACCTTCGCCATGTGGTACAGGAGCTATGGACGACGCTATGCTTGGATACTGAAGAGTCTGCCTTCCTTTAACTTTCCTGTACTTAGAAACATCTACCATGCAGTAGTAGCAATCGTCGTGGTGGCTCTTTGGTTCTTTCCATATTCTGGGTACCGCAAAGGGCATTGCCTTGCGTACTCCCCGCAGCCACCCTTCAAGTGTGGAGCGGAAGCTTTCACAGATCACATGGGGTGCCCAGGGCTTATCTTAGTCACCCATAGGCATACCAAAATAGAGCCGATACGCGATCCAGAACTTGGTGCTTTTCACAATCTTGTGCGATACTTGCTTGGGGCCTATGTAATACCCACAAACGTAGCAGAATATATCCGGCGAGTGTTTACAAGCTCTAGTTGCCATTCTCTTTACCAAACTGTACTACATTAATAATAACTTGCAGATATAGAGAGAAGAGTTATTAAATCTGCAACAGATTACAGATTCCAGAAAAAAGCTGTATTCACAACACTGAAATAATGTTCCCAATAACAAAGGATCGATAGCACTCAAATCGTCAGCACAGAGAAGCACAGAAACACAGTACCTCAGTGCTGGTAACCATCAGACAAACAACCTGCTTTCTTTGTGTGCTCACACTTACTGACTTCTCAGACTCTGCGCTCTTCTTTATATAGCACAGTGGAAGTTTCGGGCAATTTCTAGAGCAAGAAACTGTCAACAAACATCCGGATTGTTCTCAACAATTCCTGATTATTCTGATATTGCTGAGCCCATAATAACATTATACTGGTAAAACATGAAAAATGGATTATCTCTGAAACCATTGATGATACACACAAACCAAGGCCAGATTTGGACTCCGAGTGATGTTTTGTATACTTAGGCTAGGCTGTTTAAATTTTTTTATTCTGAAATTGAATTTTATTGTGTTAGGGAGTGGTTTTTTTTGGTTTAACGTTTTATTTTGGGTATTAAAATTTTTTTTTCGTTCGTTCGCGCGTTTGCATAGAGAATATTACAAAATTATGTCCGGCTGTAAATGCAGTTTGTTCGGTTTGGAATATTTTTATAGAGGCTCGCTTACAAACAAAGCGAACACTCTTCATTATGCAATTTTTTTTTGTTTTTGTTTACATAGTAGGTTGCGTTGTATTTTTGGGTTCATAATATCTGTTCTTATTTAGAATAACGATGTAAATTTGTAGTTTCACTTGGAAACGATAAATTACTGGAATTTTTGTGATTTACAAACCATACTGGGTTTTGTGTTGAAAGAGAGAGCTGTCTCTCAGATGTAATTTGTGAATTACGAGTTTTTCTCCTATGAAATTTAGCGTTTCAAGTTGGAATTAATGTATTAAAGTAACTTTTCGGTATTAATATTTAATTTTTTTATATTTAATGATTGTTTTGGAAAATTGTTATTTTTTAAACTTCAGTTGGGGTTACTCATGCAGTTGAAACTTTAGGTAGATTGTTAACCGGAGATGGAGCCTTTTAGATGGCCAGTAACGTTTATGTGGTATCTATGTGTGCTTCCCCCAAACTGTAAGAGGGTTCGTGATTTTCAGAGAATTGATGACATGAAGTTTCTGGGTTTCATTTTTGTCTTTTGTATTTAAATGTATCGATGTGATTTCTGAAGGTAGTTTGAATAATAATATTTGTTAAATTATAATAACGGTTACTACGTATGGGCGCTTTATATTTCTACTGTACAGTTTTGTTTCGTTGCGTTTTATGATTTTTTTTTATCTTCTCCGATGTAACTGCCATAAGTGACCTTATTGGTAGCTAGGGCGTGAGTAAATTTTTGTGAATTCTGTAAAATTTGTAATAGTTTTTCCGTGAATTTGGCCAGAGCAAATTATAATTATTGTTTCGAAGTGAACTGTCAAGAAAATTTGGTAAATTAATATGACGTGATAATCAGTAGCAGTATAAACTTTGATAATTTTTTTGTCAAAATTTCAAGAGGATCGATTTGGAGGCAGCTAAGTTGGATCCAAATTCCATCCATTGAGTTTAGTTGACCCGATAGGTGATCGATCACCGATGAGAGAGAAGAGATGAGAAGAGTGAGAGAAGAGAAACCGAATGCGCAGGGACTTGGCGCAGGACAGTTTCGGAAGAGAGAAGTGAGAGAAGAGAAACCGAATGTGCAGGGACTTGGCACAGGACAGTTTCGGTCGAAGATGGTCTACTGGTATTTTTTGGGCAGTAGCTGGTCATTCTGCTCGACGCTTCGCTAAATATGCGTTTTAGCACTCGGTAGGCAAACCACGAGAGTTTGAACGAGTGTCTACGGCTTTACTGTCCATACAGACATACAGTAGGTTCGTTGCGAAACTGCCTACGGCGAAGTGATCGTTTGATTATTGCCAGTAAGAGAGTCTTTCAGCTGGACGTAGAAAGAGCAGCGTTCACCGACAAAAGTTGGGATGAGACAGGCGAGTTTCTTCGTCGACTTCTAGAATTGCAAATTCCGTCCAATTCCGGTGCGTGGTTCCACTTTCAGTATATCTCCTCCCCCCCTGATCCTCTTAGAATTGGACGTCTCTCTTGTTTTTTTTCGCCATTTGGAGAGAGAGCGAAACCAACCTCAAGCGTGCTGACCTGTTGCATGGTGATGCAATCCCTTGCATTCTAGCGAAGTGAGCAGGAAATTAATCACGACACTTGTTCGAATTTGTTGAGAACTCTTCGATGGTGGGCAGGGCTGGTCCCACCAGCTTTTCAGGTGCTCCTACGGGATACGGATTGTTCTTCATCACGTAGGGATATAAAGAACAGAAGTCGTAGTAATGGAGTTTCACGCCATCTGTACGCAGAAAGTATAGTTTGAACGGATTTGTACGCCCTCCGAACAAACTATCACCGCATTTGAGAGGATCCAATACCATTGAACACTTGATCGTGTTTATTTCTTCAAGGTACTCACCTACACCGTTCACCCTGAAGAACTATTTCTTTATATAATGAGCAACTGTCGCTACGACTTAGAAGATTATTTCAACTGCCGCTATGCATTGTGAAGAAGAGTTCACGATTGAAAAGCTTGTTCGGTAAGAATAAACCCTCGATTGGAAAGGAGGTGTTTATAAACTTGAGTTTAATAATGATGTTTAGGCTAACGACGCCCTCTTTGTGCGTGCTTTTGATTGTATTCTGTCCGTGTTTAAAGAGAGTGATAACTTGCTAACCTAATGTAAAGTGGGCACAAAAATAGTCTTGAACGAATTGAAGGCCCTTTACATCAAGTATAGGCATCCCTATAACTTGAACGGTGAAATAATGTTAAATCGTATTTATTGCATAGTGCAAAGCAACAATGATGTTTCTGTAGACTCGATCACATGCGAATTTAGCATTTTAGTTAAGCGCAGTAGAACATAAGGTGTATGTATTTTGATGTATATTGTTTTGCAGTATATTTATTTTCTCAATATTTGTTAAAATTTTATTATTTAATATAAATGTGCATATAGATTTCTCCTGTGCTATTTTGATGTTTATATATTAATTTTTGAATGTATATATTTATATATGTCGTTTAAAGTGTGTATAGAATTCTTCTGAATTATTTTGATTGTATATTTATTTTCTATATATTTCATGAAATTAATTTCAATAATTAATTCGTCTAAATAAACAGAATGTTGTAGTTGTGTTTTATTATCCAATAAATGCTTTCCTGGAATAATTGGGGTGATGGGAATATATATAAACGTTTGCTACAATATATATATATATATATATATACACTACTGTGCAAAAGTCTTGGCCAGTTGCAATTTCATTAATTTTAAGGTCATAAAGGTTAATAAAAGTGTACAAATGAACATTATAATGAAGTATATTTAAGCTAATAGCACATAGCACCACATAGAAACAAAAACCTTCACCAAAAATAAATGTGTTCCTAATATTTGGTATGTCCCCCTTTTCACTCGATAACAGCCTTGATCCTTTTCGGGATACTTTGCTGCAGAGACTCGAGAAAATCATTCAGAATGTTATTCCAAGCATCTTGCAAGACAGCCCATAGTTCATCCTGTGATTTTGGTTGCTTCTCTATCTTCTTTTGTTCCAGATAATCCCAAACAGCTTCAATGATGTTCAAATCTGGACTTTGTGGTGGCCATTCCATTAGTTGGAGCTCTCCAGCAGCCTCTTTTCTTTCCAAATATTTTTTGACATTATTAGCAGTATGTTTGGGGTCATTGTCATGTTGGAATATAAAGTTCCGGCCGATCAGACGTAATCCTGAGGGAACTACATGGTGTATTAATATCTGTCTATACTTTTCAGCTGTCATGATTCCGTCTATCTTCACCAAATCACCGACTCCATTTGCTGATATGCACCCCCCCAGACTTTTATAGACCCTCCTCCATGCTTAATTGTTGGTTGTAGACAGATGTCTTTGAGATCTTCATTGGTCCTCCTCACATCGTGTCTTCTCTTTGTCCCAAATATCTCAAATTTTGACTCATCACTCCAAAGTACTTTTTTCCACTGTTCCATGCTCCATTGACGATGTTCCCGTGCATATTTTAATCTTTTGGCTTTATTCCCTTTCCTAAGTAATGGTTTTCTTCTAGCTACTCGCCCATGAAGACCATTTTTAATCAGTACTCTTCTAATGGTGGAAGGATGCACTTGTGTTCCTGAAGTTTGAGCAAGTTCTGATGACAGCTCGGCACTTGATGCTCGTCTATTTCTCAGGGATGTAAGTTTCAAGTGTCTGACATCAGATTCCGAAAGTTTTCGAGGTCTTCCACTGCGTTTTCTGTCCGATACGATCCCTGTTTCTTCTTTTTTCATGATGATTTCTCGTATTGCATGGCTTGAAACGCCGGTTTTTCTTGAAATTTCCGACTGGGAATTTCCCTGTTCATGTAAGAATACGATTTTGTGCCTGATCTCAATAGAAACCTTCGTCATTTTGGTACGGTCCTTACGTAAAACTTCAGAAAATACCTGAAACAATATAATATCCATTAATAAATTTAGAACCACTTAAAGAGTAGAATTATCATTTAATAACATCACAAAGGACATTAATTAACCATGAAACCATGTTGCTTTAAATAATATGGTGTACTACCACTAAAATGTATACAAATTGTAACTTAAATGCCCCACTTGGTGATTACAACACAGTATGGTCTATGGTGCTAAAAAATGAAACCTCAATTTAAATTAAATATTGCCTTTAAATTGGAATGTGCCTCTACATATTAGATTGATTTGATGTATACAGCCTCAAAACATCAAGTATATTCATTTATATTACTCTAAGATTTAGATGTACGTGATTAATCAGAAAAATATATACCTGGCCAAGACTTTTGCACAGTAGTGTATATATATATATATATATATATATATATATGTACACTATACCAAATGTCTGGTTACGCCTTCTAAACCAACTGGATGCTTAAGACAACTGGCAGATTTCTGAGCCATCTGATGCTATCAAGAATATCTTCATTAATTAGACAAATAACAATCTGGCAACTCGAAAGTTAATAATACACACATACACCTAAACAAGCCATTTACGCCTTCTAAGCCAGATTAAGCCATCCAAGCCAACTGGCTGATTAAGACCTTCTAAGCCAATTGCAAAGACCAAGAGCTTTATTATGCGTCTGGCGGTCCCAGGCGAAAGATTCTCTCTCCTCCTTCCTCTCTCTCTTAGGTTAGGTGGATTCCCCCAGCTTGTTGGCAGCTGGGGTGAATTCCCCTTTTGCACCCTGGGGGAAGGGGTGGGGCTTGGCACCTTGCAACAAGGTGGAAGGGGTGGGGGTTGGCACCTTGCAGCAAGGTGGAAGGGGTTGGCACTGGGGGATGGGGTGGGGGCTGACACCTTGCAACAAGGATGGAAAGGGGTAGGGATGGTATCTTGCAACATTGCAATTGTAACTGCACTCTCCTGTTTTGCGGCCATGCTACTGTTCTTTCCCAGCAACCTCATTTGCTGCTCATAAACATTGATCTCTATACCGTAAGTGCACAAATATGACTCAAATTCTCATCATCATCATCATCATCCCATATATATATATATATATATATATATATATATATATATATATGATGAATAAAACCACGAAGGAAAAAAGAAACACAAAGTGGTGCTTAAGCGCTTTCGTCTAATGACATCCTCAGGAACACTGGAGTGAAAGGAGAATTCAAGGCAATATATAGGTTACAAAAATAAACATATATATATATATATATATAGTAAGTATAGAAAAAATTGTGGGAGGAGCAAACACATTTGTATGAAAAAAAAATGACAATTTTAGCACTTTGCCCGAAATTCAACATAAATTCAAATGGCTTGTTTCAAGCCAATTTTTATAGTTATTATCTGAATGGTAAACAGGTCACAAAAGAATAAAGAAATAAAAATAAATATAAATATAAATTGGAAAAAATTACAAAATAATGCCTTAGTGATATATGCGTCACAACCTAAATAACCATAAAGAAATAAACCAACAGATAAAAAGAAACAAAAATTGTAAGTGGAGTCTACAAATTCAAGCTCAAAAGGAAAGTTTACAATCAATTTAATAGATGATGCCAAAATGATATATATGTCACAAAGAAATAAAGAAATAAATTGAAAATTAAATTGTGAGAGGCACCAAAGGTTTTTCAGTTATTGTCTGAATCATATACTATGGTCAAAAACGAATAAAAAAAGTACAAGTAAATATAAATTGGAAAACAAAATGATGCCTAGATGATATATAAAGAACTATAAAAATATATACAACATATATAAGGTGTATATATGAAATATAAACGCAATATATAAGGAATATATATATATGCATAAGGGAAAAAATTACCAAAGGTTTTTATAATTATTGTCTGAAAAAACGGTAGGTCACAAAAGAATAAAGAAATAAAAATAAATATAAATTGGAAAAATTACAAATAATACAACTACACATGTACACCCGCATAACCAAATATATATAAAATACATACATATATACATACATATATATATACATATACATATATATATATACATACATACACATACATACATATACACATATATAAGAAATACGCATACAACAATAAATTGAAAAATAAAATTGTAAGAGAAACATACAGATTTATAAGGAAAAAGAGACAAAAACAAATTTTTACCACAGGTTTAGCAACCTGCCCTTTTTATTTAAATCCATTCTGAAGGAATTCAGAGCAACGGGATCGAGTTGAAACAGACCTTTACTCATGTTAAAGTTATTTGTAAGTTGAATTATAGCCGACTCAAGAATATTTCTATTAACAATGTTGCTAGAGTGAAACAAAACTGAAGCATTATTCCAATCAATACAATGGGATAACTCTGACAAATGGACAAAAAGGGCACTGGACAACTGTCCCGTTCTAACGGAATATTGATGCTGTTTTACACGCGTTTGCAAATCCTTTCCCGTCTGACCTATGTAAAAGGAATCACATTGCTTACACCCAATTTTATAGATAATGCCTAAATTATTGGTAGGGCTATTTTTTACTATGATGTTTTTCACAATATTGTTATATGAAAAAACTACACTGATATCAAAAAGTTTAAGTACATTAGCAATGCCTAAGAAGCCCGGGAAAAATGGAAGTACTAAAATATTCTTTAAGGTGCGAGTGTTTTTATTCACACGATAGACGGTGCGTTTAGCCTTATTAAGACAAGATTCCATGAACGCAGATGGGTAACACAGCTCACTTCCAATACCGTTGATATTTTCCAATTCGGCATCGATGTATTCCGGACTGGCGATCCTAAGAGCACGGAGAAACATTGAGGAAAATATAGCCTTCTAAATAGGGGTGTCATGTCCAGAGTAAAAGTGTACGTAGGACAAATTGTTTGTTTTTTCCGATAGATACGAAACTTAAAACCTGGGCTATCCCTATGTACACGCACATCCAAAAACGGGATTGAGTTGTCTTGTTCCACTTCTAAAGTAAACTTAATGGAGGGGACTTGGTCATTTAACTGAAGGAGGAAGTCATCCAGGTCACGATTCATGGGCCAGATACACAAAATATCATCGACGTGCCGCAACCATGGGATGCCAACCCCCAGGATTCTCGGGATGTAAGTAATTTCAAAAAACTCCATATAAATATTGGAGAGAAGGGGCGACAAAGGGTTGCCCATGACCATCCCAAAAACTTGTTGATAATGCTCGCCATTGAAAGTGAATTTACAATCCTTGATACAAAGCTTAATAAGTTCCAAAACAGTGTGTGCAGGTAATGGCAGATCATAGTTATGTAATTCTCGGGCGAGAAAGTCAAGCATATCATCAATCGGCACTTTTGTAAACAATGAACAAACGTCAAAACTGATCAATCTATCGTTGGTATTAATGCGAACATTATTCAATTTTTCAGTAAGATCCATAGAATTTTTAACGTGTGAATCAGAGATAGTTCCAAGAATGGGGGACAAAACATTAACAAGCCATTTGGAGAGGTTATAGGTAATAGAGCCCACCGAGCTAATAATAGGGCGCATAGGGTTGCCCGGTTTGTGGGTTTTAATAAGACCATAAAGGTAAGGCAGAGAAGGTGAAGTGGACAAGAAAAGGGGAATTAAGTCCTTATGATCTTTGAGAATGCGTTTCAAGCCACTATTGAATGATTTGATGACATCATCCTGAGGGTTCTTCCTAAGTTTCACGTATGTGGCGGGGTCCTGAAGCATCTCATTCATCTTTCCAATGTAGTCCACTTTGTCCATAATGACTAAGGTGTTAACCGTGTCTGCTTTAGTAATTTGGAGCTCACTATCTTTTTTTAATTGTGAAAGGCTATTGCGGAAACGTTTAGGAAAGTTATCTTCGTAAGTAATATTCGCAGCACCATAGACAAGGCTTTAACTATGTTAACCAAAGACTGAGGAAGGTTACACTGTTTTTCAAAACAAGCAAGACTATGTTTTTGGATGTGCGTGTACATAAGGATAGCCCAGGTTTTAAGTTTAGTATCTATCGGAAAAAAACAAACAATTTGTCCTACGTACACTTTTACTCTGGACATGACACCCCTATTAAGAAGGCTATATTTTCCTCAATGTTTCTCCGCGCTCTTAGGATCGCCAGTCCGGAATACATCGATGCCGAATTGGGAAATATGAACGGTATTGGAAGTGAGCTGTGTTACCCATCTGCGTTCATGGAATCTTGTCTTAATAAGGCCTAAACGCACCTTCTATCGTGTGAATAATAACACTCGCACCTTGTCAAAGAATATTTTAGTACTTCCATTTTTCCCGGGCTTCTTAGGCATTGCTAATGTACTTAAACTTTTTGATATCAGTGTAGTTTTTTCATATAACAATATTGTGAAAAACATCATAGTAAAAAATAGCCCTACCAATAATTTAGGCATTATCTATAAAATTGGGTGTAAGCAATGTGATTCCTTTTACATAGGTCAGACGGGAAAGGATTTGCAAACGCGTGTAAAACAGCATCAATATTCCGTTAGAACGGACAGTTTCCAGTGCCCTTTTTGTCCATTTGTCAGAGTTATCCCATTGTATTGATTGGAATAATGCTTCAGTTTTGTTTCACTCTAGCAACATTGTTAATAGAAATATTCTTGAGTCGGCTATAATTCAACTTACAAATAACTTTAACATGAGTAAAGGTCTGTTTCAACTCGATCCCGTTGCTCTGAATTCCTTCAGAATGGATTTAAATAAAAAGGGCAGGTTGCTAAACCTGTGGTAAAATTTGTTTTTGTCTCTTTTTCCTTATAAATCTGTATGTTTCTCTTACAATTTTATTTTTCAATTTATTGTTGTATGCGTATTTCTTATATATGTGTATATGTATGTATGTGTATGTATGTATATATATATATATATGTATATGTATATATATGTATGTATGTATATATGTATGTATATGTATATATATTTGGTTATGCGGGTGTACATGTGTAGTTGTATTATTTGCAATTTTTCCAATTTATATTTATTTTTATTTCTTTATTCTTTTGTGACCTACCGTTTTTTCAGACAATAATTATAAAAACCTTTGGTAATTTTTTCCCTTATGCATATATATATATATATATTCCTTATATATTGCGTTTATATTTCATATATATATATACACCTTATATATGTTGTATATATTTTTATATTTCTTTATATATCATCTAGGCATCATTTTGTTTTCCAATTTATATTTACTTGTACTTTTTTTATTCGTTTGTGACCATAGTATATGATTCAGACAATAACTAAAAAACCTTTGGTGCCTCTCTTACAATTTAATTTTCAATTTATTTTTTTTGGTTTATTTTCTTTATTCCTTTGTGACATATATATCATTTTGGCATCATCTATTAAATTGATTGTAAACTTTCCTTTTGAGCTTGAATTTGTAGACTCCACTTACAATTTTTTTTTTTTTTATCTGTTGGTTTATTTCTTTATGGTTATTTAGGCTGTGACGTATATATCACTAAGGCATTATTTTGTAATTTTTTCCAATTTATATTTATATTTATTTTTATTTCTTTATTCTTTTGTGACCTGTTTACCATTCAGATAATAACTATAAAAATTGGCTTGAAACAAGCCATTTGAATTTATGTTGAATTTCGGGCAAAGTGCTAAAATTGTCATTTTTTTTCCATACAAATGTGTTTGCTCCTCCCACAATTTTTTCTATACTTACTATATATATATATATATGTTTATTTGGTACTTTTGCATTATCCTCCCAACACTAATTTTTTTTTATAACGACTAACGCCTGCGGCGGGCTGTTTTTACCGTAACCTAACCTAACCAAATCTAACCTAACCTAACCTAATACCAACACTAATTTTTTTTATAATGGAAGGAAAATAAAGTACCATAACCAAAACCAAACCAACATTATATAAAAAAATTAGTGTTGGGAGGATAATGCAAAAGAACCGTTTATTTTTGTAACCTATATATTGCCTTGAACTCTCCTTCCATTCCAGTGTTCCTGAGGATGTCATTAGACGAAAGTGCTTGAGCACCACTTTGTGTTTCTTTTTCCCTTCGTGGTTTTATTCATCATAAATATTTTTCACATGTCACTTTCGTGAAATAATTTTCATATATATATATATATACACACAAATTCAGAATGGTTCCCTGAGACATATATATATATATATATATATATATATATAGAGAGAGAGAGAGAGAGAGAGAGAGAGAGAGAGAGATGAATTTACTTATTCCTATATAGAATAAATAAAAATCACAAGATGCGCTTTACAAGGACGGTTTATAAGAAACTGTTACAAATACGGTCACATGAAAGACGACACAAGCAAAGATCCAAATATGTTATGCATTTTTTAATAGTAAAACAAGCAAGAGAATTTAAGGACATCTATTTTATTAGAAGCAGCAATAAAAATCCCAAACTAAATTATAAAATATGGCGATTTCAATCACTCTTACATAAACACTGTTTTTAAGCCAAGGAAAAGACTATAAAATGTCAATGCCTGATAATAATTAATAGTTGGCGTGTGAGGGAGGCTTATCTGTTGTTAAGGTAAGATCGTTATAATTATTGTGTATTCACTGGCAGTTCATAGAGTATTCTTAAAACTGACAAACGGGTTTTGGTTCGTGAATAAAATGTGTTTAGGAATTGACGCAGAAAGGAACAAATAAAAGTTTGTGACACTTTTCAATAAATGAAACATTTCACTTAAAATTAAATCTAATAATTCATATTTTCCCCATTCATATTCGTGCGTAATAATCATTTTCAAATAACTCATTTTCACTCATTTTCAAATTTTCAATAATTTTCAATCATTTTCAATCATTTTCAAATTTTCACTGTTTGAAACTAGAATTAAACTGAAAATCACTGTAAAGTTTTATATTAAAACATTTAAGATGAAAAAATTATGGGAGAACAATCGTAAGTTAGGTTAGATTCGCGTAACATTCATTCATTGACCTTAAAAGTCAATTTTGAAGAATTCGTTCCGAAAGGTACAACAACAACAGCACCACCAAGTAATTTCTTCATCTCTAAATTCGAAAAAAAAATCTTTTTAAACAAGCACCTACATCAAATTAGCTTGTTGTGCAGTCGGCTACAAAAGTTGAGGTACACTGGGTCATAAGTATATAGTAGGTTAGCCCATTTAGAGTTACCAACTTTTTCTCTCTGAAATAAGGGTAGCTTCCTGCCCTGACAAGTACCATGAAAAGACGTAAAGGGAGCATGAACAAAACAGAACAATTAACTTATTTTTATTATTTATGTAACATAGACCTATAATCTTTTACTAATCGCTGCTTAAAACTCAGTTTTTCTCATTCCTTGCTGCCTTTAACACATTCACACACAAAGATCCAAGTAGGTTATACATTTTTTAATAGTAAAACAAGAGAATTTATAGACATCTATTTTATTAGAAGCCACAATAAAAATCCCCAACTAAATTATAAAATATGGCGATTTCAATCATTGTTAAATAAATACAATGAACTTATAACCCTTTAAGTTATGAATGCGTGTATTTGAAACGCTACCAATTTGTACCAGTCGTCCTGAAAGAGTTAAGCTAAGGAAAAGAATATAAAATGTGAATTCCTGATAATAAGTGGCGTGTGAGAGAGGCTTATCTGTTGCTAGGCTAAGATTGTTAAAGTTATTTTATTTTTATCAGCATTAACTAAAGGTCACATTTGAAAATTATTTACTTCACATAAATTTTTTTTGACAAGTTAGCAGTTTGCAACATTGAAATGTTAAGATTAATTTAACCATCTATTCTATACCATACTATACCAGTGATTGTGTCGTGATTATGTCTCTGATTAGTTTGTTTTATACAACCTCATTTTTTATATTGCGTACTTGTATTCAGAAAAGGAACTGAGGACTGCGGATGGCTGAAATGACTCCATAAAATTCAGATCTATCACAATGACTTAAAATAGTATTATGTGATTTAAGTTACGTAGTTCGCACTTATGTGGAAGTTAATTTGGCTCATTATTAAATTTATTACTCGTAAATTAAAATAAACTGAATTTTAAAGGTGAAATAGAAGAGGTGACACACCTAAAATTAGTATAAAACGTAGCCCGTTGTATTTAAAATTTCTAGCATTAAAATATTTGAGTGCTCCACCTACTGTAGCTCAATTTACTTAAGACTTTTTAGTGCAGCACCGAGAATCTATTCAGATAATAGAAATCGTTTGTCCCTCGAACATGCGGAAAAGCTGCTTTTCATCAGAAAAAATTTAAAATTTTTAAACTTTCAATCGTAGTTAATCGTAATTGACAACAACAAAAGGAAATAACAACAAAAGGAAAATATCTCATTTTTTATTTTAAAAGCAAGAAGTTTTCTGCTCACCTTAATAGTATGTTTTAAAAGTTATGCTAACACGTATAATATAATAATTAGATCCCGGGTTCTTTATTCCTTTCTCATTTATTATTATTATTATTATTATTTTTATTATTATTATTTAATATTTATACTTATTATTATAATCAGTAGTATGGGCGAAAAATGGACGAGTGCAGGAATGTTGCAATGTTGACCAATGTTGCAAAGGGGAGGAGGAATAGTGCAAAGGGTTATGCAACAAAGGGGGAGTGGGGAATGGTGCAAGGGGATGGGTTATGCAATGAAGGGGAGGGGGTCATCAACAAATCAATGCTGCAAAGGGGGTAGGGGGAGGGAGCTTTGGGGGGAGAAGGGATGATGACCTCCCCCAAAGGGGTAACCTTAACCTAAGAGAGGGAGAGAAAGGCGAAGGAGGACGGTCTTTGGGGGAGAAGTTGGGATGTCCTCACCCCACAAGGGAAACCTAACCTAAGCCTTAACCTAAGAAGGAGAGAGGAGAGAGTTCTTTATTCCACCGGAGTCCATCGCATAATGAGCGTCCAGGGGCCAAGCAGCTGTTATGTAGAGGGTCGTGAGTTGCCAGATACCACTTATTTATATATGGAGGGGTTACCAGAGAGCACTATATATTTATTTATTTATAGATGAGTTTCCAGAGACTCCTATATAATTAATTATATGCAAGGTTACCAGGCTGCACCATTTATTTTAATTACTTATTTATTAAATATAAAAGAAAAACAATAATTATTTTAATTAACTTCTCCGAAAGTGTCTATTTACTTTCGCCATTCCTCTGTGAACGAGAGAGTTAGAGAGAGTGAGGCGTACTTTCTCTGCTCCTTATAAAAAATGTGTGTACATGGCTAAACACACACACACACACACACCCTTATTCTACTTGCTGATCCTGGATGTTTGGTATTATTTTTATATAAGACTGTATTGTATTAACCCTACGATTTAATTAACATCACACAGTCTTATATATATATATATATATATATATATATATATATATATATATATATATATATAAAATTTCATGAAATATATAGAAAATAAATATACAATCAAAAT
The DNA here is from genome assembly GCA_023014485.1 of Bathynomus jamesi. NCBI lineage: Eukaryota > Metazoa > Arthropoda > Malacostraca > Isopoda > Cirolanidae > Bathynomus > Bathynomus jamesi. The sequence continues at coordinate 550,095 of JAJOZX010001793.1, read as the reverse complement.
AGTTAATTCTATGCACAACTTGAACAAACAATATGGGGTTGTTTGTGGTGGGTGGGTGCACTAAAAACCTATCAGAAATACGAACGAAAAATATGGGGATGTTTGTGGTCGGTATGTGTGCACTAAATGCCTAAGATATACACGTCTACTGAGAAGTCTATTTTTTTATAAAGAAATTTCAACGAAATCAAGAAGAGTATTCCTTTATTCATTTATTTTCAATTGAAATTATTTCGTACCTTCAAGCTAGTATATTTAATTAACAATAAAAGAAAAATGTACACAAAATAATAATTACACACTTTAAACGCTGCATATATATATATATATATATATATATATATTAATATATATATATATATATATATATATATACAGGGGTTGGACAAAATAATATGAACACCTTGATAAATGGCGGTTTTTATTCTTAATATGGAGTTGGTCCTCCTTTAGCGGCAATAACAGCTGCAATGCGTCGGGGAATTGATTCATACAGCTTTTGGACAGTGGCTAGAGGAATCCTGAGCCATTCTTCGAGCAAACCCTGCTCCAGTTCCTCCAAAGACGCCGGCGGTGGGAATCGGCTTCTGACCTGCTGCTCCAACTGACACCACAGATGCTCGATAATGTTAAGATCCGGGGATTGTGGAGGCCAATCCAAGCGTTCTACTTCACTAACATGCTCTTCAAACCAGTTTTTAACGACCCCAGCGGTGTGGATTGGTGCATTATCATCCTGGAAGACGGCGCCGCCATTGGGAAACAGCGTTTGGACCATGGGATGGACCTGGTTAACCCTACCATGCAGTACTACAGCTGGGCCAAGAGTATTCCACGATATTGCTGCCCAAACCATCACAGATCCGCCTCCATGCTTAACGGTTGGGGTCAGGCAGTCGGAGTCATAAGCATCTTTTGGCTGTCTCCAGACGTAAACTCGACCGGAACATGGAAATAGCGTAAAGGAGGATTCGTCGGAGTAGACTACATTCTTCCACCGGTCCATTGACCAATTCTTATGGTCATTACACCATTTTCTGCGCCGCTCAATGTTGATGTGCGAAAGGAAGGGTTTGGCAATTGCAGCCCTCCCATGGTATCCAGCTCCATGGAGCTCGCGACGTACAGTTCTGGTCGATACCGGGCTTGCAAGATGCTGGTTAAGCTCTGCAGTCACTTTTGGAGCTGTGGTCTTATGGTTCTTTGTCACAATGCGCTTTAGCACCCGGCGGTCTCGATCACACAGCTTTTTCTTGCGTCCACTATTGCATTTGTCGGTGCTTGTCTTTCCATGGTTTTGGTATGCAGACATGACCATAGAGACAGTTCCTCTGGATACATTGAACATCTGAGCGGTTTTCGTCACCGATGCACCAGCCATCTGCGCTCCGACAATTTGCCCTCTTTGGAAGTCTGACAGGTCTTTCATAACTGCTAATTCATAATTCACTCAGATCTGTAAAAACAACGTGAGGGTTATAACATGACGTATACACTCTCTGTTACGCATTTAAATAGGTTTGCCAGTCATTTGACCGTTTACTTTGTGTCTGAGCAGTCCGTAAAGATAACCGGTGAAATCGGCGGGTGTTCATATTATTTTGTCTAACCCCTGTATATATATATCTTATTCATGATGTAATGAACGTGTACATTTAAAAGAAAAATCTTACAAACATACTGAATAATTATTTAAAAACTAAAAATTTTAATTCATACATTTCAAATCTCTAAACTTGTCAGCGATTCTTTCTTTGAAAAAAACTTTGTGCTGCCTTTCCTCGAATAAAAATCTAACGATATAAACTCGAAACAGGTGAATCGCCGATCAAAAAGGTTAACCTTTGCGGTTAACCTGACATACATATCGTCTCAAAACTGGTTTTAGTCTCACTCTAGTTCAAATATTATTGTTGTCATTGTTATTATTATAATGAAGTTAAAACAACTTAAATATATGTACATAAGCAACACGTGATTGTTTTCCATGAACAAATTATTTATAGGCTAAATTAGCCTTTGATTAAGTAATGAATTTCCTTATCATATTCCCATATACAACAATATATATATATATATATATATATATATATATATATATATATATATATATATATATAGGGTGGTGCAAATTACAGTAGTAATAATAAGCTAAATCGGTTTTCCTTCTCCCCGAATTGTTCATTTTGACTAAGATCCAGCTAGTCACCCGCCTTAGACCTACAGTTTAATGTTGAATCCGAACTACGCTCCAGCATAGGCGGGCAGAAATTACAGTGTTATCGTCCGGACTCGCTCTCTTAACCTCCGATCAGCACCCCAGCGTCTTAACCACTAGGATACCTAGGGTGCCAATTTATCTACCAGCCCAACGAGACATTCATTTTCACGAACTAAACACAATTTAATCACATTCCTACGCGAGAATTGGCAAGTAGAAAGTCGGCCGAATAGATGAATCAAAGTTGAGGATCGAATAGTTTGATCTCAAATAATAATATAATAATGTAAAATATTGTCGTGATAGAGATTGCAAGTGGCAAATGTTGATCAATGTTGCAAAGTTGTGATGGATATTGCATGAAGGGGTGGGTTCCAAAATAGGAAAACCGAGAATAGTATGGGCACAAATAATATTGCAAATATTTGAAACCATCGTGGAGAGCTTGCAAGTGGCAATACACCTTGAGATGTGAGCATTAAATCTACGGAGAGAAGATAAAGACACCATTAGTCGACCAATCAGGACGTCCAAAGCGTGGACCCGTTATATCGGAGTTACGATTGGTACACAAAATTTAACATAGCCCCGCCCAGTTACGTTGACAACCAATCAGCAAACTTAAGAACCGCCTATTAGTCTTTTGGGGTGGTGCTTGGGGATCATGCATATAAAAGGAAATATTTTCAGCTGGAACTTACAACAGTCATTTTCACCAGTGAATAAACATTCCCTCCGTCACGAATCAAGAACTTTACAGTTTACCGGATTTATATCAAGATGGAGACATTGCAGCAGTGTCTACAATTAATCTTTTTAACACAGCCAACCGGGATGGATTATTTCCAGCGCAAACGCTCCTTACGATCCGACGCAAGGGACTGCCGTAGAAATGTAAGTAATTATGTGCCTGTAATTTTATTTTTTGTAGCCATTTGTTCGCGAACTTGTTATTTATTTAATGTGCCTGTCATCAAGAGAAAGAGCACTGTTCTGGATTATTTCATCATATATATGGAGGGCTGTAGTAATTCATCTCATCACATTAAAAATGCTTCATTTAAATAGTACGTATCCGCAATTATAGATTAGTTTGCAATTAATATTATGTTAAAGTCCTGTTTTGATTCGTTGAATTTTTTATAGCAATCCTTTGCAATTTTTAAATAATTTTATAATTTCCATAATAAATGTTATTCGGCATTTTTCTCTTAAAGGAACTTCTTTGAACGGTTCGAAGATATCTTCACATTGTAATACTCTTAATATATGTATATTCTGCATATGTTTTAAGCAATTGAGTTTTTATTAAAAAGAATCAGTATGAACTAATTATTTACCCTTTCTCTTTAAAGGTCCGATGAGGATTTGACACGCGTTATACAATCTTTTCATTTTGAAGAAACACATGTCGTGGACCTGAATACGGAGGTAGAAGTTTCACCGAGCAGTCAACCCAGCGCACATCATTAACGAAATAATTTAAGTTTTTTCTTATGTTTCGATCTTTTTTTTTTCTGGGAAGAAGACAATGTATTTTCATCAATTTATTAAATCATGTTTTTAGTACAATATCTTAAGCTACAGAAAATACAAACTAACATTATTGGTTACAGGAACAAAACATCATACTATACAACGAGTACGCACAATCGGAAAACGGCTTTTTATCTGTCTGCATACCATTTCGTCGTTTCGTTGTGTGACACGGGTCGAATAATTTTTAAAAATTTATAAATTCTTTACTACGTGACATATGCATGAGAAATGAAATGCAGTACATTCCACAAGTATTACTAAAATAACCTTGTAATCGGAATGGGTTCCATACAACTTCGGGGATATATAACTGATCGAGAAATTTTACAATAACAGGGTCACTCCAGGGTTGAGTGCCAAGTGACTCAAAATAGTACATGCGGTCCCTATTTTTAAAATAGATTGCAAACCAATGAATCCCTTCACCACCAACATCTGTGTCACAATAAGACTACTGCAATCTCTCGTAGTTGGCAATTTCAATGTTTCATTCTTCGCAAACACACCGATAAATTTGGAACGTGTGATTCGTTCACTATTCATTACTCTCTGAAGTGTATTCGCGTCTATTTTAAAAGTCAGTGACAACGCTCCTAAATCTGTCTACTTCTATTAGGGCTTGTGACTCGAGGTATACTAGTACACTAACAGGCGCGTCTATCGGCTTAGCGAATTCCAATCTGACTGAGATGTTTCCACTCTGTTGTGGACTTAAATGTGTATTTACACTAGCAGAGAAGTCAGGTGTGATGTCAAACGGATAAAGGTTAAATTGATCGATGAATTCTTTCTGCGTTACCCCAATCCCGAGCTCATCACAATCACCTGCAATATGGGCCAGATTACTATATGCTCTCGCGCAAAGCGAGAACACAGCGTCTGATGAGTAGTCCGTATCCAATGTTCCTCCCAACGCAACGCCATCAACGTATAGCGTTATATTTTTAAGGCCGAAATTCTCGAATTTAAAGGCATTCTTTTTATATTTTTCATTCACCGAATTGTGTTCCTGCATTCCAATTAATATCCTTTTAGGTAGATTTCCCAGAGCGATGTTTTCTATCTGTTACGATGCCAACCCTGCGGGCACCGTGTATAGTTTGATCTGTACTCTGTTAATTGGGTATTTTACTGTGGCGTGTAGTAAATTTTTCTCAATTTCTATTTGTTTTGGTGAACTTAATTTCACTCGCCGTACGCGGAGGTATGTCTCCATAATGTGAATCACAACGGTTTTGCTCCCTCTTCTTGGTCAGCATCCAGATTTAAACAGATCTCAGGATTCGTGCGGGTGAGCTTTATTTCATTATCCACCCCATTCACAAGCAACTTCTCCTGGAATGTGAAGTCCGTTTGCAGGCGTCCAAAACACTCATATATCTTCTTTTTAAAAATTTTTAAATTTGTCCTTTATACTACTTTCGTCTTTAGCTTGATAATAGCCCTCGGCACTTAAAAAGGTATCCTTCGCTTCTTTGGAAATGTTCAGCACATTTTCCAGATAGGCTCATAGGTGATAGTACCCCGTTCCTGTCGATATGTTGACCTGATTTAAATATACGTCACACTGGTTGAATATGGAGTGCAAAAAGTTTGTTTCAGGGTATACAGCTTATTTGTCATCGCAATCCATTCCATCAGAATGGGCTATACGTAGTTTAGCGTACATGTGCACAAAGTTTGGGTCAAAAAAGTAAGGGCCTGAGCTGGGTATCACGAATTATATAAGGGCACTCGGGGAACTAATTGTTTAAAGAGTTAATTGTAATAAAGTCACTGTTTTCAATAGAAACTTGAGTTGGGACATGTCAAAGAGAGACAGCTCCGATTTACAACATTGTGAACTACACGGATTGATGAAACGTGCCATGACGAGTTAGAAATAGTGCCTCCTCTCTCGCCAAGTAGTAAACAAACTATGATTCATGAGATCAATGTCCTTAGCTTATATCAGTCAAAAAGTCCACTACCACGCTGGTATCTCACACCTCGATAGACTGTGAAAGGCTTTCTGTCCATTATAACTCAGTGCGTCGAAAGTGCAGCTTCACTGTTAAGCTCCCATCAACGAATGGGAAATTTTTTCCCTCAATCGTTCTTATATATATATTGACATATTGGTTATTAGATTAGTTGCGACATTCACATAATGGGGTCTGTCATATGTAATACTCAAACTCTTCCCTCGGTTGGGAATGTGAGCAATGCGTAGCAGGCGTGCCTGGGTATCCCCAACAAACTGGTGCTCTACGATATCGCTGTAAATATAGCACGTGTCTTGGGGTGTATAGCCAGCAACCAATTTCTCCAATTTCATCTGATACATTAGGCTGGACAAGTCATGTTGTACCTCGTGAAAAGTATCTCTTTGGAAGGCTGATCGATATCCCCCCTCGGTTATAATTTTGAACAGCCCTTTGTCTTTAATATTTCTGTTAGCCTTTGATTTTAGGATTAGAGTATGTGCAGGGTTTTCTTTGTTTACAATTTCATATACTAAATCAGCCGTAAGATTTGAGTTTTTTAAACTTACGTTTAAGTCTCTCACAACATCCTCAGACGCACCATAACGGCCCGGACCTAGTGTTACTACTGTACTGTAATACCATGCATCCTCAGTCGGGGCGATACATATAATTTCATCCCGAGTTACCCCGGCTTTTTCACACTCATCAAAGTCTCTAAGAATCGTAAAAACGGATCTTTATAATCAATATTTAAAAAGAGGGTGTCCAGCTGAATGAATTTCGCATATCCCCACCTCATACGTATCACGACCCAATTCAATGGGTCCATGGAGTTCTGTTACAAAGTTATCCAGGGTGTTGTTAGGGTGTACAGACAGGGACGAGGAGGACGGGAGTGTGACGTAGAAATGGTTAGGCGCCATGTTGCATACTATTTAAGCTTCATTATTGCATCAGCTTTTATAGGTGTTGAAGCTTTCTGGGTACCCTAGCCATTTCACCAGGTACATTTTTCTCTTTCCTGAACCTTTGCTTCCTAAAATTTTCTCAATTTTAAACATTTTTTCCTAAATTAAATGTCACTTTCTGCAACTCCTCGCGGTAAAAGCCTCCTGCGATTTCTTCCCCATTCAAATCTTCAACGTAATACAACATTATCTCGCCTTTAGGTCTCATAGCCCTAACTTTAAAAATCTCACGTGTCCATCCTTGCTCAAATCCCTTCGCGAATTTATTTCCCGAACGCGACAGCCTTACATAATCATTGATTTTGAAACGCGCAGAGTGTGGTGTGGTGTTGTTCCATCTCTTCTCACATCAGCTCTGGCGCGTACCTCTTTCTAAAATCTCGTTAGGTGTTGTCCCAATCGTGCGATGGTGTGAGCGGTTGTAGGATGAGGCCAATGATTCCAGAATGTCTAGAATCTGTATGTGTTTTTATGTGTAAAATAGCGGTGCATGCGTTCCTTTATGGTACGTTGAACTCTTTCAGCTAAAGATGCCTTATGTATAGAATTGGTAGTGTAGTAGCTGATATTAAACTCTGTCAACATGTTCTGAAAAGCTCGGCCTATAAATTCTTTCCCCATATCCGTACAAAAATAGCCAGGAACCCTGTTTTCTTTCAACATCAGCGTTTTGGTGGCTTTAGCAACTGTTTCAGGCGATTTATTTTTCAGAGGAATTAGCCACAGATATCTAGAGAATACATCTATTATGAATAGGATGTAGCGGTAACCATCGTTATACACTGAATATCTTTGCATGTCTGTTAAATCTGCTTGCCAAATAGAGTCAGTCGAAGCAGCTGTTGTCTTTGCTGTTTTAAACCTTTTTCTCACAGGCTTATGAAGTGTACAAGCGTCCTGCTCCCGCAAAAACCTCTCAACATCTTTTTCCCAACTCCACCATTGTAAACACTTCTGTACACTCTATCTACGCCTCCGATGGAGGCTAGGCTAGAAATGTCATAATAACGTCTTCTCAATATGTTAGCGATTTGCGTATTTTACACGTGGGTAATGTTGACTGTTGTTTAAACTCTTCTTTCTCCTCTTCAGAGGTGTTACCGCCGTGGGTGATGGAGTTTTCATTTGTGGCACGTGCTATGCATGTTCCAAGTCTTTTAACCTGTTCAGGTTTCCTATTATGCTTTGGGGATATTTTTTGTGTAGTCTTGCTTTTATATGCTTCCATCTTGATGGTGAGGGTCTATCCAACATTTTCAGCAGATCATGGACGATGTCTACGTTATTCAATCCCTGTACCTTTGATCCTCCCACAATGATCTCACCTGTATCGGTCCATTGTATGTTGGATCCTCATTCAATAGATTATAAAGACTTAAACCTTTATTCCTCAATGTATGTGGGAGGGTGCTTTTTAATACATGCTCGATATGTTGTTGGCCGACCCGTTAATCTTTGGTTGGCAGCTCTATCGTCGGACACAGGCCCTATGTCACCATGTCCATCGTTGTCCGTGCTGTGCCTAATAACCACGGGAATCTCTGTCGGATTCTTATAGTTTTCGTACTCGTGAAGAAATTTCTGCATAGCTTCTTGGTATAAGATTCTTTTCTCATCAGATGTTTTTTCACTGTTTAATAGGGCTAACAATTCGCTTTCCACTCTTTTAAGCCTGCTTTTACGGGGTTCTAGAACCGTGTCTGGATTCTTTGAACTTTGCAGTGAAGCATACACCTCGTGTGGAATCACTATCACTTTCTTCATTATATTAATCTAGTCAGTAAAGGACCCAAAACTGAAAATAAGATGGAGAGGAATGACCCTCCTCTTTGTTCAATAATTCGTTTTTTCTTCCCCACAATTTGACTTTTACGAGCGAGTGCACATATTATGTTCTTATAACGGCGTAGCCGAGCCTTCTGAGGGGGTTTCATTGATACAGTGCAATTTATAACGTTAAGACAGATTTCACAGATTTATTTTAAAAAGTCGATATTTTTAGCAAACATCTGTTGCATTGCTCGGGGCAGTCGATGATAGATTTTTATTAATTCATGGTATTTCTTTAGCCTCTTTGTCATTCTGGAATATACACCGTTTCAGGCTCGTTTGGAAATATATTCGTTCTTAGAAGCACCCTAAACGTGTTTCGCGGATGAAGGGCGCAGAGCAGATATCCGTAACGCGGGCTTGTAGCTTCTTTATAAACTTCCAAAAACTCCTTACGCTGATTCGGGAACATTTGATTGGCTAATACCCCAATTTGTGACACATCTCTACGTTGCGCGAATAAGACTAGATATTGTGTATTTAACGACACATCGCGCATGTATCTAATTTTGAAAAATAGATTCTGATTGATGAAGAACACGATTATGTTAAGATGGTGGGAGAATACTGTAAATGTCTTGGCAAACGTTTTATCCATCTCCAACATGAGATCGTCAATTACAATGACTGTATGTTCATTTCCCTTTAACGAATTAACGTCATATACACCTTTGTGGAACAAAATATCATCTTGGTACTCGTTGAACACTGATTGATACGTCGAATAGCACCATATAACTTTATGCACAAATTTTGAGAACATCTCTCCCTTTTCTTTAATGATTTTAAGCATAAACACAGTTTTACCACATCCTGTAGGGCCAGATATAATACATGTGGATGGGCTCGTGAACCTGAATTTTTCTACAGAATCCATTTCTAACACGTCACACTCCTAAGTGGGTCATTTACAAAATATAATAAATATTTAAGTGATGATTTATATTCTACAGTCTTGTTTTTCTCTTCTCCCACAGAACCGTGAATGACGATGAGGTACAGCACCCATCATCGATATTACAGATGACCCCGACGACAGTGTAGTTGTGTCACAGACTCCATCCCCTGCCGAGTCCACACCAGCGATACCTGTAGCACGCGACAATTCAAAGCGGAGGCATGATGAAGCCCTCCACGTCAGGTATAAAGCGTGCCAGGATTGCGCCGGTTGTTAGACCCCAGTAATAGAGCCCCAACCTCTACGTCTTACGACACAACCCCCACAATAGTACCTTCCTCAAATATACCCCTTATTCCTGTTCAATTCCGGGTACATCCTCCACAGCAGCAGCAGCTTCTCGTTCTGTAGAGGATGGCATAACATTCGAGTTGGTGCGCACCGCTACCCCCACCCCAGCCTTGACTAGAAATCGGTATATAGTCAGGGTTGATCCTAGATCCATGTATAGCAATGGTGTTGAACACGGACTACGGCGCATAGTTGAACGTATTGTAGAGTTTGCCCTTCAGAACCGCGACGAACGTGAAGTCAGGACGAGGCTGTCCTTCGGTTCGGGTCAGATGACGGAGATGTAGATGATTTTTGGGTAGTAATACCATTCAGACGCTTGGCAGCTGAGATATAGAGTATATATTAGGCCGTATAATGCAGGCCTCTCAAAGTAGTATAGCCTTCAATATGGACAACTTCACAGTAAATATTGACCGTGTATTCCGTGTTGCGGGTCATAGTGCCACACCTTATACTCTTAACTTCAATTCTCAGGCTATTTATAGATGGCATATAAACGTCGATCGTGGTTGCGGCTTTATAGCAGTAGTCTTAGCTCGTATGTTTACTGTACTAAATACACGGACAAAAAATTTGGTTGCCTACGGTAGTGGAGCGGGCCCGTAAACTAGCTGTAGACTGTAAACTTGAGTTTGACTGTAATATGGGCCCTGAAGAGCTGAGAAGGGTAGAACAGGAAATGAATGTTCATATAGTTGTATTTGGAATGGATGATCATCGTAGGACTGTGTATGTTTTTAAAGCAGTGTGAGAGATCATACAAGACCCCTACTTATTTTAGGGCTGTCAACGGGACCTTTACGCGAGTTATGATAAAAGTCGAAAATATGGACGACATCATGATTTGTGTAAGGGGTATCGAGTTTGCGGATGATATAGTGAAATGTTGTAAAGATTGCCACATGGTATGTGAGCAGTATAAAAGCTCCAAATGTGAAAGCCGTGTAGTTGAAGCTGAGAAGAGGGATTGTGATGTGTGTAGACGCACATTTTTCAATAATAACTGTTTTGAGCTCCATAAATCAATTGGCATTTGCAGGAAAATGAGAATCTGTGAATGTGGTATGTTTTATATATGATGGATAATTGGGGGAATTTCAAGCATAAATGTGATGAAATTCACTGTTCTACATGCCATGAAAAATATAAGGCAGTTGGAGTAAAGCATGTACGTTATATGAAAGACGCTAAGCCTAAAAGTAACCCTTGTATAACTGTACTACGATATAGAAACATACACGAACGCTGAAACCAAAGAGGTTATTCCACATTTACTTGTAAGCCAGACTATCTGTGATGAGTGTATGGAGATCGAGTGTGATGAGTGCCACAAATGTGGTAAACGGACAAACGTTTTTAAAACGAATGCCCACGATAGCCCTGTGAAACTCTTTGTATCTTATATTGTCAAGTTAACAAGTTAAAAAAAATGACTGTGTATATTCTTGTCCATAACGGGGCAAAATTTGACACATAGTTCCTTTATAAGGAGTTGCTTGAGCACGAGTCATCTGAGATATTTACAGGTGATCCCTTGAAAAGAGGCAACAAACTAATACAGATGCAAATAAGAGGTAATGTACAGTTTAAAGACACTTTATTATTCACACCTTGTAAATTAGCAAAGCTACCCAAGGTGATGGGCACAGCCGCTGAAGTTTCAAAAGGATATTTCCCTTACACATTCTTCACTAGCGAAACTTTAAATTACATAGGACTACCTCCACCCAAACATTACTTTAACTATGAATGTATGAGTACAGATGAACGTGAAGATTTTGACCGCTACTACAACAGTTTTAATGAACTAAACCTTACAATATAGCTGATGAATGTGAGCGTTATTGCGTGAATGATGTGCGCTTGCTTAGAGTATGTTTCCAGGCCTTTAGAGGGATGTACATAGGCGGTTTCAAATGCGAACAGTTGCAAGTCGAAACCACGATCGACTCATTATGTTTTACGGTGTTCAAGAATAACTTCATGCCTAAAGACACCTTAGCCGTTATTCACAGAAACAGTCCCCGCAGTTATGGGTACAAGCTATTTACTGGCTCATACACATACAGCAGCAGACAAGTGTATACATAAAGCATGACCGCAACACGGGTGAAGTACCCATTAAGGTTAATGGTCGTGTTTTTTGGGTTGATGGTCTAAGCGAAAACCGTGCCACTGGTGAGAAGACTGTGCACTCTTTTAACGGTTGCTGGTGGCACGGATGCCCCCGTCCTGAGTGTGGAATCGTAGGAGATATCCACGGTAGATCTGCCGACAGTCTTGCGTGGACCCGCACCCGCGATCAACTTATAGGCTCCCAGTTCACTCACAAAGTCTTGTGGAAGCATAAGTATGATGCATGCACGGATGGAAACAGATGGACAGTACCGTGAAGAAATAAACACGATCAAGCGTTCAATGGTGCTGGATCCTCTCAAATGTGGTGATAACTTGTTCGGAGGGCGTACAAATCCCTTCAAGCTATACTTTCCGCCTACGGAGGGCGTGAAACTCCATTACTGCGACTTCTGTTCTTTATAACCCTACGTGATGAAGAACAATCCGTACCCCGTGGGTGCACCTGAGAAACTGGTGGGACCTGACCTGCCAACCATCGAGGTGTTCTCAACAAATTTGAACGGGTACTATTTCGACCTTTCTTTAGTAGATGTGCTCCCCCCACGCGATTTATGGATGCCGATCTTACCCGTCGTTATAAACCACAAGCTCATGTTTCCCCTGTGCGTGAAGTGCGCAGAGAAGAACAATGGGGAATGTAATGATACAACCAACCAGCGTAAGATCAGAGGTTTAATACAAGCCAAGAGCTGGATCTAGCTGTTCGCCATGGCTACAGAATATTGAAGATACATGAGGTGTGGAGGTTTCAGAAGCTACCCAACCTTTTCACGCCATATATAAACGCTTTTTTGAAGGATAAGGTAGAAGCATCAGGGTATCTGCGAGGAGTTGATACCGAAGATGAAAAATCGGCTTATATTCAACGTTACTGTGACCGTGAAGGTATACAGCTTGACCGTTCCCAAATTGTAAAGAACCCAGGCAAGCGCTTTAGTGCAAAGTTGTGTCTAAACAGTCTTTTGGGAAAATTTGCACAGAATACTGCCGAAGGGAACGTTCATTTAGCACAAAGTTATAGTGAAGTCTGGGATTATGCCAACGCTCCCGATAAAGATGTCATGGAGATCGTGAATGTAGGTCATACTTACATAATAAAGTACAACAATACCGAATTGGCCACAGATACCTCACGGGTTACAAACATACCTGTAGCCAGCTTCACAACGGCCTACGCACGCATCAAACTTTGAGGCCTCTTGCATTCTCTTGGGCGGAGGGTTTTGTACGCCGATACAGATAATGTGATATTCACAGCGAGGGAGGGTGAATACATGCCTCCTATTGGTGAATTCCTCGGAGAGTTGATTGATGAGATCAAGGATGAGTATGGAGACATCGCATACGCCGACTCTTTTGTCTCAACAGGACCAAAAACTTATGGGGTACGGGTGAGGGTGGGGGAAGATATGAAATATATCGTGAAGGCTAAGGGTATCACGCTCAACCAGGCGAATCGGCGGATTGTTAACTTTGATTCGTTGAAGGATCTAGTGTGCTTGGATGATGATGAGGGCGACCAGCCACGCCAACTAACTGTAGGGACCCACAATTTTCGGGCGCAGAAGGTGGGGGGCGTAAAGGAACTTAGGGGTACGAAGGTGTGCCGTAACACCTATAGGAAACGTTACCAAGTGCCTGGTACCTATGATACCGTACCCTTTGGATACCATAATCTTTGATATGTCTATTGTTAACGATATGTTTATTTATTACACGTATTTGTATATATGTGTGTGTATATATATATATATAAATTCAGTGGCGGCTCGTGGTAATTTTACTTACGCATGCAGTCACATGCATTACAGTGTAGTACATATTAGATAAGCTGTATTTTGTCTTTTATGGTATTCTTATGAGTTATGTAGTAACCGAGGATAGAACCAATATTATATTAATAATATTAATAATAATTTTAACTTTATTTTTTTAACTTAAATAATAATTTTACATTCATTGAGTATATTATTTACGCATGCAGTGCATGCCTTGCATTCATTAAGAAGCCGCCCCTGAATATATATATATATATATATATATATATATATATATATATATATATATATATATACCTTGAATATTTCGTTTATTAAATAAATCGTGTTTCAAATAGCGTTTCACTTTCTCCTTTGTGTGTGTGTGTGTACAGGCGAAAGTTCTAAGCTCCGCCCACCTGTATAATCAGTTACGTGACTCCTGCTACTACCTGGGCATATCTCTTCCCTGCGTGCTCAGTTTACCGCTGCAAGCCCTGGGTCTCAGACGTGTATTTTCGTGACCGGAAAATTCGCCGTAAACATTTTCACCGTAGGAAAATTCGCCGTAAACATTTTCGCCGTAAGACAAATTCGCCGTAAGGATATTTCGCCGTAAATAAAATAAAATTAAAATTAAAAAAAAGTTTAACTGAACCCTTATAATAAGACAAATTCGCCGTAAGGACATTTCGCCGTAAATAAAATAAAATTAAAATTAAAAAAAGTTTAACTGAACCCTTATAATAGCCGGTGTTGGTTAAGTGTGCGGTCTACCTAGCTTCGAGCAGTCTACCACAATTAAGATTCTTTATACTGTACGGCATTGACGATTGTATTAGGTTAAGTCGTGATAGTTTGGTTAAATAAATTTCTTAAATAAATTCCTTATCTTGCTTTGAAACTCACTATATAGGAGGAGAACGAGGCCGAGGCGCGCGAAGGCGAAGAATGGAGCCAACATTCTTTATACTGTACTGCATTGACGATTGGTTAGGTTAAGTCGTGATAGTTTGGTTAAATAAATTTCTTAAATAAATTCCTTATCTTGCTTTGAAACTCACTATATAGGAGGAGAACGAGGCCGAGGCGCGCGAAGGCGAAGAATGGAGCCAACATTTCCTATAGAATTGTGGAATGTTGTCGAAAGAACTCATAATAATATGCCGAGAACGAACAACAGTATAGAAGGCTTCCACAATGCAATACAAAGCTCTATTACTAACATGCATCCAAGTATCTAGAAACTCATAACCAATTTGATGAAGGAAGAGAGTTTATTTTTAAGAAGTTTTATCAGTGACTTTTACCATTGAATAAAGACTTGCCTTTTTAATGCTTATATAATACCCTTTATCATCCATTGATTATTTTTAAAAAATTTTACGGCGAAATGTCCTTACGGCGAATTTGTCTTACGGCGAAAATGTTTACGGCGAAAATGTTTACAGCGAATTTTCCTACGGCGAAAATGTTTGCGGCGAAATTTCCTAGAACCGTGTATTTCCCCACGTAGACGAAAAATAGTAATGGCTACCTTTAATATTGCATGTTCGATGTTTATGAAGTGGTATTCGGCAAAGTGTGAAGATAAGGTTATTGAATGGCTCCCTATTCCACCCTCCTTTGATACTTTTAAGGCTACATTGAATCGTGCGAAGGAACAAGAGGTACAAATACTCTACGGCTATTCTGGCGAGAGCATTGCAGGATTTCGTGGTACAAGTGATGTATTGAACTATGTTGTAGGCCTAAACTTTATAAAAGCTTACATATACTGTGAAGTAGAAGAAACAACACGTGCAGAAGAGAAGCAACGGTTATGGTTAGTGAGTCTTGTTGATGAGTGGTGCGACAAGCGATATTATGTCATGTTGCATCATACCGAGTATTCGTACCCTGCGACTGAGAATGTAAATCTTGTCATCATGGAGACTCTTAAGTATTTTTACCACTACATTAATATATATCACAACGAGGTTTGTAGTGAGATTGTGGCTAAAAGTCTGCGTGAGTATTTAACAGAATTTAGAGATCAGTATCGCATCCTAAGCAAAAAGGAAAAATATGGTCATATGTTTCTCTTAAATAGTACGCCGGAGTGTGACTAAAATGTGTTCAGTTCGTGAAAATCCCCTTAAGCAAAAATGTCTGGTGCGTATTCTGGGGAGTGGGAGTGATAAAACATTAAAACCGGTATTGCTTCATGTATCGGAAAATTTCTCAAAACACCTACCCAGTATAATGGGATACAAGTATTTACGTTGGAACAACTCCGTACACGTTTCATCAGCTTATGGTGTGACTCACTCCTCCCGTCGAGCCGATCCGCTCGCCTGTTGCTCAGTCATCTCAGAGCTTGAACCGAGTGGACGTGCGCTCCTCGAATACGATGGAACTTCCTTTGAGAAGCATTCTCAATGCCGTATACGATGTGTCCATGATGAAGTTGTTGCGCGTGTTCAGGTGTGAAACCGGTGCCATTAACTATATACTGGAAACGACTTGTAGACAAACAAACAAACGGAATGTTGTTTATTTAAGTGTTGAGGAGATGAATAGAATCTTCGTGGTAGTTGAGAAGTGGAGTGAGGATTGTTATAGAATTCCTGCAGGTGTAGGTACAAGAAGAGAGCAGATTAGTGATACCCCCTCATACGCCATTGTTGGTACGTTGTGTATAAATAACGATCAGCCATGTATTGATATACGACTGATGTGGAAGAATGCGTCTGATAATAACGTTCTTGCCCCTACGCGAAACCGTTTCATCCTCGACAGACTGTTTGAAATCGTCGGTTTCCGCAAGCTGAAACCTATATTAGACGCGCCTATTATGGATATGCTTTATTTTGATACGGTTCTTGAATACGAATACACCGCTCTGCTCGACGGGTTTACTGGGTGTAGGACTGAACAAGGCGAGAATGGTCTAGAGCTGGATGCTTATTTAAAAGGTTTAGACTCTTTGAAATATCATGAACTTTGGTACAAAGGGCTTGAGCGGTACAGGGCTGAGCTCACCTACACCGTTCACCCTGAAGAACTATTTCTTTATATAATGAGCAGCTGTCGTAACGGCTTAGAAGATTATTTCAACTGCCGCTATGCAGTGTGAAGAAGAGTTCACAATTGAAAAGCTCAGGTCGGTAAGAATAAACCCTCGGTTGGAAAGGAGTGTTTATAAATTTGTATTTAATAATGATGTTGTGGCTAACGATCACCTTTTTGTTCGTGCTTTTGAATGTATTTTAGCTGTGTTTAAAGATAACTTGCCAACCGAATGTAAAGTGGGCACAAAAAGAGTATTAAACGATATGAAGGCCATTTACATAGAGTATAGGTATCCCTATAACTTGAGCGGTGAAATAATGTTAAATTGTATTTACTGCGTAGTGCAAAGCAATAATGATGTGACTGTAGACTCGATTACGTGCGAGTTTAGTGTTTTATTTAAACGCAGTAGAAGATAAAGTATTTTGATGTATATTTATTTTCAATATATTTAATTATTTAATATAATTGTGTGTATATATATATATATATATATATATATATATATATATATATATATATATTACTCCTGTACTATTATTCTGACGATTATACTCCATCGTTTTGTATTTCGTATATTATTTTTTATTTTATTTTTTTCATCTTATGTATTCCATCGTTTGTATAGGATTGTATATTTATTTTCTATATATTTCATGAAATTTATTCCAATAATTCGTCTAAATAAACAGAATGATGTAATGGTGTTTTATTTATTTCTTTTGGTTGTATATATAAACGATATTATTATTTAATTATATGTATACCAAATGGCCGGTTACGTCTTCTAAACCGACTGACGGATTTCTAAGCCAACTGTCAAGAGCATATGCATTAATTAAATGAATAGCGCTATCTGGCAACTCATCCCTAATAATGTAGACCTGAACAAACCATTTACGCTTTCTAAGCCAGATTAAACGTTCTAAACCGACTGACGGATTTCTAAACCAACTGTTAAGAATATATGCTTTAATTAAATAAATAGCGCAATCTAGCAACTCAACCCTAATAATGTACACCTGAACAAACCATTTACGCCTTCTAAAAAGCCTTCTAAGCCAACTGGCTGATTTACACCTTATAAGACAGCGGGCGCTCAGATGAACTCTCATTATGTGTCTGGCTGAAGCCAGGCGAACACCCCTCTCTCCTTCTTAGGTTAAAGCTTAGGTTCGTTTCCCTTTCGGGGGTGAGGACATCCCATCTTCTCCCCCAAAGACCCTCCTCCTTCTCCTTTCTCTCCCTCTTTTAGGTTAAGGTTACCCCTTTGGGGGAGGTCATCCTCCCTTCTTCCCCCAAAGCTCCCTCCCACTCTCCCCTTTGCAGCATTGAATTGTTGCATAACTCCTCCCCCTTCATTGCATAACCCCTCCCCTTTTGTTGCATACCCATTTGCAACATTGCATTGCAGCATTCTTGCACTCGTCCATTTTGCGCCCATATTACTTAAACAATCGTAGAGACATTACGGTATCCGGTTGGATACCGAATACTTACCGAGTATCCGGCACATCCCTATTAAAAAAACCACACCACACGAAACTCTGAAACTGTGTAATACCGTTACAGTAATTCATGTCATATGTGAACTCAGCAGAAGACTCGCGTCGGTTTTTCCAAAGTACTCTCATCAGAGAGAAAACTTTCTACTTGAGCATTTAACCCAGAGATGTTCAGGACAAAACAAAGCAAAAATTTTCAGGTTTGGTAGTGAAAGTAAACATTTTGGAAACAAACTTATCTATTTTTTAATGACAGTGCCCGACAGTTTTTAAACAACTTTTCTTCAGCTATCTACAGTCTGTCCACATCAGTAACTGTATTGCTCCCCAAAACTATTTAAAGCGTACAGTCAAGGATTTTGACTGTATATAGGGTTTTTTTCAGTTTGAAAACAAAAAAGCATACTGTACCCCTGCCTCTTGTTTCCAATTGCTGCAGAAAACCTATTAAAACATCATGTATTTCATCAGAAGGCAGTCTTTCACCCTTTAGCATCAAAATAGTCTTCTAGAAATACTGCATTATATAATGACAAAACTGTAACATACAGGGTGATGCATAAATGTGTTTCATAAATCGCAGGGTGTATTCTTGAGACAAAAGTAAAGAAGAAAGACCATAAACATAGATCGAGAAACCTGTAGGTTTCGGGCTATAGCACGCGACAGAAAAATGAAATTCCTAAAGATTTTTTACATTTTATACAAATACACAGTGTGATGCATTTGCTTCATTAAAGTAGGCCTAAATGTTCGAAATTCTTTCCTACTTCTTGAATCTATTCAGATTCAGACGCTGCACCAGTGATTGTCTGACACTCAAAAATTCCTGGAGTATTGCGGATCTTTTTGCAATTGTTTCGAACTCGTTGCCAAAATTCATCACGTGCTTGGACTTCTGTACATAAACTAGGCTTTTCAAATGACCCCACAAGTAATAATCAAGAGAATTTAAATCTGGTTACCTAGGTCGCCACGGAATAGGGCCACCGCTAAAAATAGGAATAGGACCATCACTCCTAAAAATCTTTAGGAGTTTCATGCATCACCCTATAATTACAACTTCTAAAGGAAATTAATTTCCTCCATCACAGTGCTCTGAAATCAAATCCCAAGTAAATTTAGGTCCCTTGTCTTCGAAAAGGAACAAAACGTATACTCTAAGCCCTAAGGCATGGGTTCTCAATCCACTTACCTTCCATTACCCACCTGGAGCGGCACTACTCGCCCTATTATCCGTCCGAAACCTAAAGTGGCCTTTAAATACGACCTAAATTTAGTATAAATGTGAATGTATATACTGTATACTGTAATTATAGGCCATAGGCCACAGAGGTTTGTGATTTGAAAGCGATATTTTTTTTATTATTATTTTTTTTTTTTTTTCTAATTTTTTCTATTTTTGGCTGGCTTCCATTACCCCCTGGATATCCCAAATTATCCCCCTGTTGAGAACCCCTGCTTTAAGGACTTCAAAGACTGATAACTCTTTAATAACCTCTGTATCGCTGCTGATAAAGACAGCCATCTGGTTGGTACATGTCTTAGTACATCCTTAAATTCAATATCTGCAAAGCCACAAACATTCTGTAATTCAACTTCTTTTTTTTTGGAGGTGTGGAAAGTGTGAATGCATTTTTATGACAAAAATTTTCGACATTCTCTGTCAAGCAGTTACTAGCTTTTCGGCATGCGTTGTGTACAATATGTGCGATACAGTTAGCTTTCAGAATGCCTTCCTTCTGGTTACGTATACAGTAATGAGTAAATTTTTTTTTCAAAGTTTACATTGGTGTCATCAGCAGAGCATGCTGATAAATTGTCAACAGGCAGCCCAAAGTTTTTCACAATGTTAATTACTGCATCAGCGACAAACGCTGCAGATTCATCACTGATAAAAAAAATCTAGGAAAGTACTCTTTACCGTCTTTACCGTGACCGGACAGCTCATACCAGGACAACACATACCCGGACAACTTATACCGGACAACTCAGACCCGGACAACTCATACCTAGGACAACTCATACCTAGGACAACTCATACTCTCTTCAACAATTACCACCCCAGTGTTGATCTTTTCATCTATATCCACCCCGAAAGTTTAAACTCTGCAAATTAACCAAAATAAGATAAGAAAACAATAACAACAAATTTATTATTTATTGCAAACATATAATAAATAGAGAACCATTATTTACATAGGATAAAATTTGAATGCCCGGTTAGGTCAACTGTACACCCTTGACGATTGGTTAGGTTTAGTCGTGATGTTTTCGTTAGTTTTAACGAAAATATCACGACTAAACCTAACCAATCGTCAAGGCGTACAGTTGACCTAACTGGGCATTCAATGAACCCAACCGGGTATTCAGTTGACCTAACCGGGCATTCAATGAACCTAACTGGGCATATATATATATATATATAACTTGCATGAATTTTAAATGTTTAAATTTAATTTTTAATTTTACAAAATGTTTTCATTAATTTTATAAATAAATGTTTTCATTTCAAAATGTTTTCATTAATAACTTGCATGAATTCTAAATGTTTAAATTTAATTTTTAATTTTACAAAATAAATTTTTTCATTAATTTTTCATTTTTTTTTCTGGTCCTATGTATGAGTTGTCCAAGGTATGAGTTGTCCTAGGTATGAGTTGTCCGGGTATGAGTTGTCTGGGTATAAGTTGTCCTGGTATGAGCTGTCCTGGTATGAACTGTCCTAGAACCCTCTTTACACCCACATTAGGCTGAAAATACTGTGCAAGGACGGATAACATTTTCTGATTCTCCTTGTTAGAAGCACTTGTTAAAACATTGTAGAAAGGAATGAACTCATGCTTTTCATAAAAAAAAAATACAAAATTATTCCAAACATTTAGGTTCTAAAACTGCCGTTGTGACGGTCTCCGTTTTTGTCCCATTGAAGGTCACCTTCTTTATGTTGGAAGAATTGCTAACAGCATGTTTGTTCAGCTTCACACTAATCAATTTGTACTTTTCTAAAAAGCTATGTTACAAGCCCTGGAACACCTTCATTAATTCACTTGCTGTCACCTGAAGTTGAAGCTGCAACAGTATTTTAGTACTAGCTAATGAGATACAGACTCGCACAATGCGGGACGGTTGGCAATCCAAGGTGCAGTGTATTCCGACTTTTTGTAACCGAGGACTCATTGACATCCTCATTGGTATGCTTTGCATGGCGCTGCCACCCAAACTCATTCAGAAGAACGCAAATAAATTTATTGTTTTTGCTGTATGTTAAAATGAGTTTAATACTTTATTTTCAAAAGAATATACACTGTTTTTGGTTCACTGTGTTACGTTTTTCATTTTTACTCCATCTTCGTTGCTACACTAAAAAGATAAAAATGAATAATATACATTTTTTTTAGCTTGCATTTCCTGATTTAGAAAAGTGGAAGCGCACTCCACAAGGAAGATGAAAATGAGCAAAACTTGCCTCTCACTTAAATTTTTTAACTTCATAATAAGGTTGGCAGTGCTTCGAAACTAGGAATTATAGTGGAGCTGATTAATTTTCTTAAATGTGCTCCAGAACGGGCTTGAGATAAAGTTACTGGGGCCAGAAGAGAGCTGGAACTAGTGTCACCGGAGCGCTTTAGAGCGAGGCTTCTGAAGCTGCTCTACTCCGCAGGTCAAAAAAATATACCCATGTGCCTAAATGTAAAAAAATAAATATTATTTTTCAATTTAATTTATCTACTGTAGTGTGATTATTGCTCCGTTGTTTTCGTAATAAGTGAAACTAAATAAGAGCTATAGCTAAGGTCATACTACAATATATACCTCGTTAATCTCGTTGCTGTTCCGTGCGTTGGTCTCTCTTCACACGAAGGTCAAGCTGGTGGCCCCGCCTCTAGGTCTGGCTTGGTGGAGGAACGAGTTGCTTTCTTGCGCTCTCCACCGTACATAGCCAGGTACACCCGGCTCATCTGGTACCGTCCTGAGCCAGGCATCTAGTCTTCTCCTGAAGACTTCAACTTTGACCCCTGTAACGTTTCTGAAGTCCTTTGGAAGCTGGTTAAAAAGTCTTGGCCCCCTGACAACCAAGCTACACATCCTGCCTTTCCTATTTTCCAGTGTTGTTTGAATGGTAATTGGGTTTAGTTTGAGGTTTGGTACCAGTTTTTCGATCATTTTCTATATGTACAGGGTGGACGAAAAGTCCTGTCACCCCCTACAAAATGTACATATTGTCATACCAATTTTATTTTTGTGATTAATTGTATTTATATGTGGTAGGTGTAATTTAAGAAACAAATCCCTAGCAACAATTTCTTTAATTACAGTAAATACAGTTAATAATTACGGTTACTAATCAAGAATATCTGTGTGTGCACACCATCATTGTCGTAACAAAGGTTTCATGCCGAGATCTTTTGTCAAGTGATCTCTCATTGTGGACATTGGGACTGCAAGTTCTTGTGATCGTTTCTGAAGTGATTATTTTTGGTGAACGAGCCACCGATGCAATCACACCTTCACATTGTTCTACTCGCGTTGTTGGTCTTCCCGACCATGGTCTGTCCTTGATGGAGCCAGTTTTAAACAGCTTTTTCCCCTAGCGTAATACCGTCTTGTTTGGTGGTGCAGCCTTATTGAATTTTGTGTTGAAATCATTCTGGCTATCATGCATCGTTTTGCCAGTATGTGACCTTTCATGAGCGCATGTGCTCATCACTATTCTTTTCTCCAGAGTGTAAGTGGGCTGGTCTGCCATTGTTCACACAACTCTAATACCAGGAAAAGAAAAAAAAATGTCAATGAATCACATATAAATGCAATTAATCACAAAAATAAAATTGGTATTACAATTTGTACATTTTGTAGGAGGTGACGGGCCTTTTCGAACACCCTGTAGATTATGGTGTACCTCTCTCTTCTTCTTTCCAGGGAGTACAAATTTAGTTTACGTAGTCTTTCCCAGTAGTTGAGCTCTTTGCAGCCATCAATCTTTGCTGTGAAGTGCCTCCGAGTTTCTTCTAGTCTACAGGGTGTTTATAAAGTCCCTATCTATTTCAGTGAAAACGTAGGAAAAAGGGTAAAATTCAATAACAATATAATAGAAGGCATACATGTAATGAATACTTAAGCATATGATTCTACATGAGCACCCTCAGTATCTCTACAGAGTTCGAATCTGTCAGCATCATTGCGGAACACATTTTGGAGCATGACAAGGGTTATTTTTTTAACTGCTGTTACGATACGAGCAGGTAAATCTTGCAGATCTGTAACCCTCGTTTGATAGATGTTTGATTTGATAAAGCCCCATGCAAAGAAATCCAAGGGCGTTAATTCAGGAGATCGAGCCGCCCAATGCCTGTTGCCTCCACGTCCGATTCACCGATTTGGAAATCGTTCATTTAGGTACTCCCGAACAATGTTTGCGTAATGACAAAGTGCCCCATCTTGTTGAAAGACAACGGTGTTTAAAATGCCATCTGAATGAGGCTGGGACATTTACGTGTTCGTATCGTAAGAGCGGTTACAAAAATAACCCCTGTCATGCTCCAAAATGTGTTCCGCCAATGCTGCTGACAGATTCGAACTCTGTAGAGATACTGATGGTGCTCATGTAGAATCATATGCTTAAGTATTCTTAAATGTATGCCTTCTATTATATTGTTATTGAATTTTACCTTTTTTCCTCGTTTTCACTGAAATAGATAGGGACTTTATAAACACCCTGTATTAGTTTCTTCCTTTTTATATGGGGACGTCAAAACTGAGCAGTATTCAAGTTTTGGTATAATCAGTGTTTTTAGCAGGGGAATTATTACTGTCTTGTCCCTTCTTTTGAACGTTCTTAGTACCTGTCCCGCGACTGTTTTTGCTTTGTTTATCGCTATCTGATTTTGTGTTTTGAATTTCGCATCATCGGTCATTATTACCCTCAGATCGATCGCTTTCGTGCTTCTCTGAATTTCCTGTCTATCTGGAGCATACTCTGCAGTCTGTTTAAGTTCCTCTTTTCTACCATATCTCAAGAGCTGAAATTTCTCGTTGTTAAATGTCATGTTGTTGTCTTCTGACCATTTGTATATTTTGTTCATGTCCCTCTGCAAGGCCTCCACTTCATTTACATCGCTGATTTTTCTGCTAATCTTTGTATCGTCTGCAAAGGATGTTACTATACTGTTGCTGTTTACTCTGCTGTCTATGTCTGTTAGCATGATAATGAACAGGAGTGGGACCAGTACTATCCCATGTGTTACTGAGCTGCATACTTCCAATTCTGATGATGATATCCATTGAATTTTGATGACCTGTAGACGTTCTCTGAGGAAGTTGTAGATCCATTTTCCCACTTTGCCTGTTATTCCCATATATTTCATTTTATGTGCTATAAAAACGTAATCACATTTGTCGAAAGCTTTAGCAAAATCCGTGTATATGACATCGTAATTGTCATTGCCTTCCAGTGCATCTAGGATATTGTTGTAGTCGGTGGCGTACTAAGGGGGGGTGCGAGGGGGGCGGTCCGCCCCGGGTGACAGCCAGGAGGGGGGTGCCATCGGGAGAGTTGAAATACCAGTACAAGTTTTCAAACCAAATGAAAAATTCGCCAAAGTAAGAAAAAAAAATTATAAATGTTCAAACTATTACAACAGCTTAATGTTAATTCACTATAAAATAATTTTTATTTTTATTGGCAATACAAAAATTACAAACGAAAAATTAAATATTTGATAAAAATTACATCGAAAGGCGAAAGTTTGTTGACGTTTTAGTCATCAGTTGTGAGCATAGCCAGCTGGCTGCAACTGACATTCCAAGTCTTGTTCACTTGACACTGTGACTCCACATACATGAGGTATGTTCATTAAATATTATGATAAGCATAAAGTGTGGTGTTTATAACAATATCATTGGTACTTATACCAGTGTCCAGTAATTTTGACAATGTGGTATCATAGTGATGTTTAAGTGTTATAAATGCATCGTCGTGATGTTATAATACCCTGTAAATGCATTGTGGAGAGGGCCATTCATTATGCAACTACAAAGTGTGAGGAAATGGACATTTCTATGGAGAGAAGAGGGAGAGTAAGGCTCCGAAAAAGGATGCCAGGAGAGATGGCAAAGGATGCTGGTCCACATTGCCAGAGGAAGTAAAAAGGGCTATGTTTGAATGTCTTGATCGCTTTCATCAAGAATTGGAGATTCGTTCTAAGGCAGTGGTTCCCAAACTTTTATGGTGGCGACCCTAAATACAATATTGTCCTGGCCTGGCGACCCTAAACGCTGGTACATGCAGTGTTAATGACCAATCATTTTGATACGTTGTGTTTATATTCATATAGTTTGATTAAATCAGTCGTTGAGAATTTCTGTCCCGCGACCCTCAGGAACACCTTCCCGACCCTCACTTAGGTCGCGACCATGGGTTTGGGAACCACTGTTAAGGCAATGGATCAAATTCTGTCAATCTTCGCTGTTATTCAGCCAAACACTTTGGTTGTTGCAATAGAAGAAGAACTTCGGAAGTACTGTATTCCAAATTTGACTCAGATTTTCGATGAATTCTCTGATGAAGATAATATCAGTGTGGAAACTGGATGACTTCGGAGGCATTTGGAAGCTGCCAAAATCAGCGTTGAAGAGGCAAAGAAATGGACAGCATTGCAGTTTCTGGAGTTTATTGTGAAATAGGATTTTTGTGAATCTTTGCCAAGCTTGTCACTGTGTTTGAGATTCTTTTTGACTATCTGTGTGTCTATTGCTTCATGTGAAAGGAGTTTTTCCAGATTGAAATTGCTAAAAAAATTCTTTCGCTCGACCATGAATCAGACAAGATTGACAAATATGGCTTTACTTTCAATTGAACATGAATATGCAAAGAAGGTGAATTTTGATGAGGTCATTGATCAGTTTGCAGAAATTAAGGCTCGAAAGCAGAGACTGTGAATTCTCTCTATTTACTTTTGAAGAATAGGCTGAGCGTTGAGACCGGATTTCCTGTGTTTTTTTGTATAAAATAAAATGTAGTATTACCTGTTCACTGAATTTTTAATGGTCCTGCATTTTTCTTATTTCCAATTTGCTTATGACAGTACTG
Organism: Bathynomus jamesi; assembly: GCA_023014485.1. Classification (NCBI taxonomy): domain Eukaryota; kingdom Metazoa; phylum Arthropoda; class Malacostraca; order Isopoda; family Cirolanidae; genus Bathynomus; species Bathynomus jamesi. The sequence goes on along the minus strand of JAJOZX010001793.1, from coordinate 523,771 downwards.
TACTGTTTAAAAATCTACTTACAAACATAATATATTTTTCTGGGTGTTTAAATTTTAAAATTATTTATGGGGTGCCAAAGGAAGGATCCGCCCCGGGTACCAAATACTTTAGGTACCCCTGGTTGTAGTGTTCTATTAGTTGTGATCAGTGATGGGCATCGATACATGAAAATCGCTAAAGCGATACCGATACATCGATACATGAAGAACGTCTTAGGCGATACCGATACGCCGATACTTTCTAGATGTCTTAAGCAATACCGATACCGATACATGCATCGCCGATACATGTATCGCCGGTACATTTTTATAATTATTCATTTAATATGTAGGTATTAGATATTATTGTTTATACTAGTAATTTGTGCGCACTGTAAGTAAAATCAACGACATTTTAATGGGTTTTATAGATGTAAATAAAGACAATTGCTTTATTTAATGAAAGTATGTTTTAATTTTGTAGGATACATGAATGACTGAAAATATTACACTAACAATTAAAAGTAATTACTATTACCCTTCAAAAATACCAGCTGGCTAAATATCTGGTCAGACAGTCTATTCCTTTTTAGAGCGTGAATGTGACCAGCCAAACTAAACAACCGTTCTACAGGAGCAGAGGATGGTAGTGGTATGTTACACTTCAGGAAGACCCGTAGAATTCCTGGGTACTGCCTCAGAGATTGGAGAGAATGACTTCCGTCACCCAGATACTGTAAAACTTCCATCTCAGTGGAATCTTGGGTTGCAGAGACATTAGTGGAAGCAGTCACTTAGTTGTTGCCGCTGAGGCTCTTAACAGCATTAACCAACATTTCTTGAACCCTCTTTTTGACAATGTTAGTATTAAATTTGCCTTTTATTGTCATCCACTTTAACTTGAACAGAGGATTTGAAGACGATGCCAGTATTGCTGCTTTACATTCATGCGACGCATCAAGGCACAGAAACTTTTCAAACCGCTTAGTGAACCCTACTGTGACTGCATTGAGAAGTGGCTGACAATGACGCAATGCCTCCGAATTCAAACGCTCTAGCTTCTTCTCTACAGCTAACAATGTTTCTATATTATGGTTAATTAATCTCAATAACACAAGTACAAACGTGTTTAAACGTTGCGCCGTACTGTGTGGCGTGACCAGTAGAGTAGTAACTGTCATTAAATAATATTTAAAAATATTATTATTTATGTATATCATAAATATAACTCAGTAGTGTCATATTATAACATCTATTTAAATATTTAAAAATTCTTATTAATGTATCGATGTATCGAAGTATCGATTTTTTTCGATACATTTAAGAAAATTGACCTTAGCGATACCGATAAATCGATACTTTTGTCAAGTAGCTAAAGCGATACCGATACCGATACAAAAGTATCGATCGATACGTATCGGCGATACATGTATCTCGATACTGCCCATCACTGGTTGTGATAAGCATGATCTACCTGATCGGAATCCTTGCTGATTTTCGTTGAATCTTTCCAGTGTCTCCAAGAAATCATAAATTTTCTCTTCAACTATTCTTTCAAATACTTTGGTGAGGTGGGACGGCAGTAGTATAGCCGCAACATGTCGGACAGCAAATGGATCAATTTGAAAATTTCCCCTCACCGTCCTTCATGGCGGTCCTCCACCGTCCTTCATGGCGGTCCTCCACCGTCCTTCATGGCGGTCCCTCCTTTATGAGGTGTCCTTCATGGTCCTTCAAAAAAAAAAAAAAAAAAAAAAAAAATTTAAAAAATAAATTTAAAAAATAAATTTAAAAAATTAAATTTTAAAAATGATTCGTCTTCACCTTCCTTCAAAAAAAATTTAAGAAAGGATTGATCCTCGCCTTCCTCCTTCAAAAAAGTTCTTTCATGAGGCAAACAAGAACAAACATGAAAAAACATACATACATTCGAGTACTTTCTGTTCAGGCAAGTTAGAAGACAGTAGAAATGAAACGAATATCTGAAAGGTTTTAATAGGCCTAACGAGATTGCGCATCAACACCAATTTTCGTTAACAAATTGCGAACAATACATAAATGAAAATCAGAGTGATCATATTTTAAATCGAAAAACAAGTTCTTTGTTTAAGATCTGTATTATGAAAAATAAAATGAATATTTATTATTTAATTTAAATAAATTAATTTCTCTCTTTTTTAAGGGAAACTGGCTTATTTTCAAACGAGATGACCTTCAAATACAATATATACATATAGTACACTCATATTTGTTATTTACTTTTAAATATGTAGTTTTCTGTTATTTACATCGATATATACCATTACATTCACTTTCACATGCTATCTTCTGGTATGTGAATTAATAATTTTACTATACAGCAAATTTCGTTATAAAATTGCATGTGTTAAAAAGAACATCAAGTGCGTAACACGCTTTGAAACTGAAGCATCAATTCTGTTATCCTCCTCTAAACATCCACTTAAATATTATTACTAATATTGATTTATTGTTATTATTACATATATATATGTACACGTGTTAAGAGTATTTAAATTAAATATATTGATTTCAATTCCCTTCGTAATAAAAGCATCTGGCAACTATACCCCAATCTTGCTATATTTTCTCAGTAATGTTTTGAGGTTAGTTGTTAAGTTTAACTTTCTTAACGACTATTAGCTGCAACTAATCTTGTTATTATTATTATTATTATTATCATATATATATATATATATATATATATATACATCCAAATAAGTAGGTTCGGGTAAAAAATTTTATTAGATGCAATTAAAGAAAACGGGATGTCGAATTTGTGTGGGTTGTCATTTTTAAATAGATGCAGCGGGAAATAGGTACTGAAAGTTGAGAGATTTTTCATTAAGAACCTTTCTACTTGTAGTTATAGTTAGGACTATTCACATTACTTTAATTATCATTTCTCTAATTTAACGGCTGTTCACAATTCCTCATAATTCTCATAATAAACGTATTTGTTTTCACACCAGTCAGGCCACTGTTTACATCAATCACACAGAATGTTCATGCTTATTGTTTTTGTCATTAGCTGTACCAATCATGTCTTTACAGACTGAAGCCTACCGTTATACAACGTTTAAAATCTTATAATTTAATACTTTATGATATCAGATCTCGTATAAAAACATCATTTTCTGTACAAATGGCCACAAAAATACTTTCAATCATAATAATGTACTCATAGAACGCACCATACGCTTTTCACTTGTATTAAAAACGTAAAACTGTTGTATCATCACGCGATATTCGATTCTGCAATGGCGTAAGCGAGCCCTAATATTTAATTTAAAATTATTTAACAGATCATTCGAGGGAACTGTACATCGATCTCATTATAACTTCTGACTCATAATAACCCGCTATGCATATTTACAAGAGTCGAATTTAAATAAATAAATAAATAATATATATATATATATATATATATATATATATATATATATATATATAAGGAGTTTGTATGTGGCATTCCAGCAGAAGGCAGGAAGTGCTGAACCCTGTTTCTCCCATCACTGTCCTCTTCATCTGGCCTTTTTACATGTCACGTCTACCCTGTAAGCAGTCCAGCATACTCTCAAACACGCGCTTCTCACTATATCCCTTACTACACACGCATGCATCTTACACACTACACAGTCTTTTCAAAAAAGGTGTAATTTCAATAGTTTCGGAGATTCGCGATTGGCCCCTCCTTCCTGCCTGCATCGTATATAGTACCAAGCAAGTCTCTCCACAGTTTACAGGTTTCCTCATTGTCTAAAATTTATAAAGTTCTCTCTTATTGTTTTCCTTATTGTAACGGACATCACAACCGAATTTAAATAGTATTTAAGTATTATGTCGAGCAACATAGCTAGATAACCCCGCCACAGCCTAGTTTCTTTGCATAATCATGAAACATGAAACAAGATTATATATATATATATATATATATATATATATATATATATATATATACACGGCAAAAGTAGTTTGAAGATTTATTCCACACACGACTGATTATAATTATACACTTTAGAGGAGTTTGCAAATTGCATATACTTAGACAAAAAGTATTAGATCTTATGATGATTTCATGTCATTATCAGCATGCTTCACTGTCCTTTCAGTCATTGTGACCGTAGAACGTACCAGAACTATGGTCTTGACAAACCACAATGTGTTAAATTTAAATATTGACTTATTGTTATTATTACATATATATGTACACGTGTTAAGAGTATTTAAATTAAATATATTGATTTAAATACATTTCGTAATAAGAGCATCTGGTAACTCTACCCCAATTTTGCTATATGAAAATGAAAATGAAAAGGTTTATTGGCAGACTATAGTCCATATGGCAAATATTATTAATACAATGACAGTTCATACACTAAGGGTAGAAATATATACAATTGATTAGAAATAATACTGCACTGTCGAAGTTAAGTGGAGCTACAGACAGACAGACGTTTTCGTACCAAGAAGTCCATAGCTTAGGCCTTAGAGGATAAATGGCAGGACTCATGGATAGCTTGGATGATCGGGTTGGTTGATTTTTTAATTCTTTGCATTAGAATGTGTTGAGCACGTCTTGTTACCTCCGGGAAGCTCGGGACATTGCGGGTAGCAAACATTTGCGAAGCTGAGCATCTCGGGGGTAATTTATGTAAGAGTCTAAAAGAACTGTTGTACAGCAAATTTAGGGTACTGCCAGAACCTTTTTTATAATTCACCCAGAGTTGCAGACCGTATATATTACTGCAGAAAGTACGAAAGAGTGTGTCTTTAGCTTCACTTGTACAGAAACGAAAGCTCCTTATGGTCATATTCGCTTTAGCATACAGGCTTCGAGACTGTTTTCTTATATCCGAGTCATCACTCAAGGAGCTGGTAATAGTTTGACCCAATTACTTAAACTCTTGTACTTCCTCAATTACTTCACCATTCATTTTAAACCTTATGTGAAAAATGCTCTGTATCAATTGGTCCACAATTAACCCACCCCTTATATCCACAGTCTAACTATAGAGTAGATTAAGTCTAGCCTTGTAGGGGTCAGCCTAGAGATTCCGGAAATGGTCCAGAGCGGGCAGATAAATTGAGGTCCACAGTAGGATTCCTCACCAAATTAGGTTAGGGCAATCTACCTTCACCTTTGTTACGCTATGAGTTGATGCTAGGTCTTAGGCCACAATGTAGGCCTAATTTGTCTGACCCAGCTTAATTTACTGCGTTTACTTCTAACTGGGTTAAAAACACAATTAGTCACTTACTACTAGTTATTAGAGACCCTTTTCCCCTTTTGTTTAATTGTTGAGAGCGTACTTGCTGGTGGGGATCTTTTTTCCGTTGTTTGTTCTTCCCCCTTCCCTCGTTCCGTCTTGTAGCCCCGTTCCTCGTTTTCGTTCTCCCTTGTCCACCTTTTCGCTGGGCTTTTTCCACCAGCGACCTCTTGGTTTTTTTGGTTGGTTGATCGGTAATGTATATCTATTACCGAGCACGCTCTTGTCACACAGTATATAAATACTAGTGTGGAGAATAACTCTGGTGAGCAACCAATTGGTTTCATCCACCCAGTTATTGACATAAAAGGAATTTAATAATTGTTCGATTAACTACCTACCTACTCAGTGAACCATTTTCGTTACATCCCAACTACCCACACATCAGTTTTCCATATACTGGGGGCCCCGGGAGATAAAAATTTTGGTGTCAATGTCACCAATTTTTATGTCTGAGTGTAGACTAGCTAACTATTTGACTGTAAATGCCTGTTAATCTGATTAACAGTGACTATCCTCACCATCTCATGGAGAAGATGTAGCATTTAATTAGAAGAGAAAATATACATCCATAAGATGAAACTGTCTATGGTCTTTACCATAAGAAAAGGAAAAGTGAAAGTTAGAAGATAAAATTACAATTCCCCAGCATCTATTTTTTGTTGTAAAACTAGTCGCGCCTTTAATGCTGTTTGTCGCTGAGGTCATGTGTCTGTCAATGTTGTAGTAGGATGCGTTACCACTCCTACTGTCAAAGGAATAGTTACTGGAAGTTCAGTGTCTCCAGTTGTTACTGGCGGTGGAGAAGGTTCTCCAAAGTCCATTGTTTTGGGTCCAGGCTCTAAGGGGTACAAAAGAGAAATGTCTCTTGTTGTGTCACCCGTTGAAGTCCTTAATTTGACCACTCTTGTTACCCCGTCTGCCCCTGGTCTGAGTTCTAAAACTCTAGCCAGAGGCCAGTATTGTCTTGGAGTACTGTCATGTATGAGAACAAGGTCCCCTACCTTAATTGTGTCAGACCAATCCTTCTTAGTCATTTGTTTATGTCTCTCCCTTAGACCCATCAAGTACTCAGTTTTCCGCTGTTTAATGAAATGAGCTTTAACTCTAGTTAAATGTTGTAACTTAGTCTGGAGCTCATCATGTCGTTGAGTCCAGTTTGGGTCTTCTGAAGAGTCTATATAGTAGTCCGGCAGGAGACTAACTTGTTCTCCCCGAATCAAATGATTTGGAGTTAATGGTTCCGGGATCATTAATGTTGTCACTTACATAAGTGAGTGGTCTATTGTTAATGATGTTCTCAATCTCAGCCAGGAGAGTGAGCAACTCAAACAAGTGTATCTGTTTTTTACCATTTGCTTTCTTCAAGCAATTCTTTACTGCTTGTATATTCCTCTCCCAGATAGAACCATACCAAGGAGAGGCAACCGGAATATACTTCCACTTTATGTTTGAATTTTGTATATATAATTGTGTGAATTCATTGCTTAACAAATCGTGGATGACTTGTTCACCAGCCTTGAAATATGTAGCATTGTCAGTCCAAACTGTCTTGGGTACTGAATGTCGTGCACAGAATCTCTTAAAGACAGCAACAAAAGACTCTGCTGTAAGGTCCTCCACAACATCCAGATAAACAGCTCGTGAGGCAGCACATGTAAACAGTACAATGTACATTTTTTGTTCAGTGTCAACCAACCCCACAGTCAATGCTCCTGTATAGTCAATGCCTACAGTCTCAAAGGGTCTGTTGAGAGTAACTCTCTCCTCTGGCAAAGCAGGAGGATTTGGTATCCTATAGGGCCTAGCATGAATACGCCTACATGTGATACACTCACTCAGGACTGTTTTAACAGTGATCCTTCCCTTGGGTATCCAATAAGTTTTTCTTAATGTAGTTAGTGTCTGTGGTACCCCCATATGATGTACATCATTGTGTGTGTTTGTCTGATGATTAATGTTGTCAAATAGCTAAATCTAGGTAAAAGGATTGGATGTTTGCTTTTGTAAGACAGTTTTGATTTGTCTAATCTCCCTTTACACCTTAGATGGCATTCCTCATCTCTGAACAAATTTAGATCCACAACTACTGATGGTACAGGTTCTTTTGTTTGTTTCCCATTAGTCAAGAATTCTAACTCTTTATTGTACTCCTTTTGTCGTGCATGCGCTATCCAGTACTTGGTTGCAACTTCTGTATAATTATGATTGTTTTTATTTAGCTGTTTGTTTATTGTAGTTAAACAGTTGTGAGCAAACCTCAAACAGTAAGCTGTGACCCTGACAAGTTTGCTGAAATCAGAATAATGTTCATAATTAGTGATTGGTTCAACCTTTTCATTTGAAAAGATTAAATTTAATGTCAAGTTAACTTGTTCCACAGGCCATTGGTCTGTATTACAGAGCCACTTAGGTCCCATGAACCAAGTTTTGTTTGACTTCAACAACTTGTAGGATAAACCTCTGGTCAGAAAGTCTGCTGGATTTTGTTTAGTTGGAACATAGTGAAAGTTTACTTGTAGTCTTTCATTAGCTTCAGCTATTTCTTTTAGCCTATTTCTTGCAAAGATATTCTTACTATTAATGCTAGCATTCCGTATCCAGGCAAGACAAATCTGACTGTCAAGCCAGATGTGGATATCAGTTATGTTCACAACATGGTAAGCATCCTTAAGCAATGAATTGGTTTTAATGGCTAACGCAGCAGCCAATAGTTCCAGTTGAGGTATGGTTCGGGTAGGTTTGAGGGGTGCAACTTTCCCTTTTGCATAAATTAGATGATTTTCTGTAGGACTTACAAGGTATGCACAGTACCCATAAGCATGTGTGCTTGCATCAGCAAACACATGAAGTCTCTGTGGCTTATCCCTAAACCCACAGCACCTTTGAATTTTAATGTTCTGCACTTTTGTTAAATCAGCAGCTAACTTCTTCCAAAATTTTTGCTATCCATTTGTTATTGGATCATCCCACCCAACATTTGTCATCCAAACTTCTTGGAGGAGAATCTTTGATTTTATTGTTGAAGGCAGGAATAGACCCATGGGGTCAAAATTTTTTGAAGCCTCTGATAATATTTGTCTTTTAATATTTACTTCCTCATCAAGTTTAAAACCTTTAGTACAGATTGAATCATGACTGATAGAAGATGCATCCAAATAACAGTTCATACCTAAAGTTTTAACTCTGTCTGATGGATCAGTAAGACCATTATTATCCTTTAAAATCTTTTTGTTTAATTCCTCATCATTTGAAATCCACGCACTAAGTTCAAAGTTACCTTGTTGCATAATGTTTTGAGAGTGTTCATAGACCTCAGATAATTCAGATTTTGTTGTTGTTGAGCCTATTAGATTGTCTACGTAAAAATGTTCCTTGAGGAAATTCATTGTTAAAGAGTTATTAAACTGGTTCAAATGATGTCTAATTGTCATTGCTAATAGGCTAGGTGAGCAATTGGCTCCAAACAACACAACATTAAATCTATAGGTTATGAGCCCTTTATTCAAATCAAATGGATCCCTGAACCATAAGAACCTAAGTTGGTTCTTGTCATATTCATTTTTTAGATTTATTCTCAAAATTGCCTTGAAATGTCACTTTGTACGGCATATTTATCTAACCTGAGGAGCCAAGTGAACACCTCTCCTCCTTTCTCTCCTTTCTCTTGGGGGATAACGCCACCTCCAAGTTTCCTTGTTGCACCTACAGCATCCCCCACCCCCCCTTTGCTTGCAAGCAAAGGGGGGGGGGGATGCTGTAGGTGCAACAAGGAAACTTGGAGGTGGCGTTATCCCCCAAGAGAAAGGAGAGAAAGGAGGAGAGGTGTTCACTTGGCTCCTCAGGTTAGATAAATATGCCGTACAAAGTGACATTTCAAGGCAATTTTGAGAATAAATCTAAAAAATGAATATGACAAGAACCAACTTAGGTTCTTATGGTTCAGGGATCCATTTGATTTGAATAAAGGGCTCATAACCTATAGATTTAATGTTGTGTTGTTTGGAGCCAATTGCTCACCTAGCCTATTAGCAATGACAATTAGACATCATTTGAACCAGTTTAATAACTCTTTAACAATGAATTTCCTCAAGGAACATTTTTACGTAGACAATCTAATAGGCTCAACAACAACAAAATCTGAATTATCTGAGGTCTATGAACACTCTCAAAACATTATGCAACAAGGTAACTTTGAACTTAGTGCGTGGATTTCAAATGATGAGGAATTAAACAAAAAGATTTTAAAGGATAATAATGGTCTTACTGATCCATCAGACAGAGTTAAAACTTTAGGTATGAACTGTTATTTGGATGCATCTTCTATCAGTCATGATTCAATCTGTACTAAAGGTTTTAAACTTGATGAGGAAGTAAATATTAAAAGACAAATATTATCAGAGGCTTCAAAAAATTTTGACCCCATGGGTCTATTCCTGCCTTCAACAATAAAATCAAAGATTCTCCTCCAAGAAGTTTGGATGACAAATGTTGGGTGGGATGATCCAATAACAAATGGATAGCAAAAATTTTGGAAGAAGTTAGCTGCTGATTTAACAAAAGTGCAGAACATTAAAATTCAAAGGTGCTGTGGGTTTAGGGATAAGCCACAGAGACTTCATGTGTTTGCTGATGCAAGCACACATGCTTATGGGTACTGTGCATACCTTGTAAGTCCTACAGAAAATCATCTAATTTATGCAAAAGGGAAAGTTGCACCCCTCAAACCTACCCGAACCATACCTCAACTGGAACTATTGGCTGCTGCGTTAGCCATTAAAACCAATTCATTGCTTAAGGATGCTTACCATGTTGTGAACATAACTGATATCCACATCTGGCTTGACAGTCAGATTTGTCTTGCCTGGATACGGAATGCTAGCATTAATAGTAAGAATATCTTTGCAAGAAATAGGCTAAAAGAAATAGCTGAAGCTAATGAAAGACTACAAGTAAACTTTCACTATGTTCCAACTAAACAAAATCCAGCAGACTTTCTGACCAGAGGTTTATCCTACAAGTTGTTGAAGTCAAACAAAACTTGGTTCATGGGACCTAAGTGGCTCTGTAATACAGACCAATGGCCTGTGGAACAAGTTAACTTGACATTAAATTTAATCTTTTCAAATGAAAAGGTTGAACCAATCACTAATTATGAACATTATTCTGATTTCAGCAAACTTGTCAGGGTCACAGCTTACTGTTTGAGGTTTGCTCACAACTGTTTAACTACAATAAACAAACAGCTAAATAAAAACAATCATAATTATACAGAAGTTGCAACCAAGTACTGGATAGCGCATGCACGACAAAAGGAGTACAATAAAGAGTTAGAATTCTTGACTAATGGGAAACAAACAAAAGAACCTGTACCATCAGTAGTTGTGGATCTAAATTTGTTCAGAGATGAGGAATGCCATCTAAGGTGTAAAGGGAGATTAGACAAATCAAAACTGTCTTACAAAAGCAAACATCCAATCCTTTTACCTAGATTTAGCTATTTGACAACATTAATCATCAGACAAACACACACAATGATGTACATCATATGGGGGTACCACAGACACTAACTACATTAAGAAAAACTTATTGGATACCCAAGGGAAGGATCACTGTTAAAACAGTCCTGAGTGAGTGTATCACATGTAGGCGTATTCATGCTAGGCCCTATAGGATACCAAATCCTCCTGCTTTGCCAGAGGAGAGAGTTACTCTCAACAGACCCTTTGAGACTGTAGGCATTGACTATACAGGAGCATTGACTGTGGGGTTGGTTGACACTGAACAAAAAATGTACATTGTACTGTTTACATGTGCTGCCTCACGAGCTGTTTATCTGGATGTTGTGGAGGACCTTACAGCAGAGTCTTTTGTTGCTGTCTTTAAGAGATTCTGTGCACGACATTCAGTACCCAAGACAGTTTGGACTGACAATGCTACATATTTCAAGGCTGGTGAACAAGTCATCCACGATTTGTTAAGCAATGAATTCACACAATTATATATACAAAATTCAAACATAAAGTGGAAGTATATTCCGGTTGCCTCTCCTTGGTATGGTTCTATCTGGGAGAGGAATATACAAGCAGTAAAGAATTGCTTGAAGAAAGCAAATGGTAAAAAACAGATACACTTGTTTGAGTTGCTCACTCTCCTGGCTGAGATTGAGAACATCATTAACAATAGACCACTCACTTATGTAAGTGACAACATTAATGATCCCGGAACCATTAACTCCAAATCATTTGATTCGGGGAGAACAAGTTAGTCTCCTGCCGGACTACTATATAGACTCTTCAGAAGACCCAAACTGGACTCAACGACATGATGAGCTCCAGACTAAGTTACAACATTTAACTAGAGTTAAAGCTCATTTCATTAAACAGCGGAAAACTGAGTACTTGATGGGTCTAAGGGAGAGACATAAAAATGACTAAGAAGGATTGGTCTGACACAATTAAGGTAGGGGACCTTGTTCTCATACATGACAGTACTCCAAGACAATACTGGCCTCTGGCTAGAGTTTTAGAACTCAGACCAGGGGCAGACGGGGTAACAAGAGTGGTCAAATTAAGGACTTCAACGGGTGACACAACAAGAGACATTTCTCTTTTGTACCCCTTAGAGCCTGGACCCAAAACAATGGACTTTGGAGAACCTTCTCCACCGCCAGTAACAACTGGAGACACTGAACTTCCAGTAACTATTCCTTTGACAGTAGGAGTGGTAACGCATCCTACTACAACATTGACAGACACATGACCTCAGCGACAAACAGCATTAAAGGCGCGACTAGTTTTACAACAAAAAATAGATGCTGGGGAATTGTAATTTTATCTTCTAACTTTCACTTTTCCTTTTCTTATGGTAAAGACCATAGACAGTTTCATCTTATGGATGTATATTTTCTCTTCTAATTAAATGCTACATCTTCTCCATGAGATGGTGAGGATAGTCACTGTTAATCAGATTAACAGGCATTTACAGTCAAATAGTTAGCTAGTCTACACTCAGACATAAAAATTGGTGACATTGACACCAAAATTTTTATCTCCCGGGGCCCCCAGTATATGGAAAACTGATGTGTGGGTAGTTGGGATGTAACGAAAATGGTTCACTGAGTAGGTAGGTAGTTAATCGAACAATTATTAAATTCCTTTTATGTCAATAACTGGGTGGATGAAACCAATTGGTTGCTCACCAGAGTTATTCTCCACACTAGTATTTATATACTGTGTGACAAGAGCGTGCTCGGTAATAGATATACATTACCGATCAACCAACCAAAAAAACCAAGAGGTCGCTGGTGGAAAAAGCCCAGCGAAAAGGTGGACAAGGGAGAACGAAAACGAGGAACGGGGCTACAAGACGGAACGAGGGAAGGGGGAAGAACAAACAACGGAAAAAAGATCCCCACCAGCAAGTACGCTCTCAACAATTAAACAAAAGGGGAAAAGGGTCTCTAATAACTAGTAGTAAGTGACTAATTGTGTTTTTAACCCAGTTAGAAGTAAACGCAGTAAATTAAGCTGGGTCAGACAAATTAGGCCTACATTGTGGCCTAAGACCTAGCATCAACTCATAGCGTAACAAAGGTGAAGGTAGATTGCCCTAACCTAATTTGGTGAGGAATCCTACTGTGGACCTCAATTTATCTGCCCGCTCTGGACCATTTCCGGAATCTCTAGGCTGACCCCTACAAGGCTAGACTTAATCTACTCTATAGTTAGACTGTGGATATAAGGGGTGGGTTAATTGTGGACCAATTGATACAGAGCATTTTTCACATAAGGTTTAAAATGAATGGTGAAGTAATTGAGGAAGTACAAGAGTTTAAGTAATTGGGTCAAACTATTACCAGCTCCTTGAGTGATGACTCGGATATAAGAAAACAGTCTCGAAGCCTGTATGCTAAAGCGAATATGACCATAAGGAGCTTTCGTTTCTGTACAAGTGAAGCTAAAGACACACTCTTTCGTACTTTCTGCAGTAATATATACGGTCTGCAACTCTGGGTGAATTATAAAAAAGGTTCTGGCAGTACCCTAAATTTGCTGTACAACAGTTCTTTTAGACTCTTACATAAATTACCCCCGAGATGCTCAGCTTCGCAAATGTTTGCTACCCGCAATGTCCCGAGCTTCCCGGAGGTAACAAGACGTGCTCAACACATTCTAATGCAAAGAATTAAAAAATCAACCAACCCGATCATCCAAGCTATCCATGAGTCCTGCCATTTATCCTCTAAGGCCTAAGCTATGGACTTCTTGGTACGAAAACGTCTGTCTGTCTGTAGCTCCACTTAACTTCGACAGTGCAGTATTATTTCTAATCAATTGTATATATTTCTACCCTTAGTGTATGAACTGTCATTGTATTAATAATATTTGCCATATGGACTATAGTCTGCCAATAAACCTTTTCATTTTCATTTTCATATAGCAAAATTGGGGTAGAGTTACCAGATGCTCTTATTACGAAATGTATTTAAATCAATATATTTAATTTAAATACTCTTAACACGTGTACATATATATGTAATAATAACAATAAGTCAATATTTAAATTTAACACATTGTGGTTTGTCAAGACCATAGTTCTGGTACGTTCTACGGTCACAATGACTGAAAGGACAGTGAAGCATGCTGATAATGACATGAAATCATCATAAGATCTAATACTTTTTGTCTAAGTATATGCAATTTGCAAACTCCTCTAAAGTGTATAATTATAATCAGTCGTGTGATGGAATAAATCTTCAAACTACTTTTGCCGTATATATATATATATATATATATATATATATATATATATATATATATATATATATATATAATCTTGTTTCATGTTTCATGATTATGCAAAGAAACTAGGCTGTGGCGGGGTTATCTAGCTATGTTGCTCGACATAATACTTAAATACTATTTAAATTCGGTTGTGATGTCCGTTACAATAAGGAAAACAATAAGAGAGAACTTTATAAATTTTAGACAATGAGGAAACCTGTAAACTGTGGAGAGACTTGCTTGGTACTATATACGATGCATGCAGGAAGGAGGGGCCAATCGCGAATCTCCGAAACTATTGAAATTACACCTTTTTTGAAAAGACTGTGTAGTGTGTAAGATGCATGCGTGTGTAGTAAGGGATATAGTGAGAAGCGCGTGTTTTGAGAGTATGCTGGACTGCTTACAGGGTAGACGTGACATGTAAAAAGGCCAGATGAAGAGGACAGTGATGGGAGAAACAGGGTTCAGACACTTCCTGGTATTTATTTAAATTCGACTCTTGTAAATATGCATAGCGGGTTATTATGAGTCAGAAGTTATAATGAGATCGATGTACAGTTCCCTCGAATGATCTGTTAAATAATTTTAAATTAAATGTTAGGGCTCACGTCATTGCGGAAACTAAGATCGCATGATGATACTTTTACGTTTTTAATACAGGTGAAAAGGCGTATGTTGCATACTATACGTACATATATTAGGATTGAAAGTATTTTTGTGGCCATTTGTACAGAAAATAATGCTTTTTATACGAGAACTGATATCATAAAGCATTAATTATAACATTTTAAACGTTGTGTAACGGTAGGCTTCAGTCTGTAAAGACATGATTGGTACAGCTAATGACAAAAACAATAAGCATGAACATTCTGTGTGATTGATGTAAACAGTGGCCTGACTGGTGTGAAAACAAATACGTTTATTATGAGAATTATGAGGAATTGTGAACAGCCGTTAAATTAGAGAAATGATAATTAAAGTAATGTGAATAGTCCTAACTATAACTACAAGGTAGAAAGGTTCTTAATGAAAAATCTCTCAACTTTCAGTACCTATTTCCCGCTGCATCTATTTAAAAATGACAACCCACATAAATTCGACATCCCGTTTTCTTTAATTGCATCTAATAAGAAAAATTTTTACCCGAACCTACTTATTTGGATTTTATATATATATATATATATATATATGATAATAATAATAATAATAATAACAAGATTAGTTGCAGCTAATAGTCTTTAGAAGAAAGTTAAACTTAACAACAACCTGAAAACAATTACTGAGAGAAATATATAGCAAGATTGGGGGTATAGTTGCCAGATGCTTTTATTACGAAGGGAATTGAAATCAATATATTTAATTTAAATACTCTTAACACGTGTAAACAATATATATATATATATATATATGTAATAATAACAATAAATCAATATTAGTAATAATATTAAGTGGATGTTTAGAGGAGGATAACAGAATTGATGCTTCAGTTTCAAAGCTGTGTTACGCAGCTTGATGTTCTTTTTAACATATGCAATTTTATAACGAAATTTGCTGATAGTAAAATTATTAATTCACATACCAGAAGATAGCATGTGAAAGTGAATGTAATGGTACATATCGGTGTAAATAACAGAAAACTACATATTTAAAAGTAAATAAACAAATATGAGTGTACTATATGTATATATTGTATTTGAAGGTCATCTCGTTTGAAAATAAGCCAGTTTCCCTTAAAAAAGAGAGAAATTAATTTATTTAAATTATAATAATAAATATTCATTTTATTTTCATAATACAGATATTAAACAAAGAACTTGTTTTTCGATTTAAAATATGATCACTCTGATTTTCATTTATGTATTGTTCGCAATTTGTTAACAGACGAAAATTGGGTGTTAATGCGCAATCTCGTTAGGCCTATTAAACCTTTCAGATATTCGTTTCCATTTCTACTGTCTTCTAACTTGCCTGACAGAAAGTACTTGAATGTATGTATGTTTTTTTCATGTTTGTTCTTGTTTGCCTCATGAAAGAACTTTTTTGAAGGAGGAACGCGAGGCTCAATCCTTTCTTAAATTTTTTTTGAAGGAAGGTGAAGACCAATCATTTTTAAAATTTAATTTTTTTAAATTTAATTTTTTAATTTTAATTTTTTTAAATTTATTTTTTAATTTTTTTTTTTTTTTTGAAGGACCATGAAGGACCATGAAGGACACCTCATAAAGGAGGGACCGCCATGAAGGACGGTGGAGGACCGCCATGAAGGACGGTGAGGGGGGAAATTTTCAAATTGATCCATTTGCTGTCCGACATGTTGCGGCTATACTACTGACGGCAATGACACTGGTCTATAGTTCTTTGCTTGAGATCTATCCCCTCCTTTATATATAGGGACAATGTTTGCTCTTTTCAAGATGCTCGGTATTTTTCCCAGTGTCTAGGGATCTTCTCCATATCCAGTATAAAGGTGTAGCTATTTCATTTTTAAAGTTTTTAATCAGTAATGCGTTCCAATTGTCCGGACCTACAGCTGAATGTGGTTTCACTTGTCTTATAGCTCTCGCTACATCTTCTCGGGTAAAATCAAAGTCTATTATACACTCTTCTTGCAATTTCTCTTCAAAGAATGCATCTATGTCAGGTATCGCTTTGATACTTTTTGGGGTACTGAAAACTGATTCATACTGGGCTCTCAATGTTTCAGATATTTCTTTTGGATCGTCGGTTGGCTCATTATTTTTCTTCCTTAAGGGCCGAATAGCGGTGCGAGTTTTTGTTTTCTTTTTTGCATAGCTATAGAAGTATTTTGAATTTTCCTTTATTGCTTCTATCGCCTTTTCCTCTTCCCTCTCTGTATGGTCCTTAATCAGGGTTTGTATTTCCTAGAGATACCCTCCAGTTTTTCTTGTATTACTTTCCTGGCATTATCTCCGCATTTGGCTAACTTCGCCTCCACTCTCTTTC
Source organism: Bathynomus jamesi (assembly GCA_023014485.1). Taxonomy (NCBI): domain Eukaryota; kingdom Metazoa; phylum Arthropoda; class Malacostraca; order Isopoda; family Cirolanidae; genus Bathynomus; species Bathynomus jamesi. The sequence continues at coordinate 506,751 of JAJOZX010001793.1, read as the reverse complement.
TTTTGCGGAACATTCTTCTCTTTTGACTCTCTAGCCAGCTCCTCTTTCCTTTTGGCTGTGATTTTGGAACATATTTTTATAAAATTCTCAGGGTATTTTCCTCCAAGGTTGTTAGCATTTCTTCAGTTGTTTTATTCTCTAAAACTGTTCTCCACTCTATTTGGGCCATGTGCGATCTGATCGCTTCCCAATTTATAGTCTTGGAGTTTAAGTTAAAGGCCCCAAATTTGCTTCTTTCCTCAATATGTGTATTGTCTTTTAATGTTGTCGTCATATTTGTTGATATCTCGATTAAATTGTGGTCTGAGATAATGGTTGGGGTTATTTTCTTATCAGCAATCAAGTTCGTGTTATTCGTGAATACCAGATCTAGGGAGTTACTTTTTCTGATATTTTCTGTTATCTCTTGTGTCAACATAAACTCATTTGTGAGAGCCATCAACCTTTTTGCTTGCTCCTGGTCTTCTCTTGTGCCCCCTTGCCCTGGTGCATATATATATATATATATACATATTCCTATCCACCTTTTTGTATTTTATAAATGGGAAGTTAAAGTCTCCGCAGATTATTATTATATATACACATCCTGAGGATGTCATTAGACGAAAGCGCTTGAGCACCTCTTTGTGTTTCTTTTTCCTTCGTGGTTTATTCATCATAAATATTTTTCACGTGTCACTTTCGTGAAATAATTTTTCATATATATATATATTTCATGCAGGAAGGAGGGGCAAATGGCGAATGCCTGCAAAAATGCTGAATACTCTGCGTTTGAAGGATTGGAGGTCATAGACAGGGGGGAAAGATGGATTGAAGAAGGTTGTTCCAGAGTTGACTGGTTGAGTGGATGAATGATTGAGAATACCGGTTAACTCTTGCGTTAGAAAGTTGGACAGAAACGGAATGAGAATGGGTTGAAATCTAAAAATCTAAAAAATTGTCCCGTTTTTATGGTTTTCGAAGGTGGAGCCGGAGCCGGAGCCAATTAAAAATAGTCAGAGCAGGAGCGGTCATGAGGAACTGCTCCGGAGCAGCTTAGGAGCCAGAGCAAGACTTGCTGGATCTAACCTGGACTTGGGAATTTTTAACAGCTTCTGAACACGTCTGGAGCGGGAGCTGCTCCGGAGGCGGAGTCATTCAACTTGGAGCACTGCCAACCTTACTCCATAATCATTGCAGTTGGAATTCACCTAGGCATTCACCCAGACGATGGGAATATTACGAGAAGCACTGGTATTAAAATAAGGGACAAAAGATTTAAGACAAACGTTGCGAGGGACTTTTTCACCTATAAGATAGTTGAGAGGCAGAATAGCCTTCCCGCGAAGGTTATGGCGAGCAATTCGATAAAATTGTTTAAGAACTGGTTGGACAGGTGTTTTAATAGCATCAATTTGCCTTAAAGGATGGGTAAAATTAGAGATGTGTTTTTTTATTTAGTACAGGGAGTAGCCCGATTTTCTTTTTGTTTGAAATGCAGTAGGTGGTGCTGGTCGGGTCTGGTTGCAGAGCACTGGGAATTCCCAGATGATAGGTCACCTGTCATTGGTAGAGACGGGAAGTTTGATGACAATTCTCGGAAGTCAAAACGTCGGAATAGCTAATTAGGTTTAAACCATGGCTACTCTTTAGGTACATAATATAGATAGAAGCAATGATGTCTCTTTAGATGTAAATATAGTAGGAGGTGCTGGTCTGGTCTGGTTACAAAGCACTGAGTGTCGTCAATATGAGAACGCTCGGAAGTCAAAACCTCCAAATAAACCTACAAAGAAGGGTCATTAGAAGAGATTGTTGGGGTGAAATTGGGAATGGGGATGTTCCCTTTTGATCGTAAATGCAATAGGAGGGTCTCGTATCTCAGCACTAGGCGTTCTCATATGATAGCCTTTTTCATTTACTTTTATTTTTATTTATGTTTTTAATAGATGGGAAATTTTAAAATTTCGAATAGCTATATTAAATTATTTCGGGAAGCTCCTCCTCTCCCATTCTTTCTCTCTTTGGCTTCTTCCTTTTTTCCCGTCATTACAAAGGGAGCTGCTTGCAGGGAGGGCCTGTTAGGGCAGAGTAGAAATAATAATACCCCCTTTGCCAATAAATATAGTAGGCGTTGGTCTGGTCTGGCTTCAGAACATGGGATTCTCGGATGATACACGATTGGTAGAGAAGGGACGCTTGATGAGATCTCTTAGGAGTCGAAAACCTTTGAATACTCGTTTTCAGTTTCATGAGCGATACTTGGGTATATGGTGTAGGATTGTTAGTAGGAAAATCGCGGTGTACTTAACTTAGCTAAAGAAGGTTTTATAGTTTTATACTGTACAAAAGTAGTGGTTCCCTTTTGTAATAATTGTAGTAAGAGGCGCTGGTTAGGTCTGGTTTCAGAACACTGGAAGTTCTTAGATGATAGGAAACGTGATGGGAATTCTCGGGAGTCAAAACCTGCGAACAGACATATTCATCTTCAGGCAAGCTACTTAGCTAGAGTAGAACTTTAGTTTTAAATAGTGTGGAACAAAATTTCGCATAAAAGGGAAGTAAAATTAAGCATATATACAATGTCTTGGGAATTCTTAAAATTGGGGTGCTGTTCAGTCGGAGGCGCCTCTGGATCTGTGCTTCCTTATCTAAGTAATTCCTTTGCGAAGGGCGTAATATAAATTACGTTATGATAAATGTTTTCTTGAAAAAAGAGGAAAAAACATATACATGATGTACACTTTCGTGGGAATTCTTAAATTAGAGTGCGTTGACCGGCTGGTGGTGCCTCCGAACCAGTGCTCCTTTGTTTGTGTAATTCCAAGGCGAAAGATGTCAGTGTAACTAATTAATTTTTGAAAGTAAATTTCTCAGCACGATGGCCTTGCCATTAATCGGAAACATGATGCAGCGATGAAATGATGACTTCTTATATATAATAAATGACTTCTTATATAGGCCTATAATAAATAAAAAAAATCCTTAAAAAAAATGCATAGTGTAGGTTAGATTAAGTAGTTTAGTATTTCATGCCATCCTTTATTTTCTACAGGGTGGGCCGTAAGTTTCCATACATAGGAAAAATAAACATTTTTTTATGGACAACCATTTTTATTTATATAATATGCTCTACATGGTTGCCATTGTTTTGAAAACACATTTCAATACGTGTTCCCCACTGTTGATGAACACGCATTAGCACAGTTGACGTTATGCTTGTAATGGCGTTGGTGATACGTTCCTTTAGATGATTTATGTCTCGTATCTTTTCCTGATACACCATGGCCTTCAAGTGCCCCCAAAGATAGAAATCAAGGGGGTGAGATCTGGGGATCTGGGAGGCCACTCCACAGGACCACGCCGACCAATCCAAGCATCCGGAAACTGCTGCTGATCCAAATACCGACGCACGTGAAGACCATAATGAGGTGGAGCTCCATCTTGCTGGAAGTAAACTGGGAAGTTACCTTCCTCGTTTAGCAGGGATGGGAAAATCTCTTCTTGCAACATGTTAAGATACCTTTCGGCATTAAGATTTCCACTGACAAAAAAATTGGTCCAATAATTCTGTCACCCCATATCCCGGCCCACACCATCACTTTACCGGCACCTTGCATCTTCGTCGGACTCAGCCAGTTAGGGTTAGCATTACTCCAATAACGTATGTTTTGCCGATTAACCTCTCCATTGACGTAAAAATTTGCTTCATCAGTAAACAAGATCTTACGTCAAACGCATATTCTTAGGGTATCTGAAACATAAAAACAAACGTTTAATTTTTCCTATGTATGGAAACTTACGGCCCACCCTGTATTATCCTCTAATGCAGTGGCATTTAACCTTTTTCGCATTGTTACCCTTTCAGATAGCCAACAAAACCGTAATTACCCCACTCCCCTTTTTAAATGACAACTATGAAAAAAGGAATATTAGGAAAGAATAACAAAAGTTTAGTGGAAATCCAATCTGTTTGCCAGTAGCAATGCGAGTTGTAAAACGTTATTCACTCGTGTCTGCCAAGCTTCAGTTTTATAAACTTGATTTATAAACGCTAACTTAATTTTTATAATGTGATGTTTTCTTCCGAAAGATAGCTTTAAAGTCACTGTGTGTAGTGTAATTAGTAATTACTTATTTAAAAAACAGTGCGCATACGGAGGCTTATGTTTGTTATTTGAAAAATAATACGGAAACGTAGTATCAACGCATCATTTACGATGTGGATTATGAAAAAAAAAGATTCATTTTAAATAAAATTTAAATATGTAGCGACAAAAAACAAGTCAAATGGAAGTCATGTTTCTAAAAACCGTAACCTATGCATTGCAAAATTGTGGATATGATGTTTTTTTCATTTTAACCACTTACAATTTTAACCACTTACAATTTTAACCACTTACAATTTTAACCACTTACAATCGAATGGAATAGAATTACAAATGAATACAGACCAGTGAGAAAACAAACTCAGTCGTAATGGAAGAGGAATTAAAGACTCCAGCTATAGATTTTGATAAGTTGATGGAAGAGCTGGGAGGATTAGGGCGTTATCAGATAATAATTTATATTTCCGTATGTTTTGCCGCGTTTACGACCGGCCTCAGTTCCACAAGCTCAGTCTTCACATCGTATAATAGTCCCCACAGGTGAGTTCATTTATTCGTGTTTTATATGTATTACATGTATGTTTCTTAGTAAGTAGGAAAGCCTCTCAAGGGAAGAAAGGTTTCATTGACGTCTTATTACTTCCCTCGTTTTCAATCCGAAGCTGTACTACAACCCTCAAAATCTCATGAGGGCATGCTTTGTGTGAAGACCATCTACTTATTATTTAAAATTATGTTATGCCTTAGTCTACTCATTGCTGCTATGAACTTTCTTATAATTCATTTTAAAATCTATGAACACTCAACAGTATTTACTTACCCTTCGGACTTACAATATAACCAACAAAGAAACTGAGGTTTTTTTTTTTAATTCTAAATGGTTTATTTTTCCCCTTCAGACAAATTAAAGTATAGAGCGTGCAGAGAGGAGCTGCATTCGGGTTCAGCATGCACACAAAAAATTGTGGAAATACATAGAAAATCCATTTAAACTTTGCCCAATACCGTCTTAACGATGACAGATTTTTGAAGCAGAGTTACTGTATTTTCTCCGATGAGAAGACCTGCTTAGCATATTACAGTAGAAGTCATTATTAGATAATTAATAATCAACTCCCACACTCTCTCACGTAATTCATATTTTGCTTTTTATCACATAAAAATGTCTCAGTTTTAGAAGTTTCTTCTCTCTAGTCATGACGGATACTGAAGATAAGAATAGTTGTATTTTTTTAATTTCTATGAAATGTTTTTAAACATTAAGTTTATTAGTTCAGAAAATTTTCGTACCTAATTAAAAAATACAAATTTTTAATTCAGAAAAGTCACTATCCTTAAAGAAGTAAATTTCAGGTTTTTTCACTACTCGTATGAAGGAACCATTTTTATTGGTGTACACTATAATATGTACTACTATGAAGTCAAAATTACGAAGCGTGCGTGAACAAGTCGCTTGTCTCGTAGCCTAAGCTTTAGAAAGCGGCGGTTAGAAAAGATTTTATTCAACTACTGAGTGGACTATTTTTTTCTTATGCAGGAAGGACGGACCAAGTGCGAGCGTTCGCAAAAACGGGCCCCATAGAAAGAAAAAGAGAGAGCCAGAATACAAATATTATTCTTAATATTTTTTTAATTTTGAAATATTGCGCAGTGCGTAAGATGCATGTATTTGTAGCGAGGAATAGAGGGAGAAGTGTGTGTGTTTGAGAGCATGCTGGGCTGCTCATAGGGTACATGAGATACGGAAAAAGATCAGCTAAGGAGGACAGTGATAGGAGAAACGGGAGTTCCAGCACTCTGTTTCCTTCCTAACGTCCCTCTCAGGAGTATTTCCCTGGTCGATTGGTGTCTACAGTCTTCTCCTTACAATTCAGTTGTTTATTAACTAATCTATTCTCAGACTCACGACTCTATCACTGAGCAAGTAATTTCCAATTAGCTACTTTTAATAGGTAAGTTTTTGTTTTGATAGAATTTTACATTTTTATATTTGGGGCAAAAAGTAGGAAAGGAACTGTCAAAGGTCATGGTAAGACAGATGCTTTATAATGGTACAAATGCGTGTCTGCACTTCAGTAAGTGCTGTAGATTTATTCCTTTTGCTTACTGATGTCTCTACTGAATATTCATAATTATCGTACATCAGCTTTTTTTCTTGTAATGTGCTCTGCTTAAACATTTATTTGGTCCCATATTTTCTAATACACTGGTTCTCAAACTGGAGTACGCGTACTCAGGGGGGTTTGCGAAAGGTCAACAAGAGGTACATGACACAACAGAAAAACTTCCAAAAATAAAACATTTCTTTATTTGCACAAAAATATGTAAGTAAAGTGTCACTGTGTCACATCTATAGTAAGTCTTTGAAAATACGGTAACTAAATATACTAATAATATTTTATTTAGATCTATATTTATAATAATAATAATAATAATATTGATTAGATTTATAATACTATGTTATATACGAGTATAATATTGTGGCACAAAGTTAATGACAGGTTGGTAAGTCACTATCTAAGCCCTAAGGGGTAAGCAGACAAAAATGTTTGACAAAAAGTGAAATACAGAACTAGGTTGGTACCTGTTCAGTATTTCAGGAACTGAATTCTCACTCCTGGTAACGTAACGGTCATGCGAGAACAGCAATATAGTGCATGCACGCACTGTGATTTTAGTTCTGTAATATATACATATATATATATTCTGAGTTCATTCCCATATATATATATATATATATATATATATATATATATATATATATATATATATATATATATATATATATATATATATATAGTAAACCCTCGTCCAACGCGTGTTTGTCCAGCGCGAATTTGCTTATACATTGAAAAATAAATGCGAACAATTATTTGCCGAAAGCGGAAAATTTGATTATACATGGTCCCCAAACACGCTCTAATACAGTAGTACTGTACGCGTGCCAATGCGCGCTCTAGTGTTTTCTCCTACACTCTCCAACATTCCCGCATTTCCCTCCCTCTCGCGTCACCCCTCGCATCACCCTTTGTCTCAGTCCCGCTAATGCGTTAAGTTCAGTGAAATTGTGTTGGATTGTTTTTGTCGTATTTTGCCGTTGTTTTGCTATTACCTTTAGACAGCAGTATGGCAACAAAACGTAAAGCATCTGTAAGTGATAGTGAAGAGAAGAAAAGTCGTAAGGTTATGACATTAGCCGAAAAATGAAAGATTCTAGATAAGTTGCGTGGTGGTATGAGCATAACATCACTTGGCCTCGAGTATGCGGCTATTTTTATTTAATATATTTTTATTTATCATATGTAAAAATCATTATGTTTATGATTTTATTATGTTCTTATTTCATATACAATATAGGTAGGGAAATTAATTTATGTGTGAATACAAAATCTACGTACCTAAATATTAATGGGAGACTTTACGCGGCCGAGTTCACGTATCCTCATTTATCCCATAAGGTATTAAGTTTGTCCAACGCGAATTTACCTAACGCGCCCTTCTCGAGGAACCTAACCCCCGCGTTGGACGAGGGTTTACTATATATATATATATATATATATATATATATATATACACGAGTATATATAATTTTCAGATGCTTCATTCCGGGCTGCGACTCTCCTAGCTCCATTTATGAAGAACCTTTTATCGACTTCACGATTCCCAGTAATACAAAGGATAATATGTACGAAGAATGTTCTATGTATAAAACCGATGCCAACAATACCGAACCAACAGATTGCTGTCCAATCTATTTCGATTCAAGCCAAACCACGAACTGTACACAATGGGTTTATGATAAAGAACTCTTCACTTCAACAGCCGTTTCAACGGTAATTATTTTTGTTTTACTTTATTTATATCATGAATTATTATTATTTCAGCTCATTCTTTAACAGTTCATATTTTCAGTGGCAAATACATTGCCAGAGTATTAATCTGGAGATTGTGGGTTCGAGTCTCACTCGGTTCTTGTACCTTTAGATTTTAGTGATTAAGAGGCGCCTTCACCTCCTTCATGGACAGAAGTTAAAGTTACATAAATTTCATTTCCATTCGAGAATTTGAGAAAAATGTGGCTAAAGAATGCAGTCACGAAAATTCTGAATTCACATCTGAAATATTGGGAACTGTATTTGAATCACAAAGTATTGAACATTAGGGGTTCAATGTCTTTTATATTTCATTTATAAAATTTTTTGATTTGTTAATCAATTACTATAATTATGTAGCAAAACATATGACAGTTAATGGGGTAAGGCATGTATAGTCAGATGACATTCACATACTGGTAATGAGTTAATACAGCGGAATGCAATTATGTTATATATATATATATATATATATATATATATATACAGTATTGCTTTTTTTTTTCTAGGGAAAAAGGTACCGGTACTCAGATTTTACGGACTCCTAGGGGGGTGGGGGAAATAATGGATTTTTAATTTTTTAAAAAAAGGAGCCGGTACCAGTGGTGAGCAAGTAACGAAGCATTTGTAATCGATTACAGTAACTAAGTAGTTTTTCCAGTAATCTACTTGTAACCAATTGCTTTTCTGAACGACTACTTTTTACTCGTAATTGATTACAAATTTATCAATAGTAACTACTTTTTACTTCATTACTTTTGTAAAAAAGCTTTACAATTACTTTTTATATTTTTCTTTTATTTTTTAATTTTTACACCCCGTCGTTCACGCATCAGTGACAAGAACTTTGAAAATCAGTTGTTGGTAAAATTAAACTCCAGCAAATTTCGAGTGGTAGTGTTTGTTGCGTAATGTAATGTATAAACTTCAGTAGTATCTGTCTGTTTTTATATAAATAAAAATAGACATTGAGAAACAATATACAGTATAATTAATCCAGAGAAGTAATTTCTACTTTATACTTTTAGTTACTTTTCAGACATCAAAATAATTTTTACTTTTAATCCATTACTTATTTAAGGTAATAATTTTACTTCTACTTCATTACTATTTTCGACAAATAATTCTACTTTTACCTGATTACGAAATCTTACTAATTTGCCCACTACTGGCCGGTACTGCGTATATATATATATATATATATATATATATATATATATACTGTATATATATATAAACTACTACAGGGTTTGTTGTTACATGGAAAACGTAATTTTATAATGAAGAGCGAAACAAATCCAATTACATGCAATTATAATTTCTATTTTCAGAACTTTCGGCGTCACCTAACACCATCCTCAGTGCTAAAATAGGATATAAAACGTGTTTTATTTCCTCTTTTAGCAATGATGATGGTGTTAGTTGACGCCGGAAGCTCTGAAAATAAATGCTTGTGATTAGACTTGTTTTGCTCTTCATTTTCCGGTTCTAGCACTGCAGATGGTGAGAGCCTCACCGAAAGCGTTATGAAGAATAAAAGGTTTGTTTAAGGACTTGTCTTGAGGTTCTTTATATATATATATATATATATATATATATATATATATATATATATATATATATATATATATATATACAGTAAGGTCGCCTCCAACGCGACTTTGCGAACGCGAATTTGTGTTAACGCGGCATTGGTACCTGCGACAGTGCGACACTCTTCGTCCAACACGAATGAGCTATGGAATAACGCGAGTAAACAAACAACGTCTAAGTTTTTTTTTCAATTTAAGTTTTTGTTTAGTGTTTACTGGAAGTTTTGTTTACGTTAGTGTTTGTGTTCACCTGTTTGCAGTATGTTTGTTTTAAGTGTTTATTTCAGGTCTAATATTTAATATACTTTGAAACTACGTTTGTGTATCATTTTCCTCGAACGCGAACTTTAACTTGACGTAATACTATTTTCCTCAATAGACTAGTAAGTTCGTCGAACGCGATTTTCTTGCATAAGTTAACCTAACTATTTTTCTCATGTTATTAAGTTCGCCGAACGCGAATTTGCCGAACACGTGATCTTGACTTGACACAAGCCTCGCGTTGGAGGCGACCTTACTATATATATATATATATATATATATATATATATATATATATATATATATATATATATATTGTGTGTGTGTGTGGTGTGTGTATATATATATATAATTATATATATAGGATCAAGTAAAGATAATCCCTCCCAGGCCACACTAGTAAGCAAATCCCTCCCAAAAATGACCAAGTAAAGATAATCCCTCCCAGAAAGTAAAGTGAAGCAGTCTGACATAAGGATAAAAATTAAGAGAATCTTTTTTTAAAAAATGATTTATTTGAAAACAAAATTTATTAAAATTCATTTATTACAATGGATCAAGTAAAGATAAGCACCCCCAACCTTTTTTTAGTTAGCTTTATAAGGCTAACTAACGAAAATATTACGACTTAACCTAACCAATCGTTAGGTCAACTGTACGCCCTTGACGATTGGTTAGGTTAGGTCGTGATATTTTCGTTAGTTAGCCTTATAAAGCTAACTAAAAAAGGTTGGGGGTGCTTAACTTTACTTGATCCAAAGACTTTAATTAAAGCGGTATTGCGGTAAAGCGGTATTACCAACTTTACCAAGTAAAGATGATCCCTCCCAAAAAATGATCAAGTAAAGATAGTCCCTCCTTTTTCTGATATATATATATATATATATATATATATATATATATATATATATATACGAAAATTATTTCACGAAAGTAACACGTGAAAAATATTCATGATGAATAAAACCACGAAGGAAAGGAAACACAAAATGGTGCTCAAGCGCTTTCGTCTAATGACATCCTCAGTGTTCCTGAGGATGTCATTAGACGAAAGCGCTTGAGCACCATTTTGTGTTTCCTTTCCTTCGTGGTTTTATTCATCATATATATATATATATATATATATATATATATTACTTGTTTATACGTCGTGGGGAATGTACGCTTTGTTTCTCTCTCTGCATTAATATCAAAATAAGAAAGAAATTACTTCCCGGCGGTTTATTCTGTCTACATCCAAAAGTGTATAAAGTATTAGTAAATCCGTGCATATAAATTATCATAAAGTGAAATTCAGTGAATGTAAGGAAGTGCAATATAGTTTACACAGTTTATCATAAATTTAAATACATTTTCAATCGAAATAGGGAAGGCTTTTGAGAAAAGTTTGGAACAAGACAGGAAAAAGATTGTAAAATCCAAACCCTCGTGACCGACTATCAGCGAAAAAAAAAATGTGTGTGTGTGTGTGTGTGTGTGTGTGTAGTGAGCGACTATGGTAATAGATAATAAGGCCATGGGTTCAAATTCTCACCTAATTTGCAACTTGTGTAATTTAAAAACAACTGAAAATGTTGCAATCAGGTGTGATTTCTGTCAAAAATTGTCAAGTATAGTATACTCAAGTATATCTAGTATAGCCGTAAACCTGTAAATAGTACTTTTGACATTTTGTCCGTGGGCGGCTTTTCCTGAGCAAGCCATGCATTTTATTATTTTATTTTTGTAGTTCGATTTGGTGTGCGACAGAGCTTTTCTAGTTCCTTTGGGAGGTTCTGCCTACGTGACGGGAATGCTGCTTGGCTCCCTTATATTTGGAATCATTACAGATAAATATGGAAGGAAAACTGGTTTTCTGTTTTCTTCTCTGATCTATGGATTTTCCGGTGTTGGAAGTGCAGCAGCTCCAAATTATCCATTGTATCTCGTATTGAGAGCTCTTACAGGTGCAGGGGCTACGGGCGTATTTGAAGTGTCATTCGTCATGGGTAAGGGTTTGTTTTTTATTCACTTATAAAAATTTTTTTTTTAAATATATGAATAAATACCATTTTTCTGTATTTGTTCATTGAATAAGCACGGAACTGCGAATCGGTTGTTTATAATTCTTATAAATTTAGGCATAATTTAGTGTTTTATTCTCATTATCATTGTTTGCGTTTTATATAACTTTAGTAACTACATAAAAGAGAAAACCAAAATTAAGTGCCATGAACCAGTTTCCACTTTCCAAAATAAAATTTAATCAGCTCTGATCGTAAGTACTCCTGATGATATTTTGAGTAAATAAAACGCAATTTTTCATCTTCTTTCAGTTATCGAGTTGGTTGGTTCTAAGTGGCGAACATTTTGCGGTATAATGTTTGAAGTTCCTACATCTCTTGGAGGGATTTCTACGGGAGTTTTAGCTTATTTCATAAAGGACTGGAGGTGGCTTCAATTCGTGTACACAGCCCCAAGCTTTCTTATCGTCTTATTGTATTGGTAATGTATTTTATTATTTGAATGTTAAAGCTTTGTCAGTTTCATATGGGGAAAAATAACGATTACATATTAAATTGTAACACCCCTTTTTGTTTCCAGTGGGATGAACCTTAAACCTAAATTTTAGTTTGTGAAAGCTTAATAACCTAATGTACAGGGTATACACAAAGTCATTTCCAGATTATAAACTGTAATTACATGAAATCCAAAGAAGACGCAGTAATGCTTTGTTTTGTATGTTGTTGCGTAACACATCACGTTTATTATGTTTCTCATTAAATCTCAACACGTGCCCCGTTAGTTACATATCCCCACAGGAAGAAGAAGAAGAAGAAGTCCAGGGGCGTGATATCGAAGGATCGTGGAGGCCATGGCACCGACCCGTCGCGACCGATCTATCTTCCGGGAAAAGTGGTGTTCAAGAACTCACGCAGTAACAAACCCCAGTGTGGATGTGCACCGTCTCACTGTAAAGCGATGGATGGTTTGAAGGTCTTCCAACTGGGAGGCTACAAAGAACCCGAACGTGTCCAGGTACACTCGAGCCGTAACATTCTTTTCACCAAAGAAGAATGGGCCTATCACCCTATTATGCATTAATCCACACCAAACATTGACACGGAAAAAACTTGATGGGTTACGCAACAGCGTGCAAAACAAAGCATTACTACGTCTTCTTTGGATTTCACGTAATTAAAATTTATAATCGGGAAAGACTTTGCGTACACCCCGTGTATATACACTTAGTGTTACCTTCCGTAAAAAGAATAAAATGATGCTCTTCCGTTACTTCACAATTACCGTAATTATTATTACGGGAATAAAATACCACAAAGTCTCCATCATTTTCCTTTTCTTAAACCGCTTCCGTTCCAGCCTTTCTTTTATTCGAACTCACGAGTTCCAAATAGAGACTTTCACTTCCGCGAATCATTAATTTGAAAATAAGTGGCTCGAAGTTCTCGTGTGTTTTTGACTTCCTTAATATATTTTTCTTTACGTAACTTATACTTTTTTTTTAATCCTGCCGATTTATCCAAAAAAAGGGTAATACCCGAGAGTATTCGGTGGTTGGTATCGCAAAACAGAAGTGATGATGCGGCAAAAGTAATCGACAGAATAGCCAAGATCAACAAGATTGCATCGCCTTCGCATCTTCTCCACAAAATGATTCAGGTCAATCGGTATTCTTTATTTTTAATTTTGGAAAATTAATTAATTCACATAGAAAATTAATTGGTCCTCCGATGTACAAAGTTGAGGTCTGGTGAATGTGGATGCCAGTAAAGTACGAAATTTGGAACTTGAAAATCCTATATAGGCTAAAATTGGCCTATATTGAGCTAAAATGTGTCTGTGTGTCTGTCCGCTTTCTTCGGAACCGTGCACAGCCTAAACGGCACATCGGAAAATTCTGCAACCACCACCAACTGATAGCCCATGAGCTGCCGATGTGCTCTGTCAAGTTTCCCGGTCCTAGGTCACAATTATTGGGTCCGAAGGCCCCAGCACCGCGATAAAACTACAGAAAAAGAACACAGCCGTGGAAATCTTTAGCTTCACATTGTCGCTTAGCCACTTCTTCCTATGAGGGCCTCATATAATATAATTTAAAATCTAGAACCAATAAAAAAAATACATGAAAAAGTGAAAAAAAATTATTATTATCCATTCAATTTTAAACCGTATCAGAATATACAGCTAGCTGTGACATATACTGCTACATATACTGTGACATATACTGCTACCTGCCCGGAGGGTGATAGCGAGCTACCGCTTGTTAATTCTAAATTTGATGATGGTATAATTAAGAAGATTAAAGATAACGCGCAAAAATTATCTTAGTGAAGTTAGTCACAAAATTAAAATATAAAGAATAATTAAAGGGGAATAATTTCGATAGTAATTCAAATTCGGTACAAAACCTTGATGAAAATTTTAAACTCGTTGAAGAGAAGGTTTAAAAAATTTATACGAACTTAATCGAGAAATTCGATCGAAAAGAAATAAAGTAAAAGTGAACACAATTTCAGATTGGCTAAAAACGGAGGAAACCTAAGTCAACAACTAATTTTGAGTTAGACCAGTGGTGGCGAACCTTTTTTGCTGGCGGGTCATTTTTGTTACTTTTGATTTAAAAAAAAAACGAAATTGGGTCACAATAACTTATTTACGATTTTTAGTGAGAAACTTCTTGTTGGATTTTAGCTGCTAATGTTTTGATCTGAGGTTTATATTTGTCTTTAGTCTCACACACGCGGCACTCATATCTGTGCCAAGGCGATTCCTAGTGGTGGATTTGACGAAATTCATGGAGGAAAACAACTGTTCACACGAATAAAATGAACCAAACATTGTTAGCAGAGCTAATGCTAGCTTTTTCATTGATGCAAAAGAATTTGATAAAGAGTTCCATTCTGCAAGAATAAGATTCTCTACTCTTTCTATTGATTGTTGGGATCACCTGAAGATCCGTCACCCCAGTCTTTTTTAGTTAGGTTTATAAGTCTAACTAACGAAAATATCACGGCCTAACCTAACCAATCGTCAAGGGTGTACAGCAGTTGACCAAACGATTGGTTAGGTTAGGTCGTGATATTTTCTTTAGTTAGATTCATAAAGCTAACTAAAAAAGGCTGGGGTGACGGATCTTCAGAATCTTGTTCCCTGGTTACACCAAAATTGACGACTCCAATTCCTTTTCTCGTAACTTCAGATTAAGATCAATAAATTTAGTCTTCCTTACTGCACTTTCTTGGAAGTCAACTAATTCCATTTCTAAATCACCAATGTCAAGCCAATGAAAAGCTGATAACTGAAGATCTTCAAATTGAATAGTATGGGGGAATTGGATGAATTGTAAGTTGTCATACATACACACACGTTTTTAAACGTATACTATACGTTTAAAAACGTTTCAATGTGTATCAGCTGTTTATTTCGGTGGGAGAATAAAATAATTTTAAAACTGTAAGGCAGAAAATATTGAAAATTAAAGTCATATTTTATTTAAATAAGAAAGAGCTCGTGGGTCACTAAAAATTGTCTCGTGGGTTAGTACTTGACCCACGGGTCAGTGGTTCGCTATCACTGAGCTAGACTATGATTATACAGTGTATATATATATATATATATATATATATATATATATATGGAATGAATGAATTTCACAATTAAACACGTGAAATGAATGAATGATACAAACCCACAGAGAAAAAGAAAAATGATTCCAAGGCCTTCTGTGTATTCAGAAGTACTTCTGAATACACGAAAGACCTTGGAATAATTTTTCTTTTTCCCCTGTGGGTTTGCATCATATATATATATATATTTTAAAATCTCCAAAAGTTAAAAAAATAAAACGCTAAAAATTGCTTCAATGACTCACCTGGGCCGATAGATTTGTAGTTAGCAACACTAACCACTACACCACCGAGGCGCTATATATATATATATATATATATATATATATATACACACACTGTATATATATATATATATATATATATATATATATATATATATATATATATATATATATATATATATATATATAACCTTACCTTACCTTACAACCTTACAAAGGTTCCACGTGATGATTTCTCATTTCGCGAAGGTCAAGCGTGTCGCCCCTCCTGTCGAGTTGGCCTGGTGAAGTAGTGAGTTGGATTCTTGCACTCTCCACCTCACATAGCCAGGTACACCCGGCTCATCGGGGATTGTTCTGAGCCAGGCGGCTCGTGGTAATTTTACTTACGCATGCAGTCACATGCATTACAGTGTAGTACATATTAGATAAGCTGTATTTTGTCTTTTATGGTATTCTTATGAGTTATGTAGTAACCGAGGATAGAACCAATATTATATTAATAATATTAATAATAATTTTAACTTTATTTTTTTAACTTAAATAATAATTTTAAATTCATTGAGTATATTATTTACGCATGCAGTGCATGCCTTGCATTCATTAAGAAGCCGCCCCTGAATTATATATATATATATATATATATATATATATATATATATATATATATATATATATATATATATATATTAGGGTGTGTCACTTTTGGACTCTTTTTGAAAAGTTATGGTGCTTACCTCTTATATTGTGGCAAATTGACCAGAAACCATGAATAAACAAAAAAAAGACAATCGGGTAATATTTAGGGTCCCCGCCCCCATTTGAAAAATAAGCCCCCTATTCACACAAAAAAAATGGTGATTTTTGGAGATATTTTTGGTCATAGTTTCCTTACTAATCATCGTATTTAAAACATTTTGCTACCAAAATGTAGAGAATAATAATGCGCTTCAATCTTAATAGTTTTTATTAACCTTTGAGTTAAATTTATTAAATTTTTTATATCTCTTTGGTCATTTGGATGCATTTTCTAAGAGAAAAATGTTGCTGTTTTATATCTTTGGAAGATCTGAACTGCAATAAAATATTATCTTATATACTTTGGATGTCACCGCCATCCATAGAGCATCATCCCACTGCAGCTCTGCGGCGATGGGCTTTGAAAATATAAATAAAAAAAGCAGATGGGCTTAAATGAGCAACACTTTTTTGGTTTAGAGATTCAAAGTGGGAACAACTTCGCACATGTTTAGTAGATAAAAATTAGTAAATTTTGCAAAAAAAAAAAAAAATGACAACTGTAGACTTAAATTTTTATTAATCTAAAAAAATATGCAAAGCCCCATTATTTTTTAAATTTTTTATTATGAAATACAAACACAAAATAATTTTAATCAAATAGAAATAAAGTGCTATTCTTGAAGTTATAATGAAAAATTGTAAATGAAATGAAATTATAAATGGAAAGAAATTACAAATTCAAGAGACCTTGTTTGGAAAACTTTGGGAAAACACGCCTGTTTTCCTCTACAACTTGAAGCAATGCCTGAAATTCACCTTCATCCCTACATGAGCCATGAAAATCCTGCAAAAGTTTGATACCCCTTTCTGCAGTGTCATTAACAACCTTAGTTGAAGAGAGTATTCTCTTCATCCGTTGAAAATCATTGTTGCTGTACCACGTTACAGCTGGAGTCGTTATCCAGTCTCTCGTTGAACCAAGGGCTTTGAGTACAAACCATGAGTTTGGACCAAGTAATTGCTGAATTTTAATTCGTTCTTTTAGGATGGGAAATATCGGCTTACCCTGTTTGAATTCTGGTGGTTGATTGAAAGAGGAAAGTTTTTTGGCCACCTTGTCCTTTTCACTATGAGGTAAATCTCCAAAGAGAGAAAGGGTTACAAGTTCTTCAGATAGGTACCAGTAATGACCTTTTAGAGTGTTGAGGGCAGCTTCCGCTACTTCCATGACAATCTTTTTGTACTGAACTAATTCGTTGTATAGGAGGAGGTCGTTTTCAGGAGCCTCAAGTGGGTTCGTGACTGATAGCCAGTAGTTGGAGTAGATCAGCGATGTAAACAAGCATACTCTTTCCAGCTTTTTTATTGTAACATTATCATATCCGGCTTGGTCTGAAAATGCTAACATCTTATTCGTATACAATATGACAGCCATCCATCTGGCGTGATGGAGAGCTCCTGGCTTGATCCAGTGTATTCCTCTGGCAGGAATTTCTCCTAAAACGAGCATAGGTGTTTCGGCTACCTCTTTGTAATCATCCCTGGGAAGGCTCTGGTTATCTTTGAGCAAATCTGTCATAAAATCTATGACGCATTTTTTCAGGTCGTTGAGATGTCTGTCATTGATAGATAGCTGTTTGAAGGGTTGCTTAGTATCTAGCTTCTCCCATATAACATCTCTGAAGGTCTTGAAAGATTCGTTTTCGGGTGAAGTAGATTTTCCAAATACCTTTAGATACACTGCTGACAAAACTCGTTCTGCCATATGGTGGCGACAAGCGAGCCATAATAGTTTTTTTCCAAAGAGGTCTTCCAGTACTTTACAAGCCCCTTTTATCCAGCCAGTATTGGATGAAGTAGTATCGAATACCATTCCGTAAACCTTATCCTGTAATTTCCATTCTTGGATTGTGTTGAAAACAGTACAAGCTTGTGTCGATCCAGTTGAGACCGATATCGGATATCGAGAGAAGTTTGTCAACATTCTCTCCCGATATAAGTATTGCCAATCGATCCTGCTTTCCTCCTGAAACATTCAATATCATTTTGCTGTTCCAGTGAACTACACAATATTGAGGTGGGTTGAACGACTCTTTAATAGTGTCAACAGTAGCTTTCCTCGACTTCTTCGCAGCTCGCGCAGAAGTACTTTTCGATAATGACATCTCTTTTAAATCTAGCCCACATTCACCTGCTACCACAGATGCAAATGTCGAGCGTTGTCCGAATGATAGTCCTAAACGATCAGCTGTATTGATATTAATGTTGACTGTAGTAACTTAGAACGTTTTGATGGGCTTGGGCTCGGAGTAAAATCATCTTCACCATTACTTGAGTCTTCTAATGCCTTTTTTCGCTCTTTTTCTTTCAATTTTCTTCGTTCTTCACCTTCTATTCTAGCAGTCTTTTTGATCAGTTTGGCTACATAAGCTTCATCGATCGAACCCAGAGAATATATTCTAGCACTTCGCTGATCTTCCAAAAAGCGAAGATCCTCATTCTTCTGTTGTATTCTTCTCAATGTATCATTTTGGATCTCATTACATACATTTTCAGTTGATATATCAAATAAGTTATCTAAACGAGATAGAAAAGATGTTTATGGGGTTTCATAACATTTCTTCTTTATATTTTTACCCAACTTCTCATGCTCTTTTATCAAATCCCACAACATTTTTTTGGGTCCTTTCTGCTTTCTAACGGATTTTGATGGTATGCCAGCCATAATCCACACCTTTTCTACCTTATCTAATACTCTCAAAATATTTTCTTCCTTTGACACATTGTCGCTTTTCATTTGATCCCTTCTCAAGAAGAAAAAGTGACTGAGAACTTCACTATTCGTTGGAAGCATGCTTCCTTCTTCTTGCGCATATGTCTTCCATTAACTTTCCCAATAAAGAATCATATTTTCTTCGGTCTGTTCTTAATATTGGTTTACTGTTAGCCATGACTATTGACTAATTTTAATAAACTATGAAATTAAGCAAATCTATAATAGAATTCTGAAAGAAAAGCAAATTTATCATACATTTGGTTATATTTGCATACTTTATACTTTTTGTAGATAAAACCTGGAAATACTGTAAATAAATGTTATAGAAATGAAAACAGAGGGAAAAATTTCATAAGGTCCACTCAAATATCAGCACCGTATACAACTAAAATAGTTTTAAAGCGTTCACAATAAGAGGATACCGTTATTTTCTACATTTTGGTAGCAAAATTTTTGAAATACGATGATTAGTAAGGAAACTATGACAAAAATATCTCCAAAAATCACCATTTTTTGTGTGAATAGGGGGCTTACTTTTCAAATGGGGGCGGGAACCCTAAATATTACCCGATTGTCTTTTCTTTGGTTTATTCATGTTTTTTTTTTGTCTATTTGTCACAATATAAAAGGTAAGCACCATAACTTTTCAAAAAAAGTCCAAAAGTGACACACCCTAAATTATATATCCATCGGCCCCGGGATCGAAACCCGGTGACGGCAGGCGATGCGCAGCAAAACCCAGCTGTTCATCCTTCCACACAATAAAAAATTGATTGAGTGATAAATGGGTACCCTGGGTAGCCTAGTGGTTAAGATGCTGGGCTGCTGGTGGGGCGCGGTTCGGATTCTACGTTAAACTGTAGGTCTAAGGTGGAGTGACAAGCTTGACCTTCGTCAGAATGAACAATTTGGGCAGAAGCTAAACCAAGGTTACCAAGGTTATTTATACTAGGGGCACTGAATATATTTTGCCCCACCCTTTTTTCTTAGCTAAATAATAGGCCATGGGGCTGAGATATCTTTTGGGCCGTAAGTTTGAACTTTCTGCACTTCACATAACCGGATTTTCCCAATTTGAACCTCCCCTCCTTGTATAAAACCGCTTTCAAACGCCTTTGTATAAAACCGATGGTTAACGCAGTTTCGAAAATGGCGTCTGACAGTGATGTGTGTCGTAAACAGAGAGCTGTTATCGAGTTATTAACCGCAGAGAAGGAAACAGTTGGAAATATCCACAAACGCCTACAAAACGTTTACGGAAATGTTGTTGTTGATCGAGGTACAGTTGAACGCTGGTCTAAACGTGTGAGATCATCGAAGAGAGGGAGAGCCAGTCTCGATGATGAGCCAAGCAGCGGTCGCCCCGCATCAGCTGTGACATCTCACACTGTGCAACGTGCTAACAGCGTCATTCGATCAAATCGGCGCGTCACATACGAGGAGCTATCACTGGAGCTAGGAATTAGTGAAGGAAGTGTGAATACGATAATTCAGCAACTGGGAAACTCAAAAGTGTGTCCACGGTTTGTTCCTCACAAACTGACTGAAGATCACAAAGCCCAAAAAAAAGAAATTGCTTCTGAGTCGTTGGTTCGATACGAGGCAGAAGGGGATGACTTCCTTACACGAATTGTGACTGGGGATGAGATTTGGGTACACCACTTTCAACCTGAAACAAAACGCCAATCCATGGAGGGGCATCACGCAGACTCCCCCCACGCAAGAAAAAGTTCAAAATGGCTCCCTCTGCAGGAAAGGTTGTGGCCACCATCTTCTGGGACATGAAAGGGGTGATTTTGGTGGACATTATGAAGAAAAGACAAACAATCAACTCAGAGGCATATATTGCTACCCTACAGAGACTCCAGAGACGTATAAAGCGAGTTCGACCGGAGAGAAAACTGGAAGACGTCCTTCTTTTGCACGATAACGCAAGACCACACAACAGTTTGCAAACAAGAGAGGCCATCACAAAAATGCGCTTGACTGTGTTACCCTACCCTCCATACAGCCCGGATCTGGCACCTTCAGACTTCCATTTGTCTGGACCAATGAAGGATGCTATTCGTGGAAGAAAGTTTCAGAGTGACGATGAGGTTGTTGAGGAGGTTAAGATGTGGCTCGAGCGGAACCCAGCGGACTTTTACCAGTAAGGTATAAAGGCCCTTGTTTCGAGGTGGAGGAAAGCCGTAGAGAAGAATGGAGACTGTGGAAAATAAAATCTTGTAAAAATGGTATGTAACTACTTGTGTATAAAATTTCTGGAACTTACAAGGAAACTTGGAAAGAAAAACAAAAGGTGGGGCAAAATATATCGAGTGGCCCTCGCGTGTGTGTGTGTGTGTGTGTGTATATATATATATATATATATATATATATATATATATATATATATATATATATATGTAAAATGAACAATGAACAATTCCTATATAATCATTATATGGATTCATTGTCTTCATGCAGTACCTATGTTGTATGGTTTTTATGTTTGAATGTTCATTTTTACATGAGAAAACCAAAATCGCCTGAGCGAGTTTGGATAGAATTTCGGTTTGTACTTCTTTATTCATTACTGTATTTCTCTAATTCATCTTTTCTCAATTCTCCCAATAATGACTTGTACTATACGTACAAATTAAATAACTATGACGTAATAAAGTAACTTAATTCCCTTCACATTTTTCCTGTCATTAATTTCCCTTCATCATAGCTCTAGTATACAATGTATGGAAATTCCTTAACATAATAATAAAAACTGTACACTTTACACGTCATTATTTATATGTTGTTCATTCATACATCCATGTCCTTTCTTGACCTTTATCTTTTGTTAATGTTATTAAATTATTCATTCAGCTACCTATTGTCTACCATTGTCAACCTGTTGTGTGACTACCCATATGTGTACAATACTTTGTGCATTCGTACATGTCCCCTGATGATCATGATTACGTACATAGTTACGTACATGTAAATACGTCCACATGTATTCCGTTTACTTTTTCTTTTATTTGTTTAATTCCTCACAAGACGGAAGTATACGCAATTCGATGATCACATCATAAATTGACATCTGAAAACGTAAACATCTCCTCGCGCTCTGATACATTATCATGTATGTTATACATATACATATATACACATATATACTGTATGTGCCCATGTACTTTATGTTATACTCTTAACATCCTGATTGTCTATAAATATGAAACACTGTAAACAAAATAGTTGTAATTAACTGTAATACTTTAATATAATGTAATTGATGTACTTTAATGAAACTGTAATTAACGATAATAATTTAATATAATAAAATTAATGTACTTTAATAAAACTATAATTAACGATAATAAGTGAATTGGTAATTATAATCATAATTGTAATAAACCCAACATTACAACGTACTCAGTGATGTACTTAGGATTGTACTTAATGTACAACCTAACATTATGTCGCCATTTAGGAATATACACTCGGCAATATTAGTATTATTTTTTTTATTATTATTATTTTTTTTTCTTTTATTGGGATAAATTTTGGAGCTGCTTCCTTTTTGCCAAATAATTGGTGACTTGTTCTTTTCAAATTTCTTAATAATTTTTTTAGATTAGATGCATTCTCTCTTCGTTATAAAAGATGGAGTCATGTCTTGCCTTAACCCTTTAATCTTGCTCATATGCATATCGTAGTATAAAAATGCATTTAATTTCCGTTTCTAATTAACTCGGCAGACCCAAAAAACATCAGATCCGAAAATCTGCGGTTTAAGATAAAAATATGGCTTCCTCTTCCTATATCCTGTTTATCTACTGTCACAAAAAAAAATTACTTTATTTTTTAACTATTGTGCAAAAATAATACAGCCTCTTCAACATTAATAATGATGATGTTAGTAAAGTCGGGGTATATAAACCCCAATAATTCTTTCCATGTTCATTGTGATCCAACCTACGAGGCTGAGCATTACCTGTAACATTTTAGCAGTAAATCACAGTAAGAAACAGTTTTTATCTTTTTCTTCGAGCCGTGCTCTCGTCCGAGAATTCAGTCAATAAAGTAAAGCAACATAATTTCCCGATACAAGAAGAATCGGGAAAACCTCGAAGACTTTAATAAGCCTCTCAGAATCTTCCGAGCCACTATAGAAGAACTCGGAGAGTAGTATAAAGAAACCACTACACGTAACAGATCCGTTGCTGACCCCAGGGCTATAGACGGAGGGGTTAACATATATATATATATATATGTGTTTCGTGGATTGTATTTACCACATAAATAGGTTACTGCAGTAGATATTCGAGGCTTAATGTGCTTTTTTATGAACTCGCCCCCTTGGAAATAAATTCGACGAAACATCGAAATTAATGAATTTTACTGCACATCGAGCCTACAGGCCGCTCCTGGATGCGCAGCCGAATGGATCGCGTCTAGTTATGATTATTTATTATTACTGTAGAAATTGTATACAATTATCACCTTCGAGTTTTTTTCTTTTTTATTCTTGTTTCCTAAAATTATCTTTTGCTTTAATGTTTAAAGAGCAAAATAAATTTTGAGAGAAATAATGAAATTGCTGTTATTTTTATTATATTGATGTGATGCTACCGTTTTGTTCCTGTACGATGATGTTTGCATTGTAAGTGATCGAAACATTTGTATAACATGAATATAATAATAAAAACAGTTTCATTATTCCTCTCAAACGTTGTCTTAACAAAATTAATCCTCAAAGCAAAGGATACTTTTACAAAACTAGAAGGCAATACCAAAAACTATCATTATTATTATTATTATTATTAGTAGTAGTAGTAGTAGTAGTAGTAGTAGTAGTATTTAACAGAACTACCAGCAGTAACTAATTCTATAGTGCAAATTTTATATATATATATCTCTCTCTCTCTCTCTCTCTATATATATATATAGAGAGAGAGAGAGAGAGAGAGAGAGAGAGAGAATGGACGAAACCGGTGTCAGTTTGTGAGGTATATTTTTCATAATGAAATGTTGGTTTTACTATTCTCGGCAGAAGAAAGATGTTGAAAATGATCCGAAGACCGCGAATGAAATGTTCAAAAAGAAATCTATGTTTAACCTTTTGAAGGCTCCAAACATGAGGAAAAGAACTTTAATTCTCTACTTCTGTTGGTAAGTATAATAAAACAAGTATAATAAAATAAGGGAAAATTATACGAATTTCATTATTTATTAGTTCATTGTAAAGATTCATCCTCAAGTCACTTCATAAATGTTGAAAACATTCCTTAATATATTTTTTTAAAGTTGTTTATCTATTTTTTCTTTTCATCAATTTTTAATTGGTTATACATAGTATGCAGGTTTCATTTGACTTAAAATGTTCTCGGGTGATGCCAAACTTTTGGCCAAAGCTATACAGGGTGGGCGGAAAGTAGCTCCCTATTTTGGATTGGTAAAAAAATACGTATATTATCCATTTATTTCAGAAAAAATATGAAAAGGTAGGCATACATGGTAGGTTTTCTCTAAAATTCAATGTGGGCTCCAACTCTTTCCACCAGCTTCTGGAGCCGCCCAGGAATGGCGTCCACTGACTTTAGCAGGAACTCCGGCGGGATGGAGGACATGACTTCCCGAATTCGGTCCTCCAGTTCTTCCAATGTCCTCGGTTTGGTGCGGTAGACTTCTTCCTTTACCCACCCCCAAAGAAAGAAGTCGCACGGTGTCAAGTCGGGGCTCCTGGCTGGCCATTGATGTGGACCACGACGACCCATCCAACGCCCAGGGAAGTGGGCATCCAGCCACTCACGGACAACAAGAGCGAAGTGCGGAGGGGCGCCATCTTGCATAAATATCAGATCGTCGATGTTCTCCCATGTGCTGACAACCGGCCAGACCTCGTTTCGCAACATAGCAAGGTACCGCTCAGCATTCATGGTGTTGCGCAGAAGGAACGGGCCCACAACCTGATCTAAGGTCATACCACACCACACCGTTACACTGAACCGATTCTGCCGTTTTTCAGCGGTAACCGTGCGACTTCTTTCTTTGGGGGTGGGTAAAGGAAGAAGTCTACCGCACCAAACCGAGGACATTGGAAGAACTGGAGGACCGAATTCGGAAGTCATGTCCTCCATCCCGCCGGAGTTCCTGCTAAAGTCAGTGGACGCCATTCCTGGGCGGCTCCAGAAGCTGGTGGAAAGAGTTGGAGCCCACATTGAATTTTAGAGAAAACCTACCATGTATGCCTACCTTTTCATATTATTTCTTCTGAAATAAATGGATAATATACGTATTTTTTTACCAATCCAAAATAGGGAGCTACTTTCCGCCCACCCTGTATATGCCTGTACTGTATAGATATAACCATACGAAGTATTATAATAATAATATGTGAAGCAGAAAGTTGGAAATTAGAAGACTTTGTACCTTAATTTCGAGCTTATATGAAGAATAAAAGTCTTAAGTTATACTTCCTCTGTTCTGAGAAAGTTCACAAACCTTGACAGGTGTTACTAAATTCATTTATCCTGCGGTGAAAAAGGCATTGGGCAACCACTTCGCTAATATGCCCTTGTTAAACTCGTGAAAATGTCCACAGAGAGAAATAGGAATAACAACGTAAACGGAGTTTCCAGTGAAAGGATAGGCAATATCACGCTCGGCAGGGGAAGCAGCAGGGCTTCCCACGTCGTCATCAGGCGAATTCCCTGCAACACCAACAAAGGAGTAAAGATTGGGACGTGGAATGTAAGAACAATGAACAGACCAGAAAAGTTAGAAAACATCAAACAAGAGATGAATAGGCTGAGCATAGATGTCATGGGGTTGTCGGAAGTCAGATGGCGAGGAGATTTTATTAATGGAGACGTGAGAGTGATTTATTCTGGTGACGACACGGCTGAGAGAGGAGTTGCTATTTTACTTAGAGGAAGGATAAGAAACACCGTAGAGGAGTTAGATTGTGTGTCGCCTGTCGGATAGAATCATGTGGATAAGAATGAGGGGCGAAAAAGTAGATACATTTGTCATGCCAAGTGTATATGCCAACAAGCGGGCGCGTCTTTTTTCTGAACAGAACGTCCTATCCGCGGATAGGACGACAAGTTAACGGATAGGACGCAAAAAGTATATTTGCTGTGGTTATATAGCTAAATTATTGGCACAGAAATAGATTCAGCATACACGATTTAACTTAAATTCATATTTTAGTAAAGGATATCTATTGCAAATAAATTAGAATTCATCCTGTTCGTATGTTGATGTCATTTGGCAGCTAGCGATGCTCCTATACGCCCTAGGCCTACGTCACTGGCTTGTTCGAAGACTTGGTTGAGCGATTCACAGTTGTTGTTTGTCCATCGTGTGAGTGGTGTATCTAGATTCATTGTGTGTGATGACTTCATGTGAGTATGCAAGTTTTTCTCAAGCAAGGGAATTATTCGAGTGTTGAAATAATGCATGAAGTCGCTACTGATGGATGCAATGAGGCGTATAATTATTTACCACGCATCGGTAAGGCTATCAATTGGTGATGCGTGATCTTTACGGGGGCGGAGCCCCCGTACCCCCGAGACCTAAATAATACAAATGATAATGTAATAACGGTTACTATATCTCCGTAATAACAGTTACTCTGGCCCGCATACATACAAACAGGACAAATTCTAATTTATCTGCAGTAGATATCCTTTTACTAAAATATGAATTTAAGTTAAATCGTGTATGCTGAATCTATTTCTGCCAATAATTTAGCCATATAACCACAGCAAATATACTTTTTGCGTCCTATCCGTTGACTTGTCACCCTATCCGCGGAGAGGACGTCCTGTTCAGAAAAAAGACGTGCCGCCAACAAACACCCATCCGGAAGAAGAGGTAGAAGAAATGTATGATAGAATAAAGGAAATAATTGAAGCCCATGGAAGAAATGCTAACGTAATAATCATGGGGAACTGGAATAGTGTGATTGGAGAGGGGAAAGACGGAAGGGAGGTTGAACCATTCGGATTAGGTAGAAGAAATGAAAGAGGAGAAAAGCTAGTAGAATTTTGCAGAAGGCAAGAACTCATGGTGACTAATAGTTGGTTGCAAAATCACAAAAGAAGGAGATACACATGGAAAAAACCAGAAGACACTGAAAGATTCCAAATTGACTTTATTTTGGTAAGACAGAAATATAGGAATGCAGTGAAGAACTCGAAAGCTTATCCTGGAGCAGATGCTGACTCCGATCATAACTTGGTGGTAATGGAAAATATGGTAAGGCTGAAGACTCTGAAAAAGAATAAAGTAAGGAAGAAATGGGATACTGAAAACCTGACGGGAGAACAAAGGATAGTTTTTGCTAAAAAGGTGAATGAAGAGATAAGGAGGCAAAGAAATGACGGTCACATTCATATGACAAGTGAAGAAAGATGGTGTAGACTGAAGGATACAATAAAGGAGAGTGCACAGGAAAATATCGGTTATGTAAAAAGAGAAGCAAGGAAACCCTGGGTCACTACAGAGATGCTTGACAAAATAGAAGGAAGAAGAAAATGGAAGAGTATAAATACAGAAGAAGGGAGACAACGATACAGACAGTTGAATAACGAACTGAGAAGAGAAATTGATAAAGCAAGAGAGATGTGGCTTGGAGAGTAGTGCATGGAATTGGAGGAATTAGAAAGGAAAGGAAGAACTGATTTAATGTACCAAAAAGTAAGGACATAAATAAATGGAAAAGAAGTAGCTTGGGAGTGCGAGAAATAGAGGGGAGAAATGGAGAAAAACTGAAAAGACCAGAAGATATAAGGAAGAGATGGATTGAATATACTGAAGAACTGTATGATAAAGAGAACAACCCTAATAACATCGAAGTGGAGGAAGCAGATGAGGTGGAAGTAGATTGTATGGGACCGGACATATTGGAAAGAGAAGTAGAGATGGCTGTAAAAGGCCTAAGAAGTGGCAAGGCCCCAGGACCAGATGATGTACCAGCAGAACTTCTGAAGAGTCTTGAAGGTGATGTCAGAGAGGAGGTGAATGTATTGCGCAGAAACATGTATGAAAGTGGATACTGGCCTGCTGACTTTATGAGAGTCTCTATGATTACTATCCCCAAGAAACCGAGAGCCACCAAGTGTTCAGAATTTCGAGCCATAAGCTTGGTCAGCCATGCATCAAAAATAATGCTAAGGATACTAACCAGAAGACTAACGAACAGAGATGAGCAGTACATTGCATTGGAGAGGATCAGTTTGGATTTAGGTCAAAATGCGGAACAAGAGAAGCTATTGGTATTATGAGAAGGATGGGAGAGAGAGTGCTGGAACATGATCAGAAAATGTTTGTTTGTTTTATTGACTTTGAAAAAGCTTTTCACAGAGTCCAATGGAGGAAACTAATGGAAATATTGAAGAATATTAATGTTGACTGGAGGGACCTAGGCTGATAAAAAATCCATATCTTGGGCAGACTGTGAATGTTGATTCACGGAAATTTCATCGCCGCAATTTCATCGCCAGAAATCTCATCGCCGGAAATTTTATCGCCGGGAAATTACATCGTAATCGTAAAGAATTTTAATCGCTAGGAATTTTGATCGCAAGGAAAATACATCGCCACACCATAGAAATATATATTATTTTAGTTAATGTATAATATTTTATTTGAAGGAAAAAAAAGTAAATAGCGTTTATTTTTATTTCCATTCAGTTATATTAATAAATAAAAAATAAGATATAAAAAGTAAATAGCAATTATTTTTATGTACATTTATTTATATTAATAATAAGTTATATAAAGTTTTGTTACTTATTATTATTAATCATTACTATATATAGTTCTACAGATCGTCTCTACTTCTACTACTTTTCTTTCACCACCTTTCTCTACAAAAAAAAAAAAAAAAAATGGTGTCAATAATCCAGCAGGGTTGAAAGCACCTTAAACAGAAAAAAACAAACAAAAATTACTATTAATAAACGAATAAAAATAACGAATAATAGAAACATAAAAATAAGAAAAATTAATTAAATGCAGAACTTGTAAAATTTTAGAAACCAAAATTGTGAGCAATACCTCGTAAATAATCGAGTACTTCGCGATTTTCATAATCATTTATGATGCGCTGGATTCTTGCTGCTGCAACATCTCTATATTTCTTCTTAGAAGGAGGAATTTCTGCACTGGCGACATATTGTTCTATTTTTCCTTCGTTTCTGCTTTGTTCGTCTTTTATGGTTTTTATGAATTTCCATACTGTTGGATGAGAAGCCCCAATTAATTCGCTGAATGCTCGGTGCCATCCTTCGCATGAGTTATTTGTTTTAGGAGCACCTTGTACGGCTGTATCAAAGCAGTTCCATAATGCATGGGCAAAGCGAGGAGGAGGTCAGCGAATTAAACGACGATCAGGGCGGCCAATCCACGTATCTTCCATATAATCTAAAACTGGCTAATCTTCCTCTGGAAAATTATTATTATCACACAAATCTTCAAAACGAACTACGTCATTAAGTGGCACGAATGCGATGGCTGGGATCATGCGCATTTTCAATGCAAATTCTGCATCATTTTCATACAATTGCTGCAGTCCGTTTGTCTGAAGATTTCGAAAAATACATTGGGAGAAATGAAAAAAGCAACCTTTTTGTTGACAATCTGGAAAGACTGCACTAAAGGCATTGATCGCTGCAAGCTCGAAATCTGTCATAATCGTCGTAGGTGACAAGTTTGGTTCCAAATTTTTTAATTCCACTAAAAGTCTGCTGTAAGTATTTTCATTTCTTCGAGTCAATAACGCATAAACAACAGGAATAATATCACCATTTATGACTCCATGTATTGTATAGACTTGTTCGAATAAAGGTGGAACAGTCTTAAAAGTTCCGTCTGCATACCAACATCTTGAATTAGACAATAACTGTAGATTTCGCTGAGTAGAAAATAAGCTTATCAAGATTCTATTTGGGCCATCGTTGCTGTCGAACAAAAGAAAAGGTTCATTTGAATGTGTCACTCGGTACTCAGGAGGAATGTTCAAATCATTTAAAGTCGCTGGATTGGGAGGCACTTGTCCCGCTTGATTTCGAGTGTTTCGGATTGTCTTCTTTAAAGATTCTGTAGGGGGCATCTGGCCGACGACTGCTCGAGATAACCCAATGTAGGCTTGTGTTACAATGCAATGAGTCCCATCTTGAGTCGTGCGAGCTTCCTCTTTCACTGCATTGAGAACCTTGGTTACTTCAACACGAGCACTATTGCCTGCATGATTGTGTTCTCCAACTCGTTTGGTAATTGAGCAATTTTCTGAATGAAGGCGTGCCCGACAACGCGTTTTGTAAAATTGATCGCATTTCCAAAATACTTTTTGTCCACTTGCCTTCTCTCTAACAAATAGATGACCATTATCAATCAGCTTCCGCTGATTCCTTGTGCTTGAAACATAGTTAAGGGGCATATTGAATGTACTGCCTTTTCTTATATATATATAACACAACCACGCACCGACAATACCAAGTCTATAATAATAAAATTCGTGTTATAATTTCGGTGACAGGACAATTGCGTCCTGGTCAAGTGCGTCCCGGACAAATGCGTCCCGGTCATTGGCGTCCCTGGACAATTGCGTCCGGTTTTATTTCGTCCCGGACAATTGCGTCCCGGACAATTGCGCACTTCCCCAACTACTATATGAAGTTTATTTATTAGAGAAGTGAATAGAAAGTTCATTGTGACTTCACCTACGCAATTGTCCAGGGACGCCAATGACGAGGGACGAGTATGTTTGTTATTGTAATTTTGTATGGGATATAATGCCCGGTTAGATTAATTGAATGCTCAGTTAGGTCAACTGTATGCCCTTGACGATTGGTTAGGTTAAGTTGTGATATTTTCGTTAAAACTAACGAAACTAACTTTATCTTAAGTGGACGTAACCCATAAAATTTGACAATGATGTTGCTGATGATGGATAAAGTTTTAGAGAACAGTTTCGAACAGAACTTATGAACATATAACAAGTTTAATAGGTTAAAATGAAAAGTATATTTGAAATTCCGATACTAACTTTCTATTCACTTCTCTAATAAATAAACTTCATATAGTAGTTGGAGAAGTGCGCAATTGTCCGGGACGCAATTGTCCGGGACGCAATTGTCCGGGACGCAATTGTCCAGGGACGCCAATGACCGGGACGCATTTGTCCGGGACGCACTTGACCAGGACGCAATTGCCTAGAACCTATAATTTCCAGTAATATAGATTCCAAAATCTTAAAGGTCTATTTTAATGACTACAGGGGCGGGGCTTTTATGCGGGGCAGGACAAATGGCTAAAACTAACCATTTTAATCTTGTAACCTTTCTCCCATCTTATCTTCTTAAAACAGTCACTTGCATGCTAAATCTAACTATTTTAATCTTAGGACTCATAGAAACTTTCTTCTACTACTTCTTTCACCACCTTTCTCTACAAAAAAAAAAAAAAATGGTGTCAATAATCCAGCAGGGTTGAAAGCACCTTAAACAGAAAAAAACAAACAAACAATATTTTAATTTGGTAACCTTTCTCCCATCTTATCTTCTTAAAACAGTCACCTGCATTTACGTCAAAAAGGGCCAAAATGGGACACTTAATCATAATCTTATAATTATATCAGTCCCATAATCATTTAAAGCTTCACTTGTATAACTTATATATATATATATATATATATATATATATATATATATATATATATATATATATATATAATTAACAATGACAATCATTTATATTTTTATAAACAAATTTGCATAACAAATATTAAGAACATAAAATTATTAAGAAAAATTAATTCAATGCAAATCTTGTAAATATATATATAACTATATATATTATATTTAGAACATATTGTAAATATTTTTTAATTTATTTTCTATTTTGCGGCGATGTATTTTCCTAGCGATGAAAATTCCTAGCGATGAAAATTCCTGGCGATGAAATTTCCCGGCGATAAAATTCTTGGCGATGAAATTGTGGCGATGAAATTGCGGCGATGAAATTTCCGGACACGGTGAATGTTAGAGTTGCAGGAGGAGAATCGGAGCCTGGATTGGTTGGGAGAGGGGTCAGGCAAAGATGCTCCCTGTCTCCCGTGTTATTTAACATCTATGCGGAAGCAATGATAATAGAAGCACACTCAGATCTGGAAGAGGGAATCAGAGTGGGAGGTAAAGTGGTCAAATCTGTAAGGTTTGCAGATGACAAGGCATTTGTTTGTAGTACTGAGGAAGGACTGCAAAGAATGGTCAATAGCTTGACAACAACCGCGGAAAAATTCAGAATGAGAATTAATGAGACCAAGACAAAGGTAATGAAAATTGCAAGAAGGAAAGGAGCACAAATGAACCTAACGATAGGAAATCGGACCTTAAAAGAAGCTGAGCAGTTTAAATATCTGGGAAATTTATTAACCAACAATGGAGGTTGCAATAAGGAAGTAAGATCTAGAATTGGTTTGGGTAAGGTAGCTTTTGAGACAGAAAAGACCACTTACAGGTAAACTCAACTTGATTGAAGCTGAAGAAAAGGTTAGTAAAAAGCTTGATATGGAGTGTAGTACTGTATGGAGCAGAAACATGGACACTGAAAACAACTGAAAAGAAACTCCTGGAAAGTTTTGAAATGTGGATTTGGAGAAGAATGCTAAAGATAAGCTGGAGGGAACACCAAAGTAATGAGGAAGTACTGCAACAGGTGAGGGAGGAAAGAAGACTCATTAAGGTGATAAGAGAAAGACAGAAGAAATGGATCGGACATGTGTTGAGAGGAGAAGGATTGTTGAAGGAGGTGATAGCCTGCAGGGGTTCTTAACCTGTCGCTCGCGAGCAACATGTTGCTCTTCAAATGGGAAAATGTCGCTCACGAACAAAGCCTGCTTTTCTAATGCAAAGCAAAAAGGATAATATTTTTCCTGAAATTTTTACTGCTGACTTTAAGATAACATTTTCACTCATGGTCGACATTTTTAGCCATTTAAACGACTTAAATCTGAGGTTGCAAGGAAAAAATAATTTTGTTGTTGCCTTATATGAGGAAATTACGGGATTTAAAAAAACCAACTTTTTCAGAGCCAAGTTTCTAAGGAGAATCTTAATCATTTTCCTGAACTTAAAAAATGTTTGGCTGAAACTGCTAGCAACTGTCCATCACTTGTAGTAAAAGCAGTCGAAAACATTAGTGACGAGTTCGAAGAGGGGTTCAAACACTTAAAAGAGCATCTACCAAACTTTCAATTATTGACGAACTACATAAATTTCGAGATTGATGATCTGACACAAATTTTCAAACAAGAGGAAATAGCAGCTGCAGAATTAGAACTTATTGATGTTTTTCAATATACCTAAAAATTTAAATTAAACATTATGAAGTTTGCATGCGTTTAAAGAAATATTTAAATAGTTAAATATTTATCTAATTTAAACTTTAAGTTTAAGTTAAAGGCTTTTTTTATATATGTTGCTCACTCTGTAATTAAGTGCCAAAAATTTGCTCACTTAAGAAAAAAGGTTAAGAACCCCTGTGATAGAGGGTAGATATGAAGGTAGAAGGCCGAGGGGAAGGAAAAGGAAAGCAATGCTGGATGATTTGAAGGCAGGCAGGAGCTACTATGAGATGAAAAGGATAGCTCAGGATAGAACACTTTGGTGTGACACATGAGTTGGACCTGCCTGATAGGCAAAACACGATGGATGGATGGATGGATACATTATATTGTATGGTGTAAAGTTTAATAAATAAGTCAAATTTATAAAAAATACAAAAATTTTCTTTAGTCTGAAAATAATTTGGACATATTTTACTTCCTTCCAAATATGCATTTTTTTTTTAAATTTCACCTTTTAGGTCAACTTCACATCATCATTCCGTACTGTATATATATAAATATAATAACTGTTATTTTAATTTTTGTATTACTAAAGTAAAATTTTTGTTACAACTTTGTTGTTTGGGAATGGATTACAATATAATAAATTAACTATGATTAAATGATTAAATGAACTTTATTCTTAACGATGTTAATTAATACTAAAGGTCTGTCTGCGCCCTTGATTATTTTGGATTATCAACAAATTCTGGAAATTTATCCGGAAACATTTTTGTCAATTATATCCTGACTATGTCGGTAGAAATTCCTTCATACTTCGTTACGTACTGCCTACTTGACAAGTAAGTTAAGAATAGTACATCTTATTTAAATACTAAAACATTCGATAACAGCTTTTCTCTCCATCCTTCGCCTCTAATTCTTATTTAAATCACGTTTTATTTCTTTCCATACGCTTTTTGAACGTTTTTTATTAGCCGATTGAAGATGAAGGTGTAAATTTCTATTAAATAAAATGTCTTAAACGTTTCATCTCCCATTCTAATTGTTGCCTCTTCTGAAAGATCCACT
Source organism: Bathynomus jamesi (assembly GCA_023014485.1). Classification (NCBI taxonomy): domain Eukaryota; kingdom Metazoa; phylum Arthropoda; class Malacostraca; order Isopoda; family Cirolanidae; genus Bathynomus; species Bathynomus jamesi. Next base: position 472,164 of record JAJOZX010001793.1, on the reverse strand, counting down.
ACCAACCTACAGTACACTTATTTTAAGACATCGAAGTTGACGTAATTTTTGAAACATTTTTTGTAGCATTGGCGATCAGGCGTAAATTACAATATAAATTAAAAACTTGTCTCTACCTTTTTATCATGCTCAAAGTGGGGTGTAAAGGGCAGTAAATGTTTAAAGAACCAATCGTTTTTGGCCACAATCATTCAATCACACCTCTTCTCATACCTCATAATTTTGGGTAAATTACACTGCATTTTACTAAAACTATATATATCAGTATATTAATAAATAATATTAATAATAATAAATTTAAATTTATCAGAGCAGTATCAAGTTTTGACTAGTCGGGAATAACTGAAAGTAATTGTGAAATATCATAGAAACAAAATTTCAAACATTCTCAAACACACTAATGGATATATTTAATATTAAATTTCCTATAAAGTCGGAACTCGTGTCAAAAAAATATGTATAAACTATGGAAGAATATTATCAATGAACAAACATATAAAAATTATTGTAACAGACTAAATTCACTCATAAAAACTGCAAAAGCGGACCATTATTGTTCTAAAATTACCTAACAAAAATCTAACCCTAAAGGATTGTGGGATACTTTAAAGGTTTTAGTTAACGCCAAAAAAGAAAAGACAAATCCCGTAACTTCGTTATCACAGGATGGAATTTCCTACAGTGATCCCAAAGACATGGCTAATTTATTAAACAATTTCTTTTCAAAAATAGGAAGCAACACGACAGCAGTCATTCCAGACTCAGACAGTTACGACCATCAATATATACTACAACCCACACCAAATATGATTACATTCGTTTTTAAACCAATTCTGCTAACCGAAACCTCAGCCACATTGAAAACTTAAAAAAATAAAAACGCAGCTATCAGTTCAGTTCCAGTAAAAATATATAAACTAATATCAGATGATGTAGCAACTCCACTCACAAGACTTATGGATGAGTCAATAGTACAAGTTGTATTCCCTGATTACCTGAAGATAGCCAGGGTTTGTCCAATATTTAAATCAGACAACATTGATTCTCCATCCAATTACCGGTCAGTCTCCAGATTACTAACTCTAAGTAAAGTATTTGAAAAAATCGTATACAATAAACTAATCAAATTCTTAGTTAAATCCGACATCCTAGCAAAAACGCAATTTGGATTTAGAAAATGTCACACCACAGAAGAAACTATCATCGTGCTATTAGCCTGGATGTATCTGTGGAGTGGTTTAGTGTTCTTATGAATTCCCTAAATGTTTTTGTTTGTTTTTCTTTGAGTTTGTTATTTATTTCTGTGTTGAGCTGTTGTATCTGCTGTTTTATGGCTTTTGTGTGTGGTGTTTGTGTGTTATGTTTGAGGTTGTTACGTTGCCTTATGAGATGGGCTATTTCTCTAGTGTAATTTGGGTTGTATTTCCTAATGTTGCCATTGGGTATGTATTTGTTTGCATTATTGATAATCTGATTGAATGTCTTGAGTGTTGTATTGATGTTTATGATGGGTGTGCTGTTTAATGTGGTGAATTGTTCTTCAGTCTGTATTTTGAACTGTTCTCAATCAGCTGTCTTGTAATTTCTGTAAGTGTGCCTAAGCTGTTGGGGCAGAGTGTAGAACGAATTGTAATGATGATGGGCAGGTTGTCTGATGACAGTTGTTTTTCTGTTCTCCAGTGTGTATCTGTTGCTAGTGAGGAGGAACAGAACGTTATGTCTGGGGAGGAGTTTGAGTATCCTGCTTGATGTGGTATGTGTGTATGTTCTTCTGTATTGTTAAGAATGAAAAGGCTGTTTAGTTTTGTGGCTATGTTGGCGTTGCTTTGGTGTTGCTTTGGTTGTGCAGGTACCAACTAGTGTCTTTAGCGTTGAAGTCTCCACCTAAGATGACATTAGTGAGAGAGGCCAGATTGTGTAACTGTGGATTGTAAATGGCTGGCACCTGAGGTGAACTATCTGTTGGGATGTAAATGTTGATTAGTGTGGCGTTGTGTTTTGCGCATGTTTTAATGTTAACTGCCTGTATTTCTATCGTGTTATCTGCTTGGATTGTGTTTGTAATGTTTTGGGTGGCATCAGTGTAGCGAATGCTATAAACAGCATTACCCACTCTAACAGTGGCATTCACACTTCACACGCGGCTATCTGTCGCAGCCAAAATGATATCCCAACATGTACACAACAATCTAACATTCTAGTTAATCACTACGCAAAGATAAGTCACTTAAACACAGACAACAACCAGAAACACGCAGACAGACAAACAGCCAGACACAAGAAAACCTACAGACTCGACACGACCATTACACCCTTCAATACAGACCAGACCACCAAGATCATCAAAAACATTAAGAATTCGAAGGCTACTGGACCAGACAACATATCTAACATACACCTTAAACACTTGGCCCACAGGGAATACTAGCTCTCACAAATATTTGCATACATTCATTTATAGACTACAATACACAGTAGAACAAATGTAAAACTTGCCCTTTTTTCTATAGAGTTAGAACAGTAGTTGAATAAAAATAGTCGTAGCTAGAGTGCTGATTAAGAACTGTCCCGGAGCAACGGTTGTAGGAGCTAGCCTGGATCTGGAATTGGGACTCTTTAACAGCTCCGGAGCAAGTCTGTAGTTGGAGCTACTCCGGAGCCTGAGACACTGAACTCAGAACAATAGTAAAGCTAGTCTCTACTTACGTTATACTAAAAGTTCCGATAAAGAAAGCAATCGGAAATCTGACAAAATCGAACTAGCGTTCGAGTATATCGCGCGGATGTAAACGGTGAACATCCTGTGATCAAACAGGGCTGAATTTTAGCTCGTTATTTTGGCTATTGGAATTCCTGACTAATTTCTTTCCTTGTTTGCTGCATAAATCTCATAAAATTAATTTATTTTAAATGTTTACTTCTTCTACTGTAAATTTTATATCTTTTGAAGTCTCTCCACGAGCGAACACACGATTAAGCACACATACACACAATCATGCATATACATTAGAACCTGCACATTTCATTATACAAAGAAACTAACCTAACCTAAACTAGCTTCACTTACTTAAACCTAATACGTGGATAGTTTGTACTGTTGTAAATTTTAAATAAAAATTACGACTTTATGAATTTTAATCAGGCAAAATAAAACTGGTTTATATTGCCTATGTATAAGAACTATAGAATTTTATTGACAGTGAATATTTTTAGTGCCTTTTAATTTATATCTCAAAAACTGGGACGAGGTGCAAAATCAGAAGAGTCATGTGTAAATGTATTTATTAGGATTGAAATGCCTACTTTGATACGATACACAAACATACACACCCCTTTTCAATGATATTTTGTTTCTTTTGACTAGAATTGGACGTAAAGGGACCATGATGACACTTTTTCTGCTAGCAGGAGGAGCATGCTTAATTTCTGGATTGGTACCGTTGGGTAAGATTCTGTTTCCAATATATATAATGCAAACCACAAGGAAAAAGAAAAGTGATATTGGACAAACCCTGACTATCTTCAGGCAATCAAGGGAATACAACTTGTACTATTGACTCATTCATAAGTTTTTCCTTCTTCAACACAACACTCTTATTGAGTTAATTAAGCTTTGCGTCAAAGATTGTAAATTTCAGTTTGAAAATAAGTTTTATGCTATGTCGTTTGGATTGGCGATGGGAAATCCCCTCTCACCTGTATTAGCTAACTTATATATGGAATTTTTTGAAAGCAGAATTTTGCCTACTATTGTTAATTTTAACCTTGTTTTGTACAGGTATATAGATGATATTCTATGCCTTTGGCCTAATAATTTGGATGTTGACTTATTTCTTGGTAGGCTCAACAATTTAGTCCCATCTATTAAGTTCACGGTTGAAAAAGAAAAAGATGGAAGCTTATCTTTTCTGGATCTAAAAATTCGGAGATGCTTTAATCAGTGCAAATTTGAAGTTTATCGTAAGCCTACTAATAATAACTTATATGCATTTTTATTCTGACCATCATCCCTCGATTAAATCTTCTATTTTCTCTGCTATGTTTCTTAGAGCATTGAGAGTTGTCAGTCCTGAATTTTTAGATTCCGAGTTGTGCTGTATCATGAATATTGGTACTAAATTATGTTATCCTATTTCATTTTTAGATAACTGTCTTAGGAAAGCCAAGAATAGACCTGTTATAATAATGTGACTGTAAAGGAATTTGAGCGTAAAATATCTTTAGCCTACCTTATTATGTTAATTTTCAATATCTTCAACTTTACTTAAAGCAATTGGTATCAATGTAGTCTTTAAGTATAATAATACTGTTAAATCACGCCTAATAAAGAATAGCCCTGATAATGTCGTTGGTTGTGTGTATTCGATCGGATGTACACAATGTAACTCAGTATATATAGGCCAAACGGGTAAAACGTTAGATATTCAGGAAGGATTGACTAGTAACGTGTCAAAATTCGCGGACGATACTAAAATAGGCGGTAAGGTTGTTAATGAGGACGATAGAAATAGGCTCCAAGACGATGTAAATAGGATTATTAGGATTATGGAGTGGACGGATAAGTGGCAGATGCAATTTAACGTAGACAAATGTAAAGTTTTGCATATAGGTTCTCTTAACAATAATTACACGTACACGATGGATTTTAGAGAGTCGGCGAGCGTTGACGAGGAAGTAGATTTAGGCGTACGCGTATCTAAGGATTTAAAAGTTAGGAACCAGTGCCTGGAGTCTTGCGCAAAAACTAATAGGATGTTAGGCTTCATAGCGCGTAATTTCGAATTTAAATCGAAGGATATTATATTGCCCCTTTACAAGTCCCTAGTCAGGCCTCATTTAGAATATGCCGTTCAGTTTTGGTGCCCGTATTTGCGTGAGGATATTGATAGGTTAGAAAGGGTTCAGCGTCGTGCCACGAAACTAATTCCGTCATTGCGCAACAAGCCTTATGAAGATAGGATTAAAAAGTTAGACTTACATTCACTTGAAACTAGGAGATTAAGGGGGAAGCTTATTGAAGTTTTCAAAATCGTTAATAACATCGATAGCGTAAATTTTGACAAACTGTTCACTTTCGATAATAGCAATACTCGTAATAACGGATTTAAGTTGTGTGGCAGACGTTTCATTACTAATATCGCTAAAAACTTCTTCACGTTTAAAGTAATTGATAAATGGAATAATCTTCCCGCGCCCGTCGTGAACTCTACCAGCGTTAATGTGTTTAAAAACCGTCTAGATAGACATTTTAAAAATATTAACGTTGTTTAAAATAAAAAAACAATTGGCAATAGGAGCTCTGGGATGAGCTCGGGGATGAGTAATCGGGGATGAGTCTGTTGACGTCTAATGCCAGCTTGTGACATGCCAGCGTGTGATATGCCAGCAAAAAAAAAAAAAAAATTAGACTAACACGAACTTAGTTGTACCTTGTTGAGTAAATTAACCCACTTTTTGTTACTCTTATACTTATTTTTCTTCTCTCTTTATTGCATGTCTGTAGTTTGTATGTTTGCATGGTATGATAGTGTTTGAGTTAAGAATGTGTTGTAATGCGTTCTTATTTTACTTCTTTTCATCTTTCACGCCTTTCCAGCCTAGTGGACTGCATCCTCTACCTCCCTATGGAGTGGAGGATCGGTCTGCAACAGCTGGAAGAATGTGTTGCTTTGAGTTAAGAATGTGTTGTTCTTGAGTTAAGAATGTATTGCATGGTTTGTAAGTGTTCTCATTTTACTTCTTTTCATCTTTTTCCGGCAGAGTGGGCTCCACCTCCCTATGGAGTAGAGGACCGTTCTGCAATCTTTCCTATTCTCTCCGACTATTTTTCTAACTTGTCGGCAGTGGCCGGCGGATGATGATGGTGAGTCTTTTTTATCTTTTCCTGAGTGAATGTTTACCCACGAGTGATAGGTGTTGCTACTTACTTAACCCCTTATTCTCTTCTCTTAACCCCCTACTCTTTCCTTTCTCTCGGGCTAACCTTAGAGTGGATCTTAGGGACTTTGTTAGTCTTAGCTTCTGTAGATCTGCAGATCTGTAGAAAACAGCATAAATATGCGTGTAGAACAGCAAATAATTGTAATGCATTGTTTAACCATATGTATAGATGTAATCATAGTATCAAGTGGGATAGTTCTAAAGCGCTCGTTAAAAAACAGAAATATAATTGAAATGAATACAGTAATACCTTGAACATCGTTGTTTTGAACATCGTCGTTTTGCGCTTTCGTTGTTGTTATGCTTGCGACAAAGATTTACAACATCATCGTCTTGGTTTTGCTATTTCGTCGTCTTACGCCTGGCAGCATCACCCTTCCCCACCCTTCCCCCTTTTCATGTTTAATAAAAGGTTTGAATTGAACAGTAGACAAATGTTTTGCTTAAAAATAATTTCCAATTTCATTTTTTCGTTCGTATTATAAATTTTCGTGTTTAAATAAAAGGTTTGAATTGAACAGTTTCTTACTGATGTTTTTCCCGTGATTGAGCTGTTAAAATGAGTGTATTTGTACTGTATTTGTAACGCAAAAATCCTGATTTTGACACAAAAAAAAAAATCTGAGAATGGAACCTCTTATTTCCCATAGGTTACATTCCTTCAACATTTGTTTTGAATATCGTCGCCTTTTCCAGGAACGCATTAGCGACGATGTTCGAGGTATTGCTGTATTCTAGAATGTGCATTTATCCATTTTAAAAATAATTTCAATAACGGTGCGGGAATGTATAAAATTGACAATATCCTGTTAAAACTCCTTTTGCCTTTCATCAACTGTTGTTAATCATGTGCTAATCTTTTTGTTTTTCCGTCCCGCTTTATATATTTTGGGCATCTCGCCTTCTCCCTTCATTCCCTGACGAGGTGTACTTCTGAATACACGAAAGACCTTGGAATCATTTTTCTTTTTCCTTGTGGGTTTGCATCATTCATTCATTTCTTGTGTTTAATTGTGAAATTCATCCATATATATATATATATATATAGAATATATATATATATATATATATATCCCACCTGGATTCGAAATCGGGACTTCCTAATAAGGAGTTGCAAGCACTACCATTACACTTAGACGGAATAAGAGGCAACACAACCTGTAATTTATTTACACGACCGAGCAAAACTTTCGCGTCCAGAGGGTTTTTACGATGTTGACCCTCATGCACCCGAACTAATGGCGGCACTTAATTCAGATTTCTCTGGTATAGCACTGGAGTCCATAAATGCAACAACACGCATCTATTGGGCCCCAGTGTTATACCAAAGAAATTTGAATTAAAGGCTGCCATTACCTCGAGTGCATGAAGGTTACCATATTTAAACAACTCTGGACGCAAAAGCGTCAAGTGTTTCCTCAGTCGTTTAAAATACGACAGATTTGGTTAACTTTTATCCTGCCATAGTGTGATTGATGGTAGCACTTGCAATTCCTACTCATGAGGTCCCATGCTCGAGTCCTGGTGGGGCACTTTTGTTTTATACAAAAACCACATATACTATATATATATATACTAGCGGAGCAACCCGACGTTGCCGGGGTGGATGTTGAACGCTATATATAATATATATATGTGTGTGTGTGTGTGTATGTTATAATGTTATAATGTTTCAGACTAACGAAGACCCTAGGATCCACTCATGGCTGTTCTACGTAACTGTGTTCGTAATTGTGTATTGTGCATGTCCTCCATGGTGGCGGAGGGGACCTACAGTTTTACGTGGGTTCCGAACCACAAGAACATAAGAAATTTTTATAGTGGGCACACTAGGGGCCACTTCGGCCCATCGAGGTGGCTCCACTATGTAAAACTTGCCTGTACATTGGCAACGACCAATTTTTACAAAACTAAATAATTATCAATTTAAAACTAATTAATTATCAATTTAAAACTAAAGATAGAATCTCTGGATCCAGAGGATCAAGTCATAATAGACTACTATCCACAAATATGTTACACTCTATATCAATTTATAACCGACAGGCAAATATATCAGATCCAAAGAATCCAGTTAATTTCATTACGGTATCCATCAATACCAGTACCTTGCCAACCAAAAATAAGTCACGGTCCATATCAATTGCGGACCAAGTCACAATTTACAACCTTATACATTACAATATATATACTTAGGAGGAAAAGTGTAGGTGTGGCTGTAAAGACTGTAAAGTACTGTAGAAATGTGTGTGCACCCATTTTGGGTCTCCCATTTAAAGGTGTTTGTGGGGCAAGTGAAGATCATGAGTCTTTCAATACCTCACAGTACTATGGGGGGCACCGCTCGGCAGAGGAGTCTCTTTAAATGGGGTGTGTAAGGACAGAGAGTATCCCCTAACCCAAGATGCTGCCTCCCTATATCCCACAACACTTGTGTTGAGCGGTGGGATCTATCACCTAAATGTACATAATATATATGAAATAAACTAGTACCATTCATGCAATAAAAATGGGCTTAAACACTATCACCAGATGTCCCTTGCAGACATCAAACTACCCAACCTTCTTTTGAAAGAATCAATTGTATCTGAATCACCACTTCTTCTGTCAGACTGTTCCAAAACTTAATTACTCTGTCTGTAAAACTATGTTTTCTTAAATTTGTTCTACATCTTGGCTTAAATAATTACTATGACCTCTAGTCTGGTTATTGTGATCTTTAATGAAAAGAGAATCAAAATCTATCTTATCCAACCCTTAATTTTACTACCTTAAACTATACCCAATCTATCAACTATGCGTCTAATCGATTTTTAAACATGTTTATAGACGTGCTACTAATTACTTCTACCGGCAAACTATTCCAGCTGTTTACTATTCTATGCGTAAAAAAGTTTTTGGCAACTGCTGTTTCGAACCTTCTATTTGTCAACTTACACCCGTTATTTCTAATTCTATTATATTGAGATATTTCGAAAAAGCTATCTCTATCTACGTTATCGAACCCATTCATAATTTCGATTTTGTCTATATCTTTGCGCATATGCGGATTCCAAAATTGGATCGCGTACTCCAAATGGGGTCTAACTAATGATTTATAAAGAGGAACTATAATATCGCGCGATTTGTACTCAAAATTCCGAGCTATAAAACGTAACACTTTGTTTGCTTTATTGACCGCTGCTGTACTTTGTTTCGCTACTTTTAAATCACCAGTGACTATAACTCCTAAATCTTTTTCCTGCTCTACGCTTATCAACTCTTTCCCTGACATACCATACGCAAAATTACCGTTACGCGAACCTATATGTAAATTTTGCACTTATCGACGTTAAATCTCATTTGCCATGTGACTGACCAATCAACGATTTATTCAGATCATTCTGGATTTTACCTCTATCTTCGTCATTAATCGCCCTACCACCCAGCTTCGTGTCATCCGCAAACTTTGAAACTGTACTGACTAGGCCGACATCTAAATCGTTAATATATATAAGAAAAAGCAAGGGGCTCAATACAGAACCCTGAGGAATGCCACTCGCTGCATTAGCCCAACACGACTCCGCTCCATCAACGACCACCCTCTGTTTCCTACCTCGCAACCACTCTTCTATCCAATTTATTACTACACCCCTGATTTCATGAGCCTTAGTTTTCTCAATGAGTCTTTGTGCGGTACGGTGTCAAACACTTTTTGAAAATCTAAATACATTACATCAACCGCCCGATGACTATCGTAAACGTCAACCACGCTTTTAAAAAATTCTAAAAGATTAGTTAAGCAAGATTTGTTTCGCCTAAAACCGTGCTGCGTATTTCTAACTAAGTTATGCAATTCTAAGTGTTCGACTATACGATCCCTAATTATTGATTCCAGTAGCTTACCTACAACAGACGTTAAACTGATTGGCCTATAATTTCCCGCCGCACCTTTATCGCCTTTCTTAAAGATAGGTGTTACGTTTGCTAACTTGAAATTATTTGGTACGCACCCCTCAGAAATAGACGCATTAAAAATCTTTGTTAGCGGCACAACAATACTATCTTTTAATTCTTTTAGTTGTATGGGATATATGGAATCCGGCCCCGGTGATTTACGCATTTTCATTTTATCAATATAGCGCATTACCTCCCCTTCATTAACCACAATATTATCCAAAATATTACCATTATCAAAAGGTATTATGTCTATGACCGTAGGGATATTCGTTACATCTTCTATAGTAAAAACTGACGTAAAGAATTCGTTTAGCAAAGTAGCCATTTCCTTGTTTTCAGAAACTAGATCTCCGTTAACATTTTTCAACGGCCCCAAGACACTTTTTACTAGATTTTTATTGTTGACATATTGAAAGAATCGCTTGGGGTTCTTTACCGTCACGAGCTATGGAGATTTCAAATTCGCGCATGGACTTTTTTATTACACTTTTCGTTTCACGCCTTAGAGATATGTAGTTGTTTCGTAACCACAAATTATCTTTATCGCACTTATGTAGCCTATAAGCCCTATCTCTATTCTTTATAATGTCTCCTACTCTAGAAGTAAACCACAAGGGCTTGTTATTTACTTTCGCACGCTTAACTTTGTACGGTACACATTCCTCATTTATAGTCCTAAATACTGTTTCAAACGATTCCCACATTAGTTTTGCGTTGGAGTTCCCCATTACGTTTTCCCAATTGACGTGTGACAATTTATTTCGAAATTTACTAAAGTCTGCGTGCTGGAAGTTAGGAATTTTAGTCGAGTTAGCTGGTTTCGAGTGACTTACTGAGAGGACAAACTCTACCATATTGTGATCGCTATTGCTTAACGGTTCTATTACTTGAAGATCAGTAATTAGTCTATCATCCGTAGTTATTACTAAATCTAAAATACTGTCCAACCTCGTAGGTTCCCCAACCTTTTGAATAAGAAAGCTATGCTCGAGAAAATTAACTAAATGATTACCTTCCGCGTCTCCCTGCATTGTATCGTAATTCACGTTGGCGCAATTAAAGTCACCCATAACTAAAGCCTGCTCACTACCTATTATTCTCTTTAATTAACGATATGACGCTTCGTCCGTATCAGCTGTTTGATTAGGGGGCCTATATATAACCGCAACAAGAAGTTTGAAATCGTTCAATTTAAGTTCTGCTATAGTCGAATCTATCGGTTCTGGAATTGTGTGCTTTACTTCTATAACGTTCGCAATATTATCTTTGATATACAACATAACACCGCCTCCTCGCCTTCCTATTCTGTTTTTAACAAAACGTCTATAACCTCTAATTTGATACTCCCCTACAAAGTCACGTGTTTCAGTGCTAAGCCACGATTCATTTATCGCAATTAAATCATAATCTTTACAAGCAATTAAAGAAAAAAAATTCGTTTATTTTATTTCGTCAGCTACGAGCATTTAAGGACAGAACCTTTAAATTGTTTGTAATTGCGACACCTTCGCGAGCGCAGGGGAAATTTGTGGAATTTACGCTGGTTACGGCAGCCTGAGTTACGAGTTACGGCAGCCTGAAAAGAAGAGACAGTATGATGAAATGGTCTTCCTAATTGCGCAGCTCCAACGTCATTAAGATGTAGTCCATCTCCGAGGAACAAGTCCCTCCTGCCGTAGAAACTGTTCCAAAAATTCGCAAATGCACTCTTCCTGTTGGCAAAGAGACTTTAGGTTAGTGTTAATATAGGTCGCCTTGCTGTACAAATCGTTACGTTGGATAATTCGAGGAAGTATACCTGTTGAAACAATCTTATTAGTTTTTTCCTTTAATCGCTCTAGTAAGTCCCTGCACCTAGCCAGCAGTTCTTCCGATCTAGAATTTAAAACGTTATTAGTACCGACATGAATAACATATGTTGTGTCCTCGGCGGTACGATCAACACTATTAGTTATATTCTCCACCTTTGCACCAGGGTAGCAGTAACGGCGCCTACGACGAGGGTTCCTCCCACAGAATTCCTTGAGCTGCCTTCGAACAATGGAATCGCCAACGAGTCGTATTTCCGGTTCATCAGCATCTTCGAAACATAAAACATAAAACTTATTGTTTGTTATTACTGGTAGACAAGTCTTAGGTTTTCTCAATTGTGCTCCATTACGCACTCGAACGAAGGGTTGGGAACAGGGGAAGAGAGAGGGCTATTAGTACTATTTATATTATTTGTAAAAATTGAGGCAGGAGGGGTCGTAACTGGAGTCTCAAGGGATTCTAATTTTGCCGTCAGGAGCATCACGCTTTCTTCAAGCCTCACTCTGGCCTCCCTCTCACGTTCTAACTCGTTCCTCAGGACTTCCATGCTTGAGTACTACCTGCAAACTAACTGTTCATTATTATTAGCCAAAGTAAACGCGTAAGCGGCAAATTTCCCTTCACAACGACTGTGAATTTGAGCGTAAAATTATCCTTAGCCTACCTTAACATGTAAATTTTCAATACCTTCCGACTTTACTAAAAGCAATTGGCATCAATATAATCTTTAAATATAATAATACTGTAAAATCACGCTTAATAAAGAATAGCCCGGATAATCTGGTTGGTTGTGTGTATTCGATCGGATGTACACAATGTAACTCAGTATATATAGGCCAAACGGGTAAAACGTTAGATATTAGGGTAAAACAGCATAAATATGTGTGTAGAACAGCAAATAATTCTAATTCATTGTTTAACCATATAGTATTAAGTGGGATAGTTCTAAAGCTCTCGTTAAAAACACAGATATAATCGAAAGGAATATTCTAGAATGTGCATTTATCCATTTTAAAAATAATTTCAATAACAGTGCGGGAATGTATAAAATTGACAATATTTTGTTAAAATACCTTTTGCCTCTAATCAACTCTTGTTAATCTTGGGTTAATCTTTTTGTATTTCTGTCCCGTTGTACAGTATATATTTTTGGTTATCGTGCCTCCACCCTTCATTCCCTGACGAGGTGTACTTCTGAATACACGAAAGACCTTGGAATCATTTTTCTTTTTCCGTGTGGGTTTCCTTGTGGGTTTGCACGAAGGAAAGGAAATACAGAATGGAGCACCATTCTGTATTTCCTTTCCTTCGTGGTTTTATTCATCATAAATATTTTTCACGTGTTACTTTTGTGAAATAATTTTCATATATATATATATATATATATATATATATATATATATATATATATATATATATATATATATATATAATCCTTTCAAAATTAAAGAACAGAAATGTTCATGCAATTACATGAATTTGCATGTGCTCTTACATGTGCTCCACACTGTATAAAAATGATAATGATACCCATATTGATGAGCATAAAGAAATTGACAGTGATGAAATGTAGATGCTTACTTTTGGCATATTGACACGTGTAATTTCGAAGGTCAACAGTGGTTGGACTTATTTCATTTATACAAACATTCATGTCTTCAGTTTATATCGTGCTGATATGTTTGTCTGAGAGACGTTATTTTCATCAATTAAAATTTACACGATTCATGTATCTAAAGTGGCTGCCTAAGAGGTATCAGAAAAAATTTAAACGGTGTTTTTTTTTAATCAATAAACTCTAAAGTTTCTAAATAAATGTAGGTTTGTAAACTTCCAATAAATTTGAGCGGACTTTTATACTTGTCCATAACAACCCTGACTATTTTGTATATATAACAATATACCCCATCAGGAATGGAGGAAGAAGGCAAGAAGTAGCGTATAATATATTATATTACCTGTACAACATAAACAAAATAGTTAGGAGGGATTAGCAAGAATTAATAAGCACTTATTAAAGGAAAAAGATATTTTAAAAAGATGTGGTCCATTTTATAAGTTTCAGAACTGCAACTGAAGTTATTTACGTGGTATGTGAATGCATATTCCACAATGCTCCTTTCAGTTACATCTATTTTTTACTAGAATTTTAGAAAATAGTTTTACGTTAATTCGCTGACTTGAGATTGATGATTTGCAAGATTTTATTATTATAAACTATAGCTCATGACTTGGATAACTTCGATAGGCCCCAGTGGCTTCATGTTTTCCAAATGTAATGTAATGTAACCTTCCCAGTTAATACTGACTGTATCTATATATATATATATGGTTTAACAATGCATTGGAATTACTGATGGCTCTACATGCATATTTATGCCGTTCTACTCTGACATCTGAAGTTTTTCCTGTGTGGCCTACATAAACTAAATCGCATTGTTTACATCCGATAGAATATACACAACTCATTGCATTATCTCGGCTGTTTTTTATTAGGGGAGATTTAGCATTTTTATACTTAAAAACTACATTAATTCCATTTATTTTAAGTAAGGTCGGAAGTAAAGTGTTTAAAATTTACATGGTGGAGGAGGATAAGGATTTTAATGATGAAACTCCTCGTGAACTACACTATTATAATACATTTACAATCTACTTGAACAATTCTCTAGAAATGGAACGGGATAATATAGTGTAATACCAATGTTCATAATATTGCATAACTCAGAACTTAAAATGTGAGGGATAACTCTTAATGCTCTGAGAAATGTAGAAGAAAAATTTGAAGATTTTATCGAAGTGTAGTGGTCAAAATAAAAGTGAAAATTTTTTAATTTTGATTGATTTGCCCATCTTCGAATTTTTACATAAGCACTTGTCATTTCTTTTCAACAGTAAATGTTACAAACAGAACTAAATTACTGACTTTATCAAGGATTTTATGAACATTAAAGTATCGGGCTAGAGACATAAAACATCATCTACTGTATATATACCGTACAGTACCAATTTACTTTTCTATATGTAATTTTTTTTAAGCAGAATTTTGCTTTCTATTACAAAATTCAACATTGTTTGGTGGTGGCAGATAAATAATTTAAAACTCTAAACTTTATATGAATATAATATATGACTAATTCACAAAAGATTTCATGGTCGTGACGCCACACGCGGATGATGAGGTTGATCTAATAATGATTCTGAATAATATATAATAATAATGATGATGATGATGATGATGATGATGATGATAACTACGATGAAATATGGTACTGCATTCGTGTCTTCCTATTCCCATTAATAAAATGAAAAGAAATTCTTAAAAAATTGTGAATGAAATGAATTAGATTTTTAAATTAGAATTTCATGCTGTGCAAATTATTTTTTGAATAATTGGGTGTGGATGTTAAATACAATTTTTTTCTGTCATTATACTTTTTCCAACTGTGTTATGGGCCTACATATCTCTTTTCAAAACCGCTTTCGGTCACAACTGGCTGGCGGAAGAAGAAGAATCTCACCTGTCTTTACTCTACTACCACTTCTATTCTGGTATCAATATTTACGCTTTAATAAATTTAAGTACAGCAAGAAAGTTTGTTCCCATTTCGAACCACTTTTGTCTGCCATTTTTTCTCTCGCTAATTTTCCGTTTCCTCGGAGGGATCCAAGAGTGGATCTTAGAGTCTTTATTAGCCCGTAGTTCTATAATAATCGTGCCAATTTTTATGAACACGAGTTAATTCACTGATTTTCACTGATTTTTTAATAGTGAAACCTAATTGAAAAATCGCACTATCTTTGTTTAGAATTATTATTATGAATTAAAAAATTACATTCGATGATGATGAATATCGTGTTAATCCTTCAATTTTGTACAATATAGTACATCGGCGAAGAGAAACAACAAAAACTATTGTATGTTTTGTGTTACTGAACATTGTTTTGGAATGAGTTTGGATGATATATTTCATCGTAGTTAAAAGTTATGATGTAATTCACATGAAGAATGTATTGCAGTCTAAACTAAATGCGTCTCCTAAATAATTTTACGTCAGAAATTGACGCAAGTAGAAAAGCGGAGCTTCTTTACCAATTTGGGGAAGAGGCATATATAACATCTGGTTTGTTAGTGTGGTTTACGTTTAAGTCATTCCGAAGATGTTCTTTTTCTAAGGAAAAATGATCTACATAATTTACAATATTTTTTTCAGAATTGGAATGGTTCATTATCTCACTGAGCCTTATTGGAAAATCTGGTATAGCTGGAGCGTTTGCGGCAATTTTCGTTTATACGGCTGAACTGTATCCAACTGAATGCAGGAATGTAGGTGTGGGCTCATCTTCCATGTGTGCCCGCATTGGAGGAATCTTTGGTCCTATTGTGTCAAGCTTGGTAAGAAAATTTAATTCTGATTATAAAAGAAAAATGCAAATTACACTAGTCAACAAAGATTTTTCATCAGAGTAAAATTGTGGTGGCTGGATAGCATTTTTCACGCTGATTCCAAAACTGCATTCAGATTTTTTCTAGCACGTATAGTTTTCAAGATGAAGGCATATATATAACTACACAGATTTAACTATTTTAAATAGGCAAAATACTAATATTTCAACATTTGATTGTGTTTATTTTATTGTGTTTTTTTAGTTTATTCATCTTATTTATTTCAATTATCTTAATTATACATCTTATGTATTTCAGGTGTGAGCTTTTACGTCTAGCAGCATTGTGATTCAGGCAACAACGCCGTGCTTTGTGTATCAAAAGATCAGTCCAGTCCAAGAACTTGTTGTGTCAAGTTGGTGTACATTTTTTTTGAATTTATAGTTTGCTCAGGTCAGTCAACATGCCTCGACAATGTAAGAATGACCCCGACAAGTTCTGTTTCGTATGCGGCCAGTTGACAACTAAAACACAGCGATGAAGTATTACAACCGACATTAAGAAAATATACAAGCTATACTTTGGTTGCCATCTAGGTGACCAAGATAAACCATGGGCGCCACATCAAATCTGTTCTGGCTGTTCAAATGGATTACGTGATTGGCTTAACAAAAAGAAAGCTTCAATGCCATTTGCCATACCCATGATATGGAGGGAGCCGAGAGATCATCATGAAGACTGTTATTTTTGTAGTGTGAACTTAATGGGGTTTTCTGCCAAGAACAAACACCAGATTGTATATCCAAACTTGGATTCAGCACGTAGACCAGTAAAACATGATGAAACATTGCCCATTCCAATTCCCCCAAGTGATAGGCTAGATTCTATCATAGATGACATGGAAAGTGATGAAGGTGCAACTGGCGTTTCCGGACCATCTACAGAACCAGAGTACACTTTTGAAGGTAGACATTTAGAGCCTAAAAAGTTAACCCAAGGACAGTTGAATGATCTTGTTAGAGACTTATCGCTGTCTAAAGAGAAATCAGAGCTTCTCGCATCAAGACTAAAGGAGAACAATTTACTTGAGAACAATGTTCGTATTAGTTACTACCGAAAGCGGAATTTTGAATTAACAGCATTCTTTTCAGTAGACGGTCCTCTCTGTTATTGCCATGACATCAATGGACTATTTACAGCCATATCTCAGACGTATGTGGCATCTGAGTGGCGCCTCTTTATTGATTCGTTGCAGAGAAGCCTGAAAGCAGTTCTTTTGCATAATGGTAATATAATGCCATCCATCCCCATTGCCCATTCCGTCCATCTAAAAGAGACATATGACAATATGGATATACTACTTAAGGCAATCTACGACAGTCATCAATGAAATGTTTGTGGAGATCTAAAAGTTATAGGAATGCTTATGGGTATGCAGTCAGATTCACAAAATTTTGTTGTTTCCTTTGCCTGTGGGACAGTCGCGCCACTATAGAACATTACACCAAAAGTGACTGGCCACTTAGGTATACATATGTCCCAGGGATAAGCAATGTCCAGTCTGTCCCTTTAGTGGATCCCCAAAAGATCTATCTGCCACCTCTTCACATTAAACTTGGTTTAATGAAGAATTTTGTTAAAGCAATGGGTAAAGTCAATTCTGAAGGGTTCCAATACCTTTCAAGGAAATTTCCGAAGGTTACTGCAGCAAAATTGAAGGAAGGAATTTTTGTTGGGCCACAAATAAGGGAGGTTTTGAATGACACTGGATTTGAAAAGTCCTAAGTCCGCTGGAATTGAAGGCTTTGCTGGCGTTCAAATGGATATGTGAAAACTTTCTTGGAAGCAATAAATCACCTGCGTATAAGGATGGAGTCAAGAACCTCCTTGATGCCTTCAAAGAAATGGAGTGTCGAATGTCGTTAAAAATTCACTTCCTGCATTCCCACTTAGATTTCTTTCCTGAAAACCTTGGTGCAGTGAGTGACGAGCAAGGAGAGCGCTTCCATCAAGATATTCAGATGATGGAGAAGCGCTACCAAGGATATTGGAATGAAAGCATGATGGCGGACCATTGTTGGATGCTGTATCGTGACAATCCAGGCCAAATTTACAAAAGGAAATCACACTCACAGCGCTTTTAATAAAATAATGTATATATTCTTTATTTATAAGTACATTGAATAAGGTATATGATGTATTTGTTGTTTAGCATTCCTAAGTGTGATCTATACATCCATAAATTTTCTTATAGCAATATCAAAAACTTAAAAATATCAAAACCAGTGTATCTATATAACTATACGTGCTAGAAAAAAAATAAAACCAGATTCGGAATCAGCGCGAAAAATGCATTAAGGAAAGTGTGATCATGTTTGTGATGAGAAAACAAAGTTTCATTTTGTTGGCCAGTGTTATCATTCTAGCTACATCACTTTTATAGAAAGCACAGTCTTCAAATATACGAGTATATATATATATATGCAACTCCGGGCAAAAAAAAATGGAATACAGTACTGTCTCAAATGCACTATGACCTTGATAATACTTTCAAGTTATACACCTTTATGAGGAATATCGAGTATCTGTGACGTCATTATGATAAAACGACACCTCTGTGTGTCAATTTGAAAAAAGAAAATATAGCAAAAACCTTATTAAATGTGAAAAGTTAATGCAAAGGAACATACCAAACTATTAAAATATCTTGTCAAGTGTTACAAAAAAATAGGATAAATTCATTATGTTTATTGAGTACTGCCAAATGCCAATATATTAAATCAAAGGCTTTTTAACTCTGCGTCTTAGTATTTATTGATCCACCCTTAGCTCCGATTACAGCCTCCAATCCACGTTGCATCGAGTCGACAAACCTCTTGCATTCTTCTGTAGTTATCGATTGCCAGGTTGTCATCAAACACCTCTTCAGTTCACTAAGTGTTCCTGGTTCACGCTTTTGGACCTTCTGCTTAGCAATATTCCAAAGATCTTCTATCGGATTAAGATCGGGAGAATTAGCTGGCTATGGTTGTACTTCAATTTCATGAGCATCAAACCACGCAGTTGCACGAACCGCATGTTGAAAAATAAATGGTTTGTCTCCATACATCTGTTCCGCAGACTCCAGCATGAAGTATTCTAAGATTTCTTGATAAAACGTGACTAGTGTCAATGCTTTTTACAAATCCAAGCAACCCCATACCATTTGCATTCATGCAACCCAACACTAACACATTTCCGATCGCTTCAGGCAGCTTTCATGATACATTTCAGACTTTCTTCGACAAACTCGCGACCCCTGTCACCAAATGACACAAAATTTTGTTTCGTCTGAAAAAAGCACTGTTTACCACTCGTTTGCAGTCCATGTAATTCTTTGCACCAGGATAGTCGTCTTCTATTTCGCTTCGCATTTAGCATCGGTTTAATTTTCGGTTTTCGTGACCAAAATCCCATTTCGTAAAGGCGCCGAGTGTGTTAGTGTGGGGTTGCATGAAAACAAATGGAGTGGGTCACTTCCATTTGTAAATAGAACTATCAATAGTCACGTTTATCAAGAAACCTTAGAATACTTCATGCTGGAGTCTGCGGAACAGTTGTATGGAGACGAACCATTTATTTTTTCAGGGAATGTTGACATAACTATCCCTCCTGGGGAAGAAAAAATTAGTTTATATTAGGAGTGACATGTACTGAAATACACCCTCAAGAGCGTGTCACACGAAAAATAGTCTCTAGAAAAATTCAAGTTCACATGTCAGTCTTCCATAAGGATGTGGCAAAAAAAGTGTTTATGCTTAGTGTTATTAGCTTGTGTACATAGCGTTATATGGTGTTATTCTACCTATCAACCTATTTTTTATTACAAATATATTAATTTATTTCATAAAAACATTTGTGACAGACTCATTAAGCAGTGATCAGCATACAGCGTTCCTCCATCCTCTCCACCCCCCCTCACCTGACTTAATTATGTCTGAAATTAGAAACTCTTCCAAAGATGTCTTTGCTGCCGTATGTGGACTCAACTCTGGAAGACGTACGGTCCTCCTAAGGTCCTTCCTCTTGTTCCGAAGAACTGAACTTTCATCTAGTACTTTTCCTTCCTGCTGGAAGTTCGCTTTCATTCAGCATGTCCCAAAGAAAGGTGACCGCTCTCAATCCTCCAACCAGGGCCGTGCAGAGAGGAGGCCCACAGGGGCTTAAGCCCCTGCCCTTTTCCCTCCATGACTCAAAAGTGCCCTTTTTTTCAGTAACTTTTTTATGTATATGAATACAGTAAACATTTTTTTTATCCTGCCTTAGTATGGTGAAAAAAGAAGTGGGCCTTTTCTGTCAAGGGGGTCACACTTCTATATAGGCTATTAATTTAAGTTAGCGAGTCGAAAATTTGCCCCCGGGAAAGCATCCCCCATTATAACCCTAAGTACAGTATATGAGAAAAATGTGTCCCATTTGCAACACTTAAGTACTTATCAACATAACATATTAGAATTTGCATATTTTTTTAATTCCGGACACCCAAAGAAGTGCCCTTTTTTGGCCTTGAGCCCTTACCCACTTAAATGTTCTCTGCACGGCACTGCCACAAACTGTCGTCCAAGTGATTTGATTTCTTGCATTTCTAAAGTTTTTAATCTATCTTTAATAGGAAGATTCTTAAACACCTCTCTACTCGCAGTCTTCTTTCAAATCGTCAGTATGAGTTCCGCAAGGGACACTACTGGCGATCTTTTTGCATGTCTCTCTGACTTTTAGTCATCCTCCTTTTGGAATTTTGGTGAAACCTTTGCTATTGCGTAGACTGCCCTCCTGCGGTTTCTCTCCTTCTGTCTATATCTTCATCTCTGATTTTCGATCTGGCTGATCTATAGCGGCAGTTGTCGGTGGCCACTGTTCTTCTCCTAAAGCTATTAATAGTGGTGTTCCTCAGGGTTCTGTCTTGTCATCCACTATCTTGCTTATATTTATCAATGATCTTTTAAGTAGCACTTAATGTCCTATCCACTCCTATGCCGATGATTCCACTGTTCACCCGCTTCGCAAAGTGTCCCTCTCGACAGTCACTTCATGATTCGCGTGAGATGGCTATGGTGCACCTGACCTCTGATCTTTTTATTATCTCTGATTGGGGCAGAGAAAACCTTGTGGCTTTCAATGCCTCAAAAACTCGCTTCCTTCTCACTTCCTTCCTCAAAAACTCCTTCCTTCTACTCGTCACAATATTCCACACGACTATCCCCTTATCTTCAGCAATATACGATTCAATCCTTCCTCTTCTCTTAATATTCTTGGTATTTCCTTTTCTCGTGACATTTCCTGGAAAGAACACATATACTCCCTTTCTACAACAGCATCATTAGCATCCCCGCGTTTGGGTAGAGGAAGTTGGGGTGTTCTGAAATCCTGCCCCTGGAGGCCCCCCCCCGAAGGCATTCGCCTTCGTTATAAGGGGGGCCTCCTTCCTTAAGTTCCTAACCCATTTATGGGGTCTCACCGTCCTTAATGAAGGGCATTTGCCCCTTGAGGACCCCTTGCGGTGCCCCCTCCTCCTTGAGAAAAAAATTAAAAAAGGATTCAGCCTCGCCTTCCTTCACGAGAAAAAATCCTACTATGGGTTTCTTTCATGAGAAACAAAACCAGACAAACATTCGAGTACTGTTCCGGTGCGTTCGTGACCCGCTAATTCCAATACCACATTACCTCTTCAAATGTATTTCCGCTTTGGTATGTCAGCAATTGCGAACATCACAAAAAACAAATTCAGGTTAAACACGTTTTAAATCAATAACAATTTCTTTGTTTAATATTTATATTATATGAAGTTAAATAAAAATATCAAATAAAATTAAAATAAAACATTTTATTTTCAATTATAAGGGTAACTTTTGCTATTTCTAATTAAATTTCATTTATTCTACACTAATATGAAATGAAGCGAAATGAAATGAAATTGAAAGGTTTACTGGCAGACTATAGTCCATATGACAAACACTATTAAACTACATTATGCAGTTAGACTAACATATAAGCGTTTAATTTAATCAACATACCTATTATTATTTACCTTCAATTGCCATCTTAAGCATTATTTGTTTATCGTTATTATATATATATATATATATATATATATCAGACTTTTTAAAAAGGTTAGGATGAACATGCAAATACATGCAATTTATATTTCATAAGTTCAATTATCGATACGTTTTCCTTCATTGTCATATAGTTCAAACCAGTTAAACTGTAACTGTTCTAAGCCATATACCTGTAAACGAACCAATCATCTCACTAACTACATCAAGCTGTGTGATGAGGCTTTAAAGCTAAAAAAACAAATTTGTTTTCCTCCTCTAAACATCCACTTAAACATTATTAATAATATTGATTTATTGTTATTATATATATATATATATATATATATATATATATATATAATAAAATCACAGAACACGTAATCTTTTTAATGAGCAAAGATCCACAGGGAAAAGGAAAAGGAAACACGAAATCCAAGCGCTTTCGTGATATATTCACATCTTCAGGGAAAAGAAAGAAATAGACAGAATTTACCAAGTAAATGAGTTAAATACACAAGCGAAAAATTCCCCAATAGGCAACTCAATTTAAAAACCAATAAAACAATCTAAAGATTTTTCCCAATCGATAACTTAATCTAAAGGCTACTAAATTATTGAACACAAAAACTATATAAAGGAAATTAGACAATTAACATATACACAAAAAAAAAATTATTATAACAGTTATTAGAAATAGTATTTATTTAAGACAGGCAATTAAATGGCAAGAATCTAAGGAAACAAAAGACATGGTGCAATCGTCGTCACGTGCTCCTTCCAGAATATTCCGTTACCTATTGGGGAAGCGAAGAATTCCCCAATCGGCAACTCAATCTAAAAACAATCTAAAAATTTTTTCCCAATACATAACCTGTTCAAAACTCTACTAAACTTTCAAGTACATAAAGACTATATAAAAGAAATAATACAATTAAAATGTACACATAAAAATGTTAACAATTATTAAAATAATATTTATTTAATTAAAGCAAATAATTAAGTGGCAAGAATGCGGTCAAAATAATACACCACCTTTTTAACAATGTACGAGTCTAATTTATAAAGCCCAGGGCTAATATTAAGAACAAAATCAGCATTATTCTTGATCACACTCGATTCAAGTATATTTCTACTAACAATAGATTTACTAAACCTTAATTTGGAGTCATTTTTCCAGTCAATGGGATGATTAGTATCTCTTATGTGAATGAAAATGGCGTTAGATTCCTGGCCGGTTCTTATACTGTATTTATGCTGCTTAATAGGTAACTCAAGCGTCTTGCCAATTTGACCAATGTAAAATTTATTACATATTGTGCATGGAATTTTATATACACAACCCTGTTCACTTAAAGGGGAGTTTTTAATCAATGAATTCTTAATTACATCTAAATTTCTGAACGCGATATTTACGTTAAAAGTCCTCAGCAGTTTCGACAGATCAAGGAAATTTTCTTTAAATGGTAACACTAAGCTGATAAATCAAATGCCTTCCGCCTTCGTGATCCTCAATAACGAAGTTTACCTAGAAAAACTGTATGATCTTCTGAATGACTCGGACAGTTACGTGAAATTAAGGAACAATCCCCTTGAAACAGTGAACAGTTCATTTAACAAGAAAATTAAGCAACTTTTGAAGGGTAAAGAAATATTACTTAAACAGTTTTTGAGTACTTCGCCGTCATTACCCTATATGTATGGTCTGATTACAACTCATAAGCCAAATAATCCTGCAAGGCCTATTGTTAGCTCTATAGGATCTATCTCATATAAGCTGCCCAAATAGCTTGTATCCATCCTTAATCCTCTCCTGGGCACAATTTCACAATCACACATAAATAATAATGTAGACCTTGTAGAAAAATTAAATAGTATCAGTGTCAGTTACAATTTTAGATTGGTAAGCTTTGATGTTACCTCTTTATTTACAAGAGTCCCGGTGGAGGATCTATTAGTTTTTCTTTCGGAAGAATTGGTTAAGCATAATTTGCCATTACCTGTGACTACCATTATAGAATTAATTAAGCTGTGCATAGTAGACTCAAAATTTGTGTTTAATAATGAATATTTTAGGCAGAAATTTGGTATGGCTATGGGAAATCCCTCTCTCCCACTTTAAGTAACTTATATATGGAGTTTTTTGAAAGTAAATTATTAAAGATTCTGCCAAATTACATTCCGTGGTTTAGATATATAGATGATGTTCTTTGTCTTTGGCCAGAAACTTTAAATCTCAATGAATTCTTACCCAAGCTTAATAATTTAACTCCCTCTATCAGTTTTATAGTAGAAATAGAAAAAGAATCATCGATCCCATTTTTAGATGTTTTAATATATAGGTCTGGAAAAAAATTTAAGTACAATATTTACAGAAAACCCACTAATAATTGTTCCTACTGTATATACATTGTTATTCGGCTCACCACATTAGCGTAAAACGAACCATTTTTTCTACTTTATTCCTAAGATGCTTAGAATTTGTAGCCAGAGTTCATTGATGGTGAAATTAGTAAAATATATAAAATTGCGTTTGATTTAAAATATCGAAAGAACTGCATAGATAAATCTTTAAAAATGGCAAAGAAAACCTTCTACGAGGTAAAAGACAAGACTCTTTATATCATTTAGAGAAAATTTCCTTGATCTGCCGAAACTGCTGAGGACTTTAAACGTAAATATCGCGTTCAGAAATTTAGATGTAATTAAGAATTCATTGATTAAAAACTCCCCTTTAAGTGAACAGGGTTGTGTATATAAAATTCCATGCACAATATGTAATAAATTTTACATTGGTCAAACTGGCAAGACGCTTGAGTTACCTATTAAGCAGCATAAATACAGTATAAGAACCGGCCAGGAATCTAACGCCATTTTCATTCACATAAGAGATACTAATCATCCCATTGACTGGAAAAATGCCTCCAAATTAGGGTTTAGTAAGTCTATTGTTAGTAGAAATATACTTGAATCGAGTGTGATCAAGAATAATGCTGATTTTGTTCTTAATATTAGCCCTGGGCTTTATAAATTAGACTCGTACATTGTTAAAAAGGTGGTGTATTATTTTGACCGCATTCTTGCCACTTAATTATTTGCTTTAATTAAATAAATATTATTTTAATAATTGTTAACATTATATATTGGGAAAAAAAATTTAGATTGTTTTTAGATTGAGTTGCCGATTGGGGAATTCTTCGCTTCCCCAATAGGTAACGAAATACTCTGGAAGGAGCACGTGACGACGATTGCACCATGTCTTTTGTTTCCTTAGATTCTTGTCACTTAATTGCCTGTTTTAATTAAATACTATTTCTAATAACTGTTGTAATAATTTTTTTTTTGTGTACATGTTATTGTCTAATTTCCTTTATATAGTTTTATGTATTCAATAATTTAGTAGCCTTTAGATTAAGTTATCGATTGGGAAAAATCTTTAGATTGTTTTATTGGTTTTTAAATTGAGTTGCCTATTGGGGAGTTTTCTCGCTTGTGTATTTAACTCATTTACTTGTTAAATTCTGTCTATTTCTTTCTTGTCCCTGAAGATGTGAATATATCACGAAAGCGCTCGGATTTCTTGTTTCCTTTCCCTTTTCCCTGTGGTCCTTTGCTTATATATATATATATATATATATATATATATGTGTGTGTGTGTGTGTGTGTGTGTGTGTGTGTTAAGAGTATTTAAATTAAATATATTGATTTCAATTCCCTGCATAGTAAAAGCATCTTTCAAATCTACCCCAGTCTTGCTATATATTTCTCGCAGTAATTGTTTTCAGACTAGTAGTAGTTAAGTTTAACTTATATATATATTATATATATATATATATAAACGCAATATCCAAATAAGTAGGTTTGGGCAAAAAAAAACTTTCTTAATATTTCCAATTAATAGAAAACATCTAGTGAGCTTTACAGGGCATAACTCTAGTATTTAACCTCGTAGCAAAGATTGTTGACTAAATGTAGCACCGGTCTTTCATGGAGCAATACCACCAAAGTAGTTGAATAGACATCTTCAATAATAATTCCAGCAAAGATCTTTCACTACACGGTCGCTTCTGATTAATTATTTAAGCATACTGATTATTTAAGCATACTCTGAAATTCTGAACGCTTTATACAACAAGAGTGCGAAATTGTAACTTCTTTCAAACTGTCCTAATTCCATTATTCTAAATCCATGTATTCTCTGTGATATTATATATATATATATATATATATATATATATATATATATATATGTGTGTGTGTGTGTGTGTGTGTGTGTGTGTATCATATATATATATATATATATATATATATATATATATCAGAGGCCGCTTATAAGGATCACGCCTGTACCAAAGGAATATGAATCTTATAACAGGTTGATCCATATATCTGAAAATGTGAATTATTATAAAAAATGTATGAAACTTAACGGTTAGGCAGAGGCTCAATTACAGCGTGCGGGGCCTTGGGCAAACTATTTCTCGGGATGTATTATTTTAGTGTGTTAATGAATGACAATATTTTGTAATGCATATAACAGATGTATTTTTTAACACAAACAAAACACACATGCGGAAGCCATTCGGCTTATTAATGTGATATTAAAGACTATAACTTAACTATGTACACATACAGTGTATACAGCTACACTAGTAGGCTACACAGTTGTAATGCACTTAATAAACATCTACACAGTTATTGTAATGCACTTAGTAAACAGCTACATAGTTGTAATGCACTTAATAAACAGCTAAACTGTACAGCTTACTGTACTGTAGATAGAGTGTAGATTTGTAATGAATATTACATAGGACGCTTCCTGGCTTTTTGTTTGGAAAACTGCGTGATTGTGTCCTCGAAACTCACCGACTGCAGCACCTCATGCTCTATACTCAACAGCGCCAGGGACGAAAGGCGCTCCTGGCCCATTGTGGAGCGAAGGTAATTTTTTATCAGTTTGAGTTTCGAGAATGAACGTTCACCAGAACAGTTCGTGACAAACATACTCAGGTATATTCTCATTGCTATTTCCATGTTTGGGAATGTTCCTTTCAGTTCGTTTGTGTTCATATGCCGATAAAATCTGTTGCACATGTCTTCACGTTCCGTCTGGGATTCTGTTTCACTTTCGGTGAGTTTCATTAGGGCAGCGAACTGCACAACTTCTGTTACCAGCTCTTTCTCCAGATCAGCCGGATAGCATTCTACTAGTTGTTCAGCTGACCGTCGAAGATTGTCGATGTCCAGGACTAGAAGGAAATACAAAAATCCAAATCTTTTCTGCAGGACAGCGTACGCTTCTAGACGAGTGTTCAGAGTGGTACACAGTTTATCAATTATCGGTAGAAATGCAGTGGTCCGAAATGAATCTCTTGGTGGCAGGTTCGTATCTTCGGCAGTTCCGATTTCATCATGATGGCGCTTTCTCTTCTTTGTGCGTTGAGTCGATTCTTGTATACTCGATGACCACACTTTCCGATGCCCTGGTCCTCGAATTCGTCAAATCTTGATCTGAGATCTTCAACAAATTGCAGTAGTGATTTCAGCAAGAGGGTGGCTGAGTCTAACGACATTCCTTGTTTTTGCAGAGATGCATTCGTTTTTTGAAATCGTTCAAGAATAGTGTTCCATAAAACCAATAAAATGGCTGTTTCGAGTTGTTGAAGCTGTTTAGACAATCCCCTGGCTTCGATCCTGGCTTCCGCAGTTTGGCTGGTATCTGCTTCTAGATCATCCAGTACCACGATATTCTCGGCGTAGCCTTCGGTTAAAGATTGGACGGCATCTGATCTGGCTGACCAGCGGGTATCGGAGAGACCTTTGTCGACCTTTAGTTTCTCACTACGGGAACTACTATCGAGAACCTCTATATGTCGATGCCATCGTATGTCGAGGAGACGAGAAACGTGTAGACATTCTGAATGAGCGTAAACAATTCAACGGCTGCTGTGCAACTGTCCACTGCTGATTTACCCACAAGATTTAGTGAGTGGCACACTGGCACATGCATGGCACAAACTCAGCATACGGAGATTTTGACTTGATGTGGCTCTTTACGCCGTTGTATTTCCCTGCCATATTGCTTGCCTTATCATAAGACTTTCCTCTGCAGTCTCCAATTCGAATGTCATGCGTCTCCAGAAAGTTGAGGACCACGTCAGCGATTCCTTTCCCTGTATGTGTGTTCATAGGTATGAACTGTAGAAATCGCTCGACGAACCCAGACTCAACCACATATCGGACGATGAAGCACAGTTCACCGGTGTGAGAAACATCAGGCGTAGAGTCGACGGATAGAGAGTAGTATTTTGACTGCTGGATTTCTCGGATAATCGTCTGAAGTACTTTATCGGCCATCAACAGTATGAGTTCCTCGCAAATGAAATGAGAGAGATACGAGGTGTGTCCGCTACCTTTGTTGGCATGCTCGCTTACATGCGCAGCTAGAAAACTGTCATACTTACTTAAAAGTTTCAAAATTCCGTAATAGTTGCTGTTGTTTGGTGAAACGAAACGGGAGTCGTGTCCACGAGTTGCTAGTCCTCGTGACGTGATATACTTGATAACGTCGACACAGCGCCGCAAAACTTCCTGCCAGTAGTTGCACTCCTTTTCAAACTGGTTCACCAGTTTCGAATCAGCACGGCCGGAGACAGACTTTCTAACCAACAAATATCTCATCGACTCCATATGTTGCTCACATTTTCCGTGTGCTTCGACCGATTGTCTACCATGCTTCCAGTCGTTGAACCCGATTATGAACTTGCTGTCCGCCCTCGACATTAATTTACAGACAAAACAGTAAACACAGCCTGTGGACTCAGAATAGCACAGCCATGACACCTCAATCCTCTCATTCGTCAGGCCATGTTTCTTAACAAATAATGTCTTCGTACATCGGCGTGTTGTACCACTTTCAGTAGTTGAAGAGTTACTGAAGTCGCTGTCATAATTTCGGCAATCTGATGTTCCCCGCTCTATCCAGAACTCTCTAAAGTCATCGGTCAGCACTTGTGGCCACAAACCAATGTCATTAATTGCATGTCCTGAAGCTGGTGGGCCTGCTGAACGCACTGACGTAGACGGGTCTTCTGAAGACGCAGCTGCTGATGTACGGGAGGCAAGTGGTGGGCTTGCTGAAGGGGTTGACGTAGACGAGTCTCCTGAAAATGCAGCTGCTGAAGTAGTGGAGGCAGCTGCTGGGCCTGCTGAACGCACTGACGTAGACGGGTCTTCTGAAAACAACGCAGCTGCTGAAGTAGCGGAGGCAGCTGGTGGGCCTGCTGAAGGGGCTGACTTAGTTGCTGATGATTTAATCCAATTAGTCAGTTTCGGCACCGTCGCAAGAAACTCTTCTCTGCGCTTATCCTTACGCTTTTCACTACCGGGTTTATATTTCCTCCTTCGATCCCGGTCACGGCTCGTTTCCATGTTGTACGTATTACAATGCCAACAATAAGAACATACAGTAAATCATGAATCTGCAACAGAAACAACAAGAAGTAAGTTAGTAACAACATTAGAAATGAGTAACACTAACAAGAACAACAAATTAAACACCATCAAAGCGGATATTAGAATGTCTGATGCCATGCCGCCTCCGGAAAATGTAAAACTCGTCGCAGATGGCAAATACGTGGCGTTTAGTTTTTTCAATTGAAATTTGCGGGGTCCATCGGGCGCGGCGAGGCCTTGGACATTTGCCCGGTGCGCCACCCCCTAAATGCGGCCCTGCGGTTAGGTTATGGTATCAGTAACCAGCAGCTGTGGACGCTTTGATTTTGTTATTTATTTGGAAGGAAGGAATAAAGTAATGTATAAAATATTACATTTTATTGCGGATATATAAAATTCAAGAAGGAATACTGTATATTCTGTATTTATTGATAGCATACATTAACCATACAAAAAATTACTATAAAGGTTTGTTATTTATTTAAAAAAATGTCTAAAGTTGTCTGTTTTTGTTTTTAATAATAAAACTTTCAATAGCTTCCTGGTATTTAAAATGCAAATCAGTAGCGTCTCCGGTGAGATCGTTGTGATAAATGCTACACATTCATTTTCAGTTTGGGTACTCACCTTCAATCCATTTTCAAAGCAACGATGTATTGTCGATGGTTTCACTTTATCCCAGACATTTTCAAGGTAATGAAGGGCATCTAATTAGGCTGACCATATTTCCTTGAGACAAAAACGGGACATTGGGATAGCAAAAAAGGGACGGGGTTATGTAATATTCTGTATTCATGAAAAAGTAAGTACATAAACCGGGACAAAATTGACATTTTTATTAAAACGACGGGACGGCCAGGAAATATAAAACAAACGGTACTGTCCCGTTCAAAACGGTACGTATGGTCAGCCTACATCTAATACAGTTATAGATTTAGCTATGTCATCACTGCCGGCCTTTGGACAAAACAAGCAAAGCGGCTGCTTTGGGCCCCGTGCTATTAGGGGCCCCGCAAATATATGAGTACAGTATAAAAAAATATTTTGGTTTTGAGTGGTAAATTAAATACAACTTGTCATAATAACTTTTCATGTACAGTAGTATTCATATGCACTCAAAGATCCAGGTCAATAGCCGGAAACTGTCAGCACAAAAGTCAGAGATTTACTAGTGAGTAAAGGTCCACCACAGTGTGAGGAAGACTATAACTTTTCCAGAGATGACAATGGCCGCAAGTTTTCAAAAAGTCATTAAAGAGACGGATGGAAAATAGAGAAGTTGGTATACGGAAATGGCTGATTTATTCAATCTCTAAGAATCGGATATTTTGTTTCTGTTGCAAGTTGTTTGGGAACTCCAACAATGCCTTGGGGTGTGGAGGATTCTGTGACTGGGTGAATACTAGTTCCAGACTGTCTGAGCACGAAAGATCACAGGGTCATCTGAAGGCGACTCTCCAATGGATGGAACTCGAACAACGTTTGATCAAAAGTTGCACTGTGGATCAACTCAGTCAGGAACGAATCAATACGGAGAAGCTTAGGTGGAAAAATGTGTTTGAGCGCCTCCTCACCATTGTATAGTACCTCGCTGAACACAACATGACATTCAGAGGATCAGTAGATACAATCTTCAGACGGAATAATGGCAACTTCCTTGGACTGGTTGAGCTTATCTCAAGATTTGATCCCGTCATGCAAGACCATCTTAGAAGAATAGTCAATAACGAAATTCATGATCATTACCTGGGAAAACGAATCCAGAATGAACTCATCTCACTCATGGGCAACAAAGTTCGAGCAACCATTGTACACAGAATTAAAATAGCAAAGTATTTCTCTGTGATCCTTGATTGTACACCCGACATTAGTCACAAGGAGCAGATATCCCTTACTTTGCGATGTCTCTGATGGATCATCAGGTATTGAAAGTGGAATTTTTGAACACTTCATCAAGTTCATTGAGGTGAAGGAGACCACATGAGAAAACCTACTAGATGTATTGATGAGAGAACTTCACGAACATGGACTGAAAATGAGTGATATTCGTAGACAAGGATACGATAATGGTGCGAACATGAAGGGACACTCATCAGGCGTTCAAGCGCGACTTCTGGAAATGAATTCAAGAGCATTCTTCACTCCATGCGCATGCCACAACTACAATTTGTTACTTGGGGACATGGCAAAAACATGTGTTCAAGCCATCTCACTTTTCGGGGTTGTTCAACGCCTGTATGTCTTCTTCTCAGCCTCAACCCATCGGTGGTCAGTCTTCTGCAAGTATGTGAAAGTTCTCAGTGAAGCCATTGAGCGAGACAAGATGGGAATGCCGTGTGCAAAGTGTTAAAGCTGTACGATATCAAGCTGTCGAGATCTATGATGCACTTGTCGAAATTGCTGAAAAAGCAAAAGATCCTCAAGGAAGAAGCGAAGCGACCTCCTCTTTCAAGTCAACTACGTGAGTAAAGATCTTCAGAGTGATTCAAAGCATCTGGCAAGTGCCATCGAGAGTTTGGAAAGAACATGTAAGTGGATGAAAGAATATCGGGAGAGTGGATTTCAAAGTGCTGTAACAGATGCCAGAGATTGCAGAGCAGCTTGAAATGGAGCCAGAATTCAAGACAACACAGGTCAGACAAAAGAAGATGTTTTCCTATGAAGGTCAAGACCAGCCAATTCAAGATGCTGAAGAAAAATTTAAAATTTATGTGTTTAACGCAATTTTAGACACTGCCATATCCTCCCTGGAACGACGATTCGAACAACTGAGAGAACATCACTCAAAGTTTGGCTTCATGTAGGGCCTACATGTTCACAAAGATCTCCAAGACAGACCTACGTAAGCAGCAAAGATCTCGAACTTGAACTGACTGATGGAGAAGACCGCGACATTGATGGATTCATGCTTGCTGAGGAAATGGAAGCCTTGAAAGCAATTCTTCCAAAGATATACAAAGTGATCCACTGAGGATACTGGGCTTCATCACTTTGAACAATCGTTCTGTGGATTTCCCGAATTTCACGACTGCATTGCGAATACTACTGACTATTCTAGTTACTGTTGCATCTGGGGAAAGAAGTTTCTCAAAGTTGAAATTAATAAAAATGTATTTACGGTCGACGATGCTGCAGGATCGACTCAGTAATCTGGCGATCCTCTCCATTGAAAACGACATTGCGAGAAACTAACTATACAGACCTCATTGCCGAATTTGCCACTATGAAAGCCAGAAAGGTTTCCTTGTGATCACATCCAAAATAAATGATATTTGTTGTTGAATCATTGTTCTTTTCTTTCAGTAAGCATGCACCCACTATGAGTAGGTAACTTTAACCTTAGGGCCCCACTTTAAAAATCTCGAATTGGGCCTCGCATTTGCTAAGGCCGGCCCTGTATGTCATTAGCCATCACACTTTTATCGGAATCATATGACGAGATTAGTTTCCTTAAAATCTGAGATCTGTAGTGGCATTTCAAATTTTGAATTATACCTTGATCAAGTGGTTGTACGATTGACGTCGTATTGGCAGGAAGAAAAATAATTTTCATGTTAGTTAAATCTAAAACTGGATGGGCCGCACAGTTGTCAAGTAATAAGGCAATTTTTCTTTTTGTTTTGTTAAGTTCATTATTCCACTTGATTAGAGAGTCTTGAAATAGATCAGCTTTCATCCAAGCATTTTTGTCCAAGCCATCCCACCCATTTCCACTCCCTTTCTCCTTTTCAGTGATTTGGGGAGGCTGGGAGGGTGAATTTCAGACGGCAGACTGCGCCTTATACGTAGACGGAGTTTTGTGATCCTTAAAAGCGTCGGATTTAACATGCATAGTGTACCGTAAGCGTGTGTGTGTGTGTGTGTGTGTGAGAGAGAGAGAGAGAGTATATGTGACTTCTTACTTATGTCTGTGTTTGATTTCTACCCATTCTTCAACAGAATATACACCATTTATCTGTTGCAAACTAGAAGTTGGGCGTAGGAGGAAACTGTATTATTATTATTATTATTATTATTATTAGTAGTAGTAGTAGTAGTTAGTTTAAAACTTATCTTCATTTCTACATATCTGTGCTATACTGTTGCTGTTTACTCCGCTGTCTATGTCTGTTAGCATGATAATGAACAGGAGTGGGGCCAGTACTGTCCCTTGTGGTACTGAGCTGCGTACTTCCGATTCTGATGATGATATCCCTTGAATTTTGACGACCTGTAGACGTTCTCTGAGGAAGTTGTAGATCCATTTTCCCACTTTGCCTGTTATTCCCATATATTTCATTGTATGTGCTATTATACCGTGATCACATTTGTCGAAAGCTTTAGAAAAATCTATGTATATGACATCGTAGTTGTCATTGCCTTCCAGTGCATCTAGGATATTGTTGTAGTGTTCTATTACTTGTGATAGGCTTGATCTACCTGATCGGAATCCGTGCTGATTTTCGCTGAATCTTTCCAGCGTCTCCAAGAAATCATAAATTTTCTCTAATTATTCTTTCAAATACTTTGGTGCGGTGGGACGTCAATGGCACCAGTCTATAGTTCTTTGCTTGAGATCTGTCCCCTCCTTTATATTATATAGGGACAATGTTTGCTCTTTTCAAGATGCTCGGTATTTCCTCAGTGTCTAGGGATCTCCAACTACTTCATTTTTACAGTTTTTAATCAATAATGCGTTCCAGTTGTACGGACCTGCAGCTGAATGTGGTTTCATTTGTCCTATAGCTCTCGCTACATCTTCTGGGGTAAAATCAAAGTCTGTTATACACTCTTCTTGCAATTTCTTTTCAAAGAATGCATTTATGTCAGGTATCGCTTTATCACTTTTTGGGGTACTGAAAACTGATTCATACTGGGCTCTCAATGTTTCAGATATTTCTTTTGGGTCGTCGGTTAGTTCATTATTTTTCTTCCTTAAGGGCCCGATAGCGGCGTGCGTTTTTGTTTTCCTTTTCGCATAACTATAGAAGTATTTTGGATTTTCCTTTATTGCTTCTATCGCCTTTTCCTCTTCCCTCTCTGTATGGTCCTTAATCAGGGTTTGTATTTCCCTATCGATACCCTCCAGTTTTTCTTGTATTACTTTCCTGGCATTATCTCCGCTGTTGGCTAACTTCGCCTCCACTCTTTCTTTTGCGGAATATTCTTCTCTTTTGCCTCTCTAGCCAGCTCCTCTTTCCTTTTGGCTGTGATTTTGGAGCATATTTTTCTAAAATTCTCAGCGTTTTTTCTTCCAAGGTTGTTAGCATTTCTTCAGTTGTTTTATTCTCTAAAACTGTTCTCCACTCTACTTGGGCCATGTGCGATCTGATTGCTTCCCAATTTATAATCTTGGAGTTTAAGTTAAAGGCCCCAAATTGGCTTCTTTCCTCAATATGTGCATTTTCTTTTAATGTTGTCGTCATATTTGTTGATATCTCGATTAAGTTGTGGTCTGAGATAATGGTTGGGGTAATTTTTATATCAGCAATCAAGTTCGTGTTATTCGTGAATACCAGATCTAGGCAGTTATTTTTTCTGGTATTTTCTGTTATCTCCTGTGTCACCGTAAACTTATTTGTGAGAGCCTGAGAGCCTGGTATCCTCTTGTGCCCCCTTATCCTGGTATATATATATATATATATATATATATATATATATATATATATATATATATATATATATATATATATATTCCTATCCACCTTTTTGTATTTTATAAATGGGAAGTTAAAGTCTCCGCAGATCATTATATTGGGGGATGGAGGGTTTATGGCCTTTATTAGCTTCCTGATGTCATCAATGGCCTCCGAGAATTTTTCGGTTGGCGTGTTTGGAGGTCTATAAATGACTATTAGTATCACATTTAGTTTTTCTATTTTCACTGCTAGGAGTTCCACAAAGCTGTTTGATTTACTTATTATCGTCTCTGTCATATGACCTTCATGTACATATGTAGCACAGCCACCTTTACATCTCGTTGTTCTATCCACCCTTAGTAAGTTGAAGCTCTCTATATTTATCTCTTTCTTAGCAATGCAATGTTCGCAGTTTTCACAATTTCCTTGGCAATCCTTAAGATGAGTTTCTGTGAGCCATGCGATGTCTGCCCTTGTTTCGTCCATAAATCCTTTCAGGTACGAAACTTTGTTGAGTGATTGGTTTGGTCTTATTCCTTGAATATTAGCCAGGGCAATATTTATGTTCTTTGTTTTTCGTTGCTCCTTGTGCATTTTAAGTTCATCTTCTTTCGGTATCGCTTGTTTCGTTGCCCTATGATCCTCCGAGAGAGATCCGTTCCGCCTACCTGTTCTGGTAGCTTCTTGCCCGGAAGTGGTTTGGCTAGGGGGTTTCCAGCTGTGTCAGCTGCATGCGTTGGATGACATTTAGCAGCCGTATAGTGTCTGCGATGTTGAAAAAAAATTTTTGTTCGCTTATTGTGTTCCTGTTGTTATTCTTATTGTCATTTAAACTTTGTCCTTTGTTCTTTGAGTCCGTCGGGAGATGTTGATAGTAGCATTTTTTCCCGTATTTGCAGGTTCCATATTCTGCGTAAGTCCTGAAGATGTCCGGTGGTAAAATTTGCATCTGTCTCCAAATTTACAATGACCATTATTATAGAAGAAATTGCATATTGAGGGATGTTCATATATAAATTGTCCTCTTTTAAATCTGTAATTATCTTTTATATAATATCTACATATAATTCCTTCCCCATATTTACTCGTGGCCTTTGTTTTTTGCTCCTTATTGGGGGACAGTTTCACTCCGTTTTCTTGAGTGCCCTCTTGTCTTTTCCTATTTGTGCTATTTGTGTTAATGTCCTTCGTTGCCCTTACACTGTCTGTTGTCTTTATACTCTCTTTCGACTGCATGGTTTCGGCCTCGTTGTGCGACGGTATTTGATTTTTTCTACTTCGCCTTTCTTTGTTTCTTCTGTTTTTCCGTTCTGTATTCCCACTTTCCTCTTTCATTTTCTTCTCGTAGTCTCTTTCTGCTTTAAATACTGTAAGAGTTTTTTTCGGTCATGCAGTTTTCGCAGAAAAATTTTATCCCATTAAGTTGCTTGGAGTTCGTCATAAGGGAGATTTTTTTCGTTTTCCCATTCTAGGCATCTAAAATCAAAAAGCAGCTGACAAAAATCGCACCTCACAGCCTTTGTCTCATTTATTGCATCATTGCAGATACCACAGAGTTGCAGGAATTTATTTACCATTTCCATGTTACTGACAGAGGGTAGCCGCTGGTGCACAAAATAGACTCAAAAAGGGAATTATGGGAAGTATTGGGTCGGGGTTGACTCAAGCTGAGTGAGGGAAAGTTCTCCGTTACTCCGGGGGATGGGGGATGTGGCACGCTGTATACTTCTCACTGACTGGTGCTCGCGACTGTGGCTGCGAGGGATGATAGCGGGTATTTGTAGGAATTTTGATAGGCAACTCATTTTCTTCACAAAGAAACACTGGGAAAAACGCTGTATAGATTAATTCGCTTCGTTTTTATTTACTTTTTTGATATATGCCGCGATTTTTACTTTTAAAAAGAAATACCACTATGCACTATCAATTAACTCACAATATCGGCACCGTTTAAAACTGATTAACTGCAGGATTTTTACTGTAATACCGCTTTTATTCGGACTTCGATCGAAACACGTGTAACGGTCACACCAGCAAAACACACACACACACACACACACACACACACACTAAACACAGACCGTGCATGGAACAAGGAACTCTTCTGGGAAATTACATCCACTATAGTTCCAGTGCCCACGTTGGGCTTTCCATCATGGAAAAGAAAAAACTATAGTATTTGTCATTTATCATTACTTATTCGAACTATAGTGGATGTAATTTCCCAGAAGAGTTCCTTGTTCCATGCACGGTCTGTGTTTAGCATATAAGTTTCTCAGGGGACCATTCTGAGTTGTTGTGTGTATATATATATATATATATATATATATATACATATATATATATATATTTCTTTTTTCAATTTTAATATATATATTTTTTCCCTCATTTTTAAAGTTAACGTAAGTTGTTTACTTATTAGACCATTAAAGAGCCATTAGCAGATTAAAGGGTCACAAGGGGTGTTAAAAGGGATTAAAATACGACTTTGAGTGCTACCCCGTCTTTTTCCCTCAGTGCCTGGCACTTTGCAACCATGCTACTACTGCTTTACCACAGACATCGTGGGCGCATTTACTTGAATCATTTTATAAGTTTTCAAGGTTTGAATGTAGTTAGATCATTAGCTCTCTAATGTCCATATTATTACTAGTTATCTTTTTTAATGCTGCCCTTGTTTACCTGGAATTTTTTTCTCCATCTCTATTTTTCACTTATTATCTGTTTTCACAATTCTATGACGCTAATATATTATAATTCTCTTTTTCTTATTTTTAGGTTTCTCCAAGTCGTTTTTGCAAATACATTATTACTTTTCCAAGTACCTTTTTTTTTTAATCTTTTTCCTTGACAGCTAATCTGTTTTCTTGTTTTTCATCTTTATGCCTTATTTCATTATTTTTCAGTCGACTTTTTACCAACCACTTCCTCTTCTCATCTTTGGAATTTTCTCCTTTATTGCGGGATGTTTGGTCATTCTTCTTCCTGAGACTTTTGGAGCAGAATTACCCCAGATTGTGGAGGAAAGCGAAACCTTTGGAAAGTAAGTTTAATTTTAAATCGTGAAGATGAAGTTAGCCAAAGAATGATTCAGAGAAAGAGGGAGGAGACAGTGACGAACCCCCTCTTCTCAAATTTTTGTTTCGTCCAGGAGGGTTACGAAATAATTATTAAGGTATTAAATTTTTTATCAAGAAAAAAACATATATATATATTATATCACGCTTTTATCGATATAATGCAAAAGAAAAATCGATCAATCAACCTTTTATTATTGAAGAGATAGTGACTTGGCAATTTCGAAATAAATGACAAATTTCGATATCGATATCGAAATGGAAATGAAAGTGAATAAAGACGTAAATTTATTTTTCAGTAAATACAGAAACAATACTATGTCCTCACCATTTACGAAAATATATTTTGGAAATGCTGATTGCATTTTATTTTATCAACATATTGCTGCATCAACAGTATATCAGTATTAATTTGTGAACTGTCACAAATATCAACTACATTTCAACGAAAAATCAACCGTGCTATATAACACACACACACACACACACAATCGTGAGAAGCTTTATTTTATTTATTTTTTTACTGGTGTATAGTTTCCTGTAGTTTGAGGGTTACACATTATTCGGTGCTACTGTAGTATGCGGTCTACCTACGATTCTGCGGTCTACCTTTTAATTATAGCTTCTTATCTTGTTTACTAATTGTTTGTTTACATCCCATTGTCAATCGCCCTTGACGATTGGTTAGGTTTAGTCATGATATTTTCGTTAGTTTTAACGAAAATATCATGATTAAACCTAACCAATCGTAGGTAGACTGCATACTACAGTAGCGCCCATTATTCGTTATGATATTTTTACCTTTCGGCTTTCAATTAAACGTATTAATTACTGTACAA
The DNA here is from genome assembly GCA_023014485.1 of Bathynomus jamesi. Lineage (NCBI taxonomy): Eukaryota > Metazoa > Arthropoda > Malacostraca > Isopoda > Cirolanidae > Bathynomus > Bathynomus jamesi. The sequence goes on along the minus strand of JAJOZX010001793.1, from coordinate 433,023 downwards.
AGCACTTTTTCTCGACCTTTTCCTATTCACAGCTCATTTGAGACAGTTTCATAACAGAGTTTATATTCATACATATATAAAATGCTGAACACGAGCAAAGCAACTATAGTTAAGTTCAATGTTTGCCCACCTTTCCACTGACACAACCACTGTTGAGGAATAACAAACAAAAATGTAAGGCTCGTTATATAAATTAATGCATATCGTTATATATGAACTTAACGGTAAAGGGGGAATGCTTTGAAACTAAAGACAGAACAGTTACAGTACAATGTAATCGAATTAACTAAATATACCAAAGTATATTTATATCTAGCATAGGTTATAAGCCTTATGTAACCATTGAATGCCTGTTGACTGATCAGAAATATATCCTGGTTTCCAAATGGTCAGTTTAAACATGTTAATATACTGTATTTTGATTCCCGCCAGAAAGTCTTTCCTTGGATCGCTGTTAATCCTTTGCGATCCAATTTATTTACGAATTAGAAGAAAAGATAAACTATTATGGGTACATATGAATCCGCTAGGCCGGAAAGGGTTCACTGCAATCTGGACCGTATGTAGGACAAAAGCCCCCTAGGACAAGAGCCCCCTAGGAAAAATAATAATAAGAATTTTTTAATAATTATTTTCATTCTTTATTATTTACAGTTTATGAACACTTCTCTGACATGTAAAATATTACATTTATTATATCATAAGACTGCAATAAGGAAGGCATTATAAGTATTATACAGTAGCACACATTAACGCTAATATTTACACAACCATAAAAAAATTACATTATAAAAGGATCATCATGCCTTATCTAGGCAAAGTCAGCTTTATAAGTATTATACAGTAGCACACATTAACACTTGCATTATAAATTTATAACTCACTATTTTACAGGAGCACAAAATTATTTACACAATCATAAAAATAAACATTATAAAAGGAACATCATACCATATCTAGGGAAAATCAAACAAATAAAGCGCAATATTAAGAAGTTCATTAAGTGTTAAGGTTCATTTAAAGTTCATTTTACTTCCACCTACACCATTCAGAAATTCCTCTAAGGTCTTCCTCTCATTCACGTTCCTAACCTAACCTAATCTAACCTAACCATTCAGGTAGACAAAACAGTGATCAACTAGAGTGAATCAACATAGACAAAGAGTATAATATTTGTTTAGGATTACTTCATAGCACACGAACAATAATATAAAAAATGGAAGCTTTTGTCCTATTTTGCATTTTAACTGAGGGGCTTTTGTCCTACTTTGCACTTTAACTGAGGGGCTTTTGTCGAGGGGCCTTTTGTCCTAGGGGGCTTTTTCGGGACCCCATCTGGACCCACCCAGTAGGAAACTAAACCACGTAATTGACTGGACTTAGCAAAATGTTAAGATCCATTATCAAGTGAATGACATTTTGTTTTGTTTTTTTAATGTACAGTATCAATACAGTTGCCAGGAAAAGTTCACCTTAAAAATAAAATTTTGAAAATAAAAACTGCATGCTACTTCTGGGTAATGATGCGCAGTTAATTGGATTGAATTTCATACCACTTTGTAATTTAAATAGTATACTTATTAACAAACTGTAAAAATTTAAAGGATCACTTTAACATATTGCTTCCCAGGAACCTCTCTTTAACATATTGCTTCCCAGTGTATATCACTTTAACATATTGCTTCCCAGTGTATATCACTTTAACATATTGCTTCCCAATATTTATGATAAGGAGTACGATAAAAAATGTTCGCTTTAATAAAGTAAAGGCATAAAAAGTAAATTATAACATGTTAAAATATTAGATTGAAAGTAAATTTATTAGAATTGTTACACCTATATGGTCACACAAAGTAAAAAATCGATTTCGGAAGAATCGGTCACGCCACATCATTTGCCACAAGTACGAGTTGAGTAGCTCCTGTTTGCATCCTTTCATTTTCTTTATATATTTAATGTAGGTTAACTGAATGCCCGGTTAGGTCAACTGAATGCCCGGTTAGGTCAACTGTACGTCCTTGACGATTGGTTAGGTTAAGTTGTGATATTTTCGTTAAAACTAACCAAAATATCACGATTTAACCTAACCAGTCATCAAGGGCGTACAGTTGACCTAACCGGGCATTCAGTTAACCTACATTAAATATAAAAAGAATGCCCGGTTAGGGCATTTATAGCTTTGTTTACGGTCTGTAGGTTATCTCCTAGATTATCAACCTCTTTCTAACCAACCAACCTTTCTCTTTTTAACATATTGCTTCCCAGTGTTAATCACTTTAACATATTGCTTTCCAGGAGGGATCACTTTAACATATTGCTTCCCGAATGCTTTGTGAAGCAATATGTTAAAGTGATCCAATTTAAAAATAGTATGACATGTTAAAATTTAACATAGCAAATGATAATTGGGATCTTTTAAACTATTTCTCCCCCAGCTTCAGAGAGGGGGGACATAGTTTAAAAGGTCAATATTAGGGGGGAGATAATTTAACAGGTTTTACTTATTTTATTTACATAACAGAATTTTCAAGATATGTATATAAGATACATATCTTGAAAATTCTATTAATATTCTATCATATTTCCGGTTTATAGAGAACCATTATTTACATAGGATAAAATTTGAATGCCCAGTTAGGTCAACTGTACGCCCTTGACGATTGGTTAGGTTTAGTCGTGATATTTTCGTTAGTTTTAACGAAAATATCACGACTAAACCTAATCAATCGTCAAGGGCGTACAGTTGACCTAACCGGGCATTCAATGAACCTAACCGGGTATTCAGTTGACCTAACCGGGCATTCAATAATTTTACCGTAGATTTCAATATATACATATATATATAATGCCCGGTTAGGTTAATTGAATGCCCGGTTAGGTCAACTGAATGCCCGGTTAGGTCAACTGTACGCCCTTGACGATTGGTTAGGTTTAGTCGTGATATTTTCGTTAAAACTAACGCAAGTATCACGACTAAACCTAACCAATCGTTTGGGGAGGATATAGTTGAAAAGATCAACATTGGGGTGGTGATTGTTGAAAAGAGTATGTTGCGAGGGAAATAGTTTAAAAGATCCGATAAATAATTGCACCAAATCGTTCAGAGAAAGTTCACAAATCTTGATGAGTGTTACTAAATTCATCATCACTCAAACTATATCAGTGCTCTCGCATTCCAAAAAAATTTAAGGCGTTTCAACTTTTTTTGTTCATAGTTGTACAGCCATTAAAAACAATCAAGATTAAATTAAAAAGTACTTTGTTGAATATTAGAAGTTAACAGCCAAAAATGATTGCAAGATTAAAAGTCCATTCATTTGAGCAATGGAGAGAAGCCGGTTGGTCGATAATAAATTGAGCGTGAAAGTATCTACAAGTAGACAGTCTTTGCCATGTTACGTTTTTAAAAGATTTACGGATAAGTGTGTAACTTGAGATTGCTGACTAATGTGACTAATGGGTTTTTTTTCTGGTTACAGAGATCAATCTTTGTGGTATTTTACATGTTGCGGCCAAACAAGTAAAATCAAGGACTCTCGGACACCATGAACCCGAGATTATTTTGTCCATTAAAAGTTTATTTGTAGAATTAGATTACGTGACTTGCGTGCAACAAAACAGTCCATCCATTTATGACAATAGGTTAAGTGTGTATGTTGTTGATAACCCTAAACCTTTGCTTTTATGGTAGTTATTGTTCCAAAAATATAGCATGAATTAATAATGCTCAACAGTTTGAATCGATTTCTGTATATTCTTATGCCTTTCCTGACAGTATTTTAAATTACGAGGTTCACTGCATTAGAAAAGATGTTGAAAGCTATTCTACTAATGTAAGAGTAGCTCTTAGGTCCTTTATTTTCAATTGTTTCAAAGGAATGAAGCCAACATCTAATTAAATTTAATTTTTATTTATGAGAAGAGTCTGACTTGGAACGAAAATTTGTGAAACTCAAAGTAGGTTTACTAAATAGAAGAAATTTAGGATTCATAAGATTGAAGTACTTCCCCGCCTCGTAACTGTTTCGATGTGAAACTGATTATTTTAAAGTCAAACTATTATTCATTCGTAGCAAAGTATTGTAAATCAAAGATGAGATTTATACATGTTAGGCAGTGGCGCCATTTGCGGAGGGGCAAGAGGGGGGCAGTTGCCTCCCCCATAACTCTGTCACCTCCAAGGCTACATGTGCCCCTCCCAAGAAATCTTTTGGTTATGCACTCGAATTCACATTAGGATTTTATCACCTACACAGCCATTTGCACTTAGTTCTTGATTCCTAAAAAAAATGCCAGGTTCAACCAGGTTGTACAGATTTTGTGAGCTAAAAATAATTCTATAAAAAACAAAAACAAACGAAACATCTTTATTGTGGATCATTCACAATCCATAGCCACTTAACCTAACATACAAGTACAATCTTACGTATACATATTTTAACACTTTAGAAAGTATACTGGCAAGTGCTATTGGCTTATAATTATTCTTATCACAGATATTAGTACCCTTATTTTTAACAACTGGCAATAATACAACTGACAAAATGGACTGTGGCAAGTACCCATGTATCATACGGCTGCTTGTGAAACACATTGCAAGCATAGGTATTATACGAGGGCTACAACATTTTAAATGTTCTGCTTGTAATGTTCTGCTTGTTCTGCTTGGGGTACTGACCTCTTCAAAGTAAATTATGTCATTTTCTGTTTCATCCTTTTTTATAAGAGCCTCAATTTTAACATTTACTTCGCTTAGAGCAACCTTTTTAGTTTCTAATATGGAAAGCTGCGCAGTCACTAAGCTTAAATCCTCTTGCTCTATGGCAGAATCTACAGTGGCAATGACCTTTGTAATTAGACCTTTGTAGGCGCTTCTCCTTTTTTTAAACTTGTTCAATTCAGCTGCACTCATCTTCAATGCCAAACAACAATTGGGTTCAATGCCAAATAAGCTGAATTGGCGAAAATACTTAACCAAACTGATCAAACTCAAATTTTGTCTTTTTTCAAATAAACTGAATTGCTTGGTTGGGGTACCGACCAACGCACTGAAGTCTGCAACCTTCGTCTACGAACAATAAAACCAAAATTAACCAAACCGGTAAATATGTAGGCCCAAAACAACGACAGACTAGCGGCCAAGTTTCGCAACTGGGCGACCAAACTTTCTACCCTGGGACCTTAACTCAATTATGCTCAACCCGTCCAGGCCTAACTTGGGCTACAATTTGCACAATCAGAACTTTGCCGAAAAATAGTCACTGACTCAGTCTTGGGCTAGAATCTGGTTTCGAAGGACCATGGTATTTTTTATTTTATTGGGTTCAGAATCCCAGCTGAGCCCTGAACGGCCAAGCTCTGAAGGGCAAGTTCAACTTACAGCCCAAGTTAAGCTAGACTAAAACTTACGGACTTAGAGGTCCTATTAGGTCCTACCTCAGAGTTGCTGACTCGATGTGGGCCTACCTTAGGCCTCAGTTGCATAAAATTAAGATAAAAAACAAACGGGGCACTATTTATGGTCTTCTTTCTAAACCTTGCAACAACACACAACCTGTACCATTGCACGATGCAACAATCTTGTATCTAAACAACCAAACTGAATTGCAAGAGAGCTCTCTATAAGACCACGCCCTGTAAGTGCCGCATTCAACAAAACGAGTAGAAAAGACGCGCCAGTGCCCCCCCAAAAAAATGATGCCACAAGAGTACCCAAACAATGATGCCACAAGAGCCCAAAAATGCTAAATCTAAATTAAGTTAATTTTTCACTAACCTTACAATTATGAAATGGATATATATATATATATACAGTGGTGGGCACCGTTAACCAAAAAGTTAACTTCGTTAACCGCTAATCCGTTAACCAAAAAGTTAACTTCGTTAACCGTTAATCCGTTAATTCGTTAAACATGTAACGGAAGTTACCGATAAACCGTTAACGTTAACTTTTATTATAAAAAAAATGAAAAACACAATATATATATAATTTAATTTTCCCTCTTCTTCTCGTTCTCCATTTTGTCCATGAGATGCATGTTGCCCTTCATGAAAATTAGCATATCAAAGTTTTCATCAGACAGGGATGATCTCTTGGCCCTCAGGATGTCCTTGCCCATAGAGAACAAACGCTCCACTGCAGCACTGGAGGGGATGGCTGTGTTGAACTTGATGAACAAGTCCACCAACACTTGCTCACCCAAGAAGGCAGCATCTGTCAGCAAGTCCTTGGAGTTGGTCTCCAGCCAGGTCTTGACCAAGTTCTGGGCCTTGCCCTTGAGTGACCTGTGGCTTCTGCTGCTCTCTTTTGTCTGGATGACAGCACTGAAGAAGTCATCCTCCTCCTCCTCCTCGTTGTTGCTGCCTCCACTGTTGCTGCCCACTTCGTTGGATGTGGTACCTAGAAGTACCGCCAGGACATAAAGGGTTAAGGTGAAAACGCTCCCATTGTAAGACATCAATTGACTTAATTTATGTCATCAAAGTGACATGAGAATTGAAATCTTACCTGATCAGTTTTATGGTTCTTGAAATGTATCAAGGAGACTACTAATAAGGTACTCACAGACATATTATAAATATACATGACTTACTTGACAACGATTATTTTTAAATATTCACTAGCACAAACATGTTGCGCAAGAGACAGACTGCAAATGAAACGAATGTAGTTATTTGTTGTAATTGTTACATATATATTATTGAAAGTGCCTTAAAATGCTCGTAATATTTCTTGAAAGAAGTTGAAACATTCAACTCAAATGGCAAATCTTTCCGCCTGATTTTACAGTCGACCATGTTTTGCTCAAACCAATGCCATAAATAAGTTGAAGTGACGGAAAAAAACTACCATATTTGGTAAGACACAAATTGTGGCGACGGAAACAAATATATCGCCTGATTTTGCACTGCGGAAATGGAAATTCGTTCATCACTATTAACAGTGGCGGATTAATTGCGCACCTGCTCAGCACTGAAAATAATAGAAACTTTTAAACGTTTATTTATGAATTTTTTGGGTTAACGGACTTGAGTTAACGGAAGTTAAATGTAACGGAAGTTAATTAGTCCGATAATGATTTTCAAAGTTAACTTAAAAGTTAAATCGTTAACGAAAAAGTTAACTTCGTTAATTAACGATTAACGGATTAACGGTTTGTGCCCAGCTTTGTATATATATATATATATATATATATATGTATATATACACCTTAACTTAATATATACAAACAATGCTGCATCAATCAGCTTAGTCATCATATCGCCTTGGGACAACAATGGCTCTTCCCCTTCTAGATTTTCTAACACCCACCTCATATGGGTAGTTAGGATTGAGATCTCCTTCCTGAGGTTACTCACTCTGCTCTCTAGTCTTTGCTGCCACCTTGGCTTCCCCTCATTTCCATTCATTCCCTGGTTTTGTTCCTGGCTGTTATGCTTGCGTTTCTTTATCCCCGCCATCTCTGTTATGCTGACTGCTGTTGCATAATATAACCTGTTTAACTCTGTGAGGTTACTTTCCTGGGGTGTTATTGCAAGGAGTAATTTGTTTGCTGTCCCTATGTATTTTCTGACCTTGTAGGTGTTTTTCAGCTTGGGCAGTGGTTTTCTTTGGTTCAATTCCTGATGTCTCTCTTCTTCTATGTGGATCAGTGAGGTGACGTGTATGTATATATATGTATATAGTCTAAAAGTCACTAAAGAGTAAATATCACTAAATCTAAGCGGAATGGCAAGACGAAGCCATAAACAACAAACGGTTGTTCGTATTGCTTCGGTCTGGCCTAGACATGTTTTTTCCTATCTGACCTAATCTTTGGTGCTGAGTAAAATTAGGTGATGAATCTAAGGTAACAAATCGGGTAGGAAGTTGTTCGTACTTAAGTATAGTTAGGGGTAATGTCTATAGCTTCTAAATTGGTAATGTAAGAGAGAGTTAGGTAGGTTGTTGTGGGACACAGGAATAAAACGGTAGGCTTCAAGGAATACCTAATTCAACGCACCGGTAAGTGCTTTTGATTGTTTGCTAGAACCTAAGTAACCTAACTGGGGTGTCTACCCACGCTATCACATTTGCGACGAGGATGGGATTTGGCTCATTTGGTTAAATTTGTTCATTGGGTTAATTTGGCTTATTGGTTAATTTGGCTTATTGGGTTCAAGTGGTTGTTTGGAAAATTGGATGCAGACTAGTGGGTCGTCCGATTTGGTTTGTTTGTGTGGGGAAGCTACCGTACTATAGCGTAGGTCCCGCCGCCCAAATTCTAAAACTAATTCCTACTCAGCCCTAACTCTAAAACTAATTCCTACTCAGCCCTAACTCTAAAACTAATTCCTACTCAGCCCTAACTCTAATACAATTCACTATTCAGCCCTAACTCTAATAAAATTCACTATTCAGTAACTAGACCAAATTTAAACCTAACCTAACCTACTTCACGTGAGTTGGTCTAATTCGGTTTTGCTCTAGCATGTCGGTGATTGGCCATATAAGCCCCTACGAAGACAATGGGGAGGACTTCGAAGCTTATGCCACTAGGGTGAGGTTGTTTTTCGAGGCAAATTCCATTCCGGATGCTAAGAAAGTACCTACCTTTTTAACTATAATAGGCCCTAAAACGTTTGGTTTAGTTATGGACCTAGTGTCTCCTAAAGCACCGGAAACTTGCACCTATAAGGAATTGGTACAGGCCCTAACCGATCACTACAAACCCCGAGTAGTTCTCATCTATGAACGTTTCAAATTTTATTCAAGGCATCAGACGGGAAATGAAAGCATTGCAGAGTTTGTTGCAGGAATAAAAAGCCATAGCCGTACGTGTAAATTTGGGGACAAATTAGATGAAATGCTAAGAGATAGGTTTGTAATGGGTCTCAAAGAGGTGTCTACCCCACGCTATCACATTTGGCGACGAGGATGCTGGACTTAAGCTAAAGAGAGAAAAGTGTTCATGGGTCACTAACGAGGTTTCATATTTAGGGTTCCGCATAGATGCCTCAGGCATTCATCCAACGGTGGATAAACTAGAAGCAATAGAAAAGGCACCACCTCCACAAAACATCACACAGTTACAAGCTTATTTAGGTCTCCTAAATTTTTATAGGAAATTTTTGCCTAATGCATCGACTTTCCTTGAACCCCTAAATAAGCTATTACGATCTGGGGAACAGTGGAGATGGGAGAAAACTCAAAAGGAAGCATTTGAGGCTTCCAAGGACGTACTACTAAAGTCCACTCTCCTAGTGCATTATGATCCTAAACTTCCTCTCGTAGTTTCAGCAGACAGCAGTTCTTATGGAATTGGGGCAGTGTTATCTCACCACATTGATGGTGTAGATAGGCCTATCTGTTTTGCTTCTAGAACACTAACTGAGACGGAAAGACGATATGCACAAGTGGAACGTGAAGCATTAGCCTTAGTATTTGCAGTAAAAAATTTAATTTCTATCTATGGGGTCATGAATTTAAACTAATTACTGACCATAAGCCTCTTTTAGGTTTATTTTCACCTAATAAAAATATTCCAGTTATGGCCTCAGGTAGGATTCAACGATGGGCACTGATTCTACAAGCCTATAAATTTGACTTAGTACATCGGTCAGGTAAACTTCTAGGTACGGCTGATGCGCTAAGTAGGTTGCCCTTAGAAAATCCAAATGATTGTGTACCTATACCTACAGAATGGGTTCACTTGGTGGAGTTTTTGGAATCCACTCCAGTATCTGCAGTACAAATAGAGCAGTGGACAAAATCAGACCCTATTCTGTCTAGGGTCATCCATTTCTGCTCAGTTGGTTGGCCTACTAAGGTTGAGAGTGAATTACAGCCTTTTATTCAGCGTCAGTCTGGCCTCTCTATTCAAAATGGCTGTCTCTTATGGGGCCACAGAGTGATTATTCCAAATAAAGGCAGGTCGAATTTAGTGAAGGAACTTCACGCTGAACACATGGGCGCAACAAAAATGAAAGAGCTGGCGAGAGCTTATTTCTGGTGGCCTGGTTTAGATGGAGAACTCGAATCATTGGTTCGTTCCTGTCAAAGCTGCCTAGAGAACAGAGATCTCCCAAGGAAAAGTCCACTTCATCCTTGGGAATGGCCTACTATACCGTGGCATAGGATCCATGTTGACTATGCAGGTCCTATAAATAATATTATTTCCTAGTCATGGTGGACGCCTACTCTAAGTGGGTGGAAATTTTTCCAACCACTTCCACGACTTCGGGTGTAACGATTCGCTTACTCCGTTCAGTTTTCGCTCGATGGGGTTTACCCGTAGTCCTGGTTTCCGACAATGGTACTTGTTTTACCAGTGAGGAATTTCGTTCCTTCGTCCACCTAAATGGCATTAGACATGTCCGGTCTAGTGTTTTCCACCCATCTACTAACGGTCTCGCGGAAAACATGGTCCGTACTTTCAAGTCGGCCTTGCGTCATTCTCGTGGGGAGGAAATGCAAGTGGTGTTGGATAAATTTTTGTTTAAATATCGAATAACACCACACACCACGACAGGGGTGTCTCCCTCTAAACTTCTGATTGGCCGGGGAATTCGTTCAGTTTTGATTTGTTACGTCCAAACGAAATGTTACAACAACGAGTTTTACGCCATCAGGAAAAACAGAAGTTGTACCATGACACTAAAAGAGGGAGAGTTCTAGAAGCGAAACCTAATGATCCAGTTGTGATTCGCAACTATGGGGCTGGACCAAAATGGGTTCCTGCAACTGTGCAGGAGAGAACGGGCCCTGTTTCCTTCAAGTGCCAACTAGAAGATGGTCGTTCTATTAAACGCCCATCAGGACCAGATATGGGAACGGGAAGTGCAGAAGGACCAGAGTCTTCCGGAAGAGAGAACTGATCCTCCGGAAAATGGTTCAACTTGCCCGCTATACAGGTTGCACCTGATCCTACTACATCAACCCCGCTCCGCAGGTCGTCTAGGGTCCCTCATCCCCCTGACAGACTAAACTTGTAGGGAGGAGTGAGGTGACGTGTATGTATATATATGTATATAGTCTAAAAGTCACTAAAGAGTAAATATCACTAAATCTAAGCGGAATGGCAAGACGAAGCCATAAACAACAAACGGGCTGTTCGTATTGCTTCGGTCTGGCCTAGACATGTTTTTTCCTATCTGACCTAATCTTTGGTGCTGAGTAAAATTAGGTGATGAATCTAAGGTAACAAATCGGGTAGGAAGTTGTTCGTACTTAAGTATAGTTAGGGGTAATGTCTATAGCTTCTAAATTGGTAATGTAAGAGAGAGTTAGGTAGGCTGTTGTGGGACACAGGAATAAAACGGTAGGCTTCAAGGAATACCTAATTCAACGCACCGGTAAGTGCTTTTGATTGTTTGCTAGAACCTAAGTAACCTAACTGGGGTGTCTACCCCACGCTATCACATTTAGCTTGGGCAGTGGTTTTCTTTGGTTCAATTCCTGATGTCTCTCTTCTTCTATGTGGATCAGGATCCTCCTTTTCATTTCCTTCTCTTCCTCAATGTCCTCTTCCATCTTTTCCACACTATCATTGTCTGGCCCTGATGTAGTCTCTCTCATCATCTGATGGTTCACTTTGGGAAGGTGGAGGGGGAGGGGGTGACAAGGGGTTTGTGTGCCAGTGGTTCATCTCCACTTCCATCTTCTCCTCATCCCACCCTGGGCAGACATCATGCTCCACTTCTTTTGTGCTGTCTCTGGTAGGTGTTCTCTCTACGGCACCTGGGGTTGTCTCCTTTGTTTTTTCTGTTACTGAGGGTTTCATTTGGCTTTCAGGTGTTTTGGCTGTTTCGTTTTTTTTTATTTGTTTCTTTCCTCTACCTTCTGTCCCTTTGCTTATTCTTAATTCTTCTAGGGTGTCAGCAGTTATCGCCAGTTGTTCCTGTACAAACCTAATTGCCTTTTCTTTTGCTTTCTGTGCCTCATCATATGTTGGTAGTGCGGTTCTTTGTTTTCTCTCATCGTCAGTTTTCCTTTCCGCGATTGTCTTTAGGATATGATGTTTTTGCCTGATCACTCTTTTACGGTCTACCATATGGTCTGTGTACCGTTTCTGGAACCTGTTTACCATGTAGTCATTCTCATCGAACTCCTTCCTTTCAATTGCCCATTTTAGGAGTTCGCTCTTGTTCTCTTTTTCTGGGATCATCTGTCCTATATACAGACTTTCTAACAGGTACAGATTTCTCTCCAGCGTCCATGTCCACTCGCTCGTGGTGTTCTCATTTCCCTTTTGGACATAGTCTTCCACCTCTCTTTTGATCTTTTTCATTTCTCCCACTGTGATCTCTGATTTCCCTGGTTTGATGTTTGCACTAATGCTGTGGAACCTACAGTCTTGGGTTTTTTCTAACTTCTCCTTATCTAAGACTCCTCTCTTTTCTAGCATTTCTCTGCACCTTTTGGTGATTCCATTTTTTCGGAACTGCTCACTTGTGGCATAGGTGGTACACCATAGTATTTCTAACCCGTCCATACTGAGGGGCATTAGTGTGGACTTGGGCCTCTCTTCCAGGGCTGGTATTCCCCTGTTTGCCGATCTCTTGATAACGGTCACATGGTACTCGGCTTTCGACACCTGTACGACCGGGCGAAGTGGCTCTGGTTGATTCACCATTACCCCTATTCACGCCGTTGGCTTTCCTTCTTAGGTTGTAGTTCACTGTGTTTCTTTTTCCGATGTCCACGGCCTCTTATTCTTGTATTCGAGGCTTCCCTGCTGATTGCCCAGTAGGGAGCTCCCCACATCCACAACCAGGGGAACGCGTCTGGGGCTGGAATAGGCCTACACCAGAGGCTGGAATAGGTCTACGTTTTCTTTTTTCCCTTCTACTCCAGATGGAGAGAGTTTTTTTACTTCCGGGGTTAAACCTTAACCATAAGGAATTTTTAGGTACAGCCTAGTACAAGGTGTAAGATAGAGGTGTTGTATCGTAATATCTCCCCTACAACTTCTCCAGATGTCACACTTATGGGCAGTTGGTTCAGGAACTCTACTGTAGATTTCTTTACTGCCCCTGTTGCCCCCACTACTATTGGGATGATCTCAGGTTCCACATTCCACATTCTCCTTATTTCGTGTTTGAGTCTCTGGTATTTTAAGACCTTTTCCCTTTCATAGTTCGCCACATTCCAGTCTGCTGGGACTCCTACTTCCACCAAGAGGCACTTGTTTCCCTCCTCTCTCACAACTATGTCTGGTCTGCATCCTGATACCCTGATGTCAGTTGGTATCTCGTAATCATATAGGAGCAGCACTTTGTCATTGTTTTCTATTCCTTGTGGAATATGTTCCCAGTGTTTTTGTTTCTAGCCTTATTTCATATTTCTTACACAGCTTGAAGTGGATTAGTTTGCAGACTGCATTGTGTCTGTCTGTGTAGTTTCCTCTGTGCGGGAGTATGTCACACCCCGATAGTATGTGACTCACAGTCTCTGGGCTCTTTGAGCACAATCTGCACATCTCACTTTCATTTCTGCCCTCAATATTCCTTTTGAACCAGTTTGTCCGTAGTGCCTGGTCTTGTGCTGCCATTACCAGCCGTTCATCTTCTGGTCTCAGTGCCCCTCTTACCAGGAACTCCACGGTTTTATCCCTCTCTATGTATGCTCTGTTCAGCATGTCCTCTTTGTATACTTTGCTGAACTTGTGCTATTCCCAGTTCTTCTCCTTTTCTTCTGATCTTTTCTTGTTATACCTTCTTTTGATGGTGCTTATCTTTTCCATGAGGTTTATTTGCAACGTCTTCAAGCTGTTCAGGTCCTATGCAAGCATCCACTAGAATAAGGTGACTATATAGTCATTTGCCTTTTTTGAGAGTGATGTTGTTTGAGGCTTTTCACGTTCATGGTCCCTTACAAATCTGACTAGCCTTCCTTCTCCTTCCTTTATGTACTGTGATAATCCTATTGTTGTGGCTTTGTGCACTTGGTCAATTAGCGCAAGCTCTAATCCACCGACCCTCCTTGGCAGGTATAGCCTTGGTGTGCATTGGTTTTTATATATGACCTTATGCGCATGGAGCAATTTTCTGGTGATCGTATCCAGTTTGTTGATTTCTTGCTGGGTCCAGTTGATTATGCCAAAACTGTATGACAGTACAGGTACCACCAGTAAGTTTATGGATAGGATCTTATTTTTACTGTTTAGGTGAGATTTTAGGATTAGCTTTATCCTTTTTGAATATTCTTTCCGCAGTCTTTCCGTCATGATGTCATTTTCCATCTTTTCAGATTCCTCCATCCCCAGATATTTATATGTAGCCTCTTGCTCTAGTTCTTCTATCACGATATTGTCCACCCTGATGTTTTCTGATTCACACCTTTTGCCTTTCTTTAGTGTGACAGTGGCACAGTTCTCAAGACCAAACTCCATTTGGATGTCATCTAAGAACTTTTTGACCTCCCTGACCGCTTCTGTTAGCTCACTTTTGTTTGGGGCATATAGTTTTAGCTGTTGTAAAGGCTCCCAATCCATTCTGCACCATCATTATGGTTGACTTCGTTCTCGTAGATGTTCTTCCAGAAATACTCCACTTGTTCTTTTTCAGGTGGTCTTTCTACATTTATCTGGGCATTCTTTAACCCTCTGAATAGATTTGTTGGGTTGTCTTCAAATCTCATTTTGTTTCTTTTCTCTATCCAAGCGTATATATCTTGCCAATCTTTTTGCCTTTGCCGACAGGTCTAGCTTTTTCCTGGCAATGCTTTGTCTGATCTTTCTTTCATTGTCCAGTCTTTCTCTTTGGATTAATACATTTACCTTCCTCCTTCCCAGTTCAGATCTTATTTCCCCCCTCATATGAGTAGTTAGGATTGAGATCTCCTTCCTGAGGTTACCTACTCTGCTCTCTAGTCTTTGCTGCCACCTTGGCTGCCTCTCATTTCTATTCTTTCCCTAGTTTTGCTGCTCCTGGTTATTCTGCTTGCGTGTTTTTACCCCTGCCATCTCTGTTACGCTGACTGCTATTGTATAATATAACCTGTTTAATTCTGAGGTTACTCTCCTGGGGTGTTATTGCAGGTAGTACCTTGTTCGCTATCTCTATATATTTTCTGACCTTATAGGTGTTCCTCAGCTTGGGCAGTGGTCTTCTGTGGTTCAGTTCCTGGTGTACATCTTCTCTGCGGATTAGGATCCTCCTTTTCATCTCCTTCTCTTCCTCGCTCTCTTCTATCTCTTCCACACTATCATTGCCTGGTCCTGCTGTAGAGTCTCCCTCATCATCTGATGGTTCACTTGGGGGAGGCGGAGGGGAGGGGGTGGCAAGATGTTTGTGTGCCTGTGGTTCATTTCCACTTCCACCTCCTCCTCTTCCCGCCCTGGGCAGGCATCCTTGTCCACTTCTTTTGTGCTCTCTCTGGGAGGTGTTTCCACTACGGTACCTCGGGCTGTCTCCTTTGTTTTTTATGTTATTGAGGGTTTCACTTGACTTTTTAGTGTTTCAGCCAGTTTTTTTTTGTTTGTTTCTTCACTCTACCTACTGTCCCTTTGCTCGTTCTTAGTTCTTCTAGGGTGTCAGCAGTTATTACCAGTTGTTCCTGTAAAACCCACATTGCCTTTTCTTTTGCTTTCTGTGCCTCATCATATGTTGGTAGTGTGGCTCTTTGTTTGGTCAGTTCCTCTTTCTGCGATTGTCTTTTCTGCGAATGTAACATCAAATGTGACACTGTAAACTAAAGCTATAATTCACAAAAACACAATTGTGAACGACACAAATCCCGGGCGTCATGAGCATTCGTAAAATTCATCAAGACAGACTGACAAATTGCAAATTTCAAGATAAATTTCAACTGACTGTTGAATATTTGTTAAAAACAAACAAACGGTTCAGTGATCCAATCAAAATTTAACAACCAGTTCGAACGAACCGGACCGAACCGGTCCCAGCACACTCCTGCCTATAATGGGGCAAAGAGTTGTATTTTGATTTTTAGGTGTAATCAACTGAAACATGTATCATGTGGGTCTTTTGAAATGAATGGTCAGACTATACCTGTTAAAGACACATGTAAATACTTAGGTCATGTAATTAATCACGAGCTGCGAGATGAACTCGATATTGAGAGGCAACGTAAAAAATTGTATGCACAGGGTAACATGCTAGTAAGGAAATTTGGTATGTGTTCAGAATCAGTTAAAACTTATCTTTTTAGAACTAATTGTACTGCATTGTATACAACCCATCTGTGGTGGAACTATACAAAAACTGCTATGAATAAACCATCTGTTGTTTATAATAATATTTTTCGTATGCTATGTAGGGAACCAAAATGGGGCAGTGCCAGTTTTATGTTTACTACGCGTAACCTACCTACTAGCCAAATGTTAATCTGGAAGAATATACATGATTTCATTACTATGGTCCAAAACAGCTCTAATGTGTTATTGTACAATGCCCTGTCTTCAGATACTGTGTACCTCTCACCTATATGGTAGTCTTGGTTCAGACAACTGCTGGTTTACAATACCTTATTTTTGTAATGTAGCAAAGATTATGTATGCATATTAACAGTGATGGGCATCGATACATGACTAAAGCGATACCGATACATCGATACATGAAGAACGTCTTAGGCGATACCGATACGCCGATACTTTCTAGATGTCTTAAGCGATACCGATACCGATACATGCATCGCCGGTACATTTTTATAATTATTCATTTAATATGTAGGTATTAGATATTATTGTTTATACTAGTAATTTGTACGCACTGTAAGTAAAATCAACGACATTTTAATGGGTTTTATAGATGTAAATAAAAACAATTGCTTTATTTAATGAAAGTATGTTTTAATTTTGTAGGATACATGAATGACTGAAAATATTACACTAACAATTAAAAGTAATTACTCAAAGCTGGGCACAAACCGTTAATCCGTTAATCGTTAATTAACGAAGTTAACTTTTTCGTTAACGATTTAACTTTTAAGTTAACTTTGAAAATCATTATCGGACTAATTAACTTCCGTTACATTTAACTTCCGTTAACTCAAGTCCGTTAACCCCAAAAATTCATAAATAAACAAGATCCAGGGGGAGGAACAAGCCTACCTTGGGACTCTGCTGCCAACAGTTGCTGCGACAATCTTCAGGCTTAAGGACTTAAAGTCCAAGGGCCTCGTCTACTGCAGCGCCTTGGTCGACGCACTTTTGGCAGGCATCGACAAAAGGTTTGGGCCCCTCCTGGAGGATGACGAATGCCAGCTGGCTGCTGCCTTCCATCCCAGGTTTCGCCTCATCTGGTTGGACAAGTATGACAACACCAAGGTCGCCAGGGTAGGAAAAGCATGGAGGGTACAGTCGAGGAGGCCATGAAGCAGCAGTCCAACGAAGTGGGCAGCAACAAGGAGGAGGAGGATGACTTCTTCAGTGCTGTCATCCAGACAAAAGAGAGCAGCAGAAGCCACAGGTCACTCAAGGGCAAGGCCCAGAACTTGGTCAAGACCTGGCTGGAGACCAACTCCAAGGACTTGCTGACAGATGCTGCCTTCTTGGGTGAGCAAGTGTTGGTGGACGTGTTCATCAAGTTCAACACAGCCATCCCCTCCAGTGCTGCAGTGGAGCGTTTGTTCTCTATGGGCAAGGACATCCTGAGGGCCAAGAGATCATCCCTGTCTGATGAAAACTTTGATATGCTAATTTTCATGAAGGGCAACATGCATCTCATGGACAAAATGGAGAACGAGAAGAAGAGGGAAAATTAAATTATATAATAATTAACGGTTTATCGGTAACTTCCGTTACATGTTTAACGAATTAACGGATTAACGGTTAACGAAGTTAACTTTTTGGTTAACGGATTAGCGGTTAACGAAGTTAACTTTTTGGTTAACGGTGCCCACCACTGTAATTACTATTACCCTTCAAAAATACCAGCTGGCTAAACATCTGGTCAGACAGTCTATTCCTTTTTGGAGCGTGAATGTGACCAGCCAAACTAAATAACCGTTCTACAGGAGCAGAGGATGGTAGTGGTGTGTTATACTTCAGGAAGACCCGTAGAATTCCTGGGTACTGCCTCAGAGATTGGAGAGAATGACTTCCGTCATCCAGATACTGTAAAACTTCCATCTCAGTGGAATCTTGGGTTGCAGAGACATTAGTGGAAGCAGACTCATAACAGAAGAAATCATCTCCACTTCCGTCAGATTATATGAGCGTTTCTATATTATGAGCGTTTCTATATTATGGTTAATTAATCTCAATAACACAAGTACAAACGTGTTTAAACGTTGCGCCGTACTGTGTGACGTGACCAGTAGAGTAGTACTGTCATTAAATAAATATTTAATAATATTATTATTTATGTATATTCATAAATATAACTCAGTAGTGTCATATTATAACATCTATTTAAATATTTAAAAATTCTTATTAATGTATCGATGTATCGAAGTATCGATTTTTTTCGATACATTTAAGAAAATTGACCTTAGCGATACCGATAAATCGATACTTTTGTCAAGTAGCTAAAGCGATACCGATACCGATACAAAAGTATCGATCGATACGTATCGGCGATACATATATCTAGATACTCCCCATCACTGCATATTAAGTTGTGTTATAATAAGTGGTATAATAAGTGGCTATGTTGGCCTTATTTTTGTGTTAAGTTGTGTATACGTAAGATTGTACTTGTATGTTAGATTAAGTGGCTATGGATTGTGAATGATCCACAATAAAGATTTTTACATTATATTGGGCTACATATTTCAAACTGGCGCTACTTTTTGGAAGTAATCATGCTACTCTTCATCATGTGTATTTGACAACCCTAAGCTGCTCAATAATGAAAAGTTTATCCTAGCCCTACCGGAATAATAATAATAATATTAATAATAATAGAACCTTTGTCTAAGAAATCGTTAATTAATTAATTAAAGATGATACACAGTTTGTTTGTAATAAATTCTTCTGGGTGAGTATCACTACCACAGAGTTATAGGATATTATTTACTACTTAACACGATCTTGGACTTATTGTTTGTCAATTACACCTGGACCCTAGACTACGTTAGTCACCACTTAATGCACAGAATGAGTACTAGGTCCTACTGGATGCCAGTGAATTCGGCCCTTGGTGATATCTGCCTTTTTGATGATTTCGGACCAATTATAATATGGCCTGAGATCACTAACAATGATATCAGCTGACCTGACGGTAATTATGTGTTTTAAGTCACTCAGTCATTTTACACATCAAAATACATTTTTCTAGTAGTATTTGATGTGATTTGGGTAATTATTCGTTTTAGTGCTTTTCCTCCTTTCTGAACCAAAACACATTTTCCTGGTGTTTTGTGGTGTGATTTGTTCAAATCTGAACTTCGTTTCTTTGGGAAATGAGCCGTTTTTGAGAAATTTTAAAATTGAAAATTTCTCAAAAATAGCTCATTTCCCAAAGAAACGAAGTTCAGATTTGAGCAAATCACACCAGAAAATTGTTTTGGTTCAGACCTGACCTAACCTGACCTAACCTAACCTAAACTGACCTAACCTAACCTAAACTGACCTAACCTAACCTAAACTGACCTAACCTAAACTGACCTGACCTAAACTGACCTGACCTGATTGCGTTTTGTTGCTAGACCGTAATATCCAGCTCTTCACGTCTTTCCAACAACGCTCAATATTTTGAATGTGAACGGTGTCTTCCACGAACCGCTGTGAATGGTTGACTGTCCGGTGAATGTAGCCTAGATTTCCAAGTTGAGAATACGCACGCCACTCGTCGGAATAGATTGTAGTCCCAGGCCTAATATGTTGCTGGATCAGGCGAACAAGAGTTGTTGTGTCTCTCTGAGGAACCGCAAACAACAGTAGTTTCTTATAAATATCTTGTATTAACTGATAGTAATCCAAGTCACAACCTTCGCAAATCATAATGATAATGAGACTGAAAAAATGAGTATGCATTATCAGAGATTCAAAATGTACGTCTCTGATTGGTCGGATAAGGTCACGTGAAACAAAACCCAGTTTTAATTGGTTGTTTTGACCTATGTTTCCTAATTTTGCCACGAGATGTCTCCCCATAAAACTGGAGAGGACGACGATCGGTTACATTTTTACAGCGTTAAGAGCTAAACACTCGGTCAATGGCCTATAATGGCTGCTTTTTACGTCTAAGTTTTTTTTTTTCCATAAAAAATAATTATTACATTTCCTTGATTTTTATCAGTTTCCCTGAGGTTTCAAGGTGTCCTGAATACGAATTTAGGTACTTGTGGGTTATCTGTCGCCACTTTTTAATATTTTTTTTATTTATTTTTATATATTAAGAGAAGAGGATTCTTTATACTGTACGGCATTGACGATTGGTTAGGTTAAGTCGTGCTACTTTGGTTAAATAAAAACTTTTTAATATTTTTTTTATTTATTTATTTTTATATATTAAGAGAAGAGGATTCTTTATACTGTACGGCATTGACGATTGGTTAGGTTAAGTCGTGCTAGTTTGGTTAAATAAAATGGTATTTAACCAAACTAGCACGACTTAACCTAACCAATCGTCAATGCCGTACAGTATAAAGAATCCTCTTCTCTTAATATATAAAAATAAATAAATAAAAAAAATATTAAAAAGTGGCGACAGATAACCCACAAGTACCCGAATTTATATGTTAAATTGTCATAGAATGTCTCCTATCAAAAACGAACAAAGCATTAAAACGAATATTAACCCAAAACACATCAAATATTACTAGGAAAATGTATTTTGGTATTAATTAACCTAACCTTACCTAACCTAGCCTAACCCTGGCTAACCTAGCCTAGAGTATATTAAATCCTCAAAATAATATTCGCACCGTTCACATGTCATCGCCACAAACATCTATCAAAAACTAACAGAAGTAGACTAGCAACTTAAAAGGCCTAAGAACTTAAAAAATCTAGCTCATATATCATGTACTCATGACATCACCAATCAAAATATTGGAAGGGCGAGAAAAAAAATGCAAAAATGTCAATATTCAAATGTACATAATTTGTTAAGTACGCATCTGCGAGCATAGTGACTTATATGAAAATGATGAGAAAATTATGCTTTAATATTTTATAATTATATTTGCTTTTGATATTCTGAGTGGGATAAAACTCATATTAACCGGTAAAACTTTACAAGACACCAGCATTGCCATGAAACATGCTACAGTAATGAAACATGATCAATCGATAGAGCAGAAAAAATGGTGTAAGCAGCTATATATCATTTTGAAAATATTAGAAAATAACAGTTATGACACTATGAAGATGTTACTAGGCTTAAGGTAAACACAAGCGGTAGCTCGCTATCGCTCGCGACTGTTGTACAACTTGGCCCTCTTGGTGGGTAGCACTGTGATCCAGCTACAAAATTAAAAGAAACACCATTACCCCCACCCCCACTACCCCTGGGTGGGTAGCACTGTGACATATACTGCTACCCACCTTCCGGGCAGGTAGCAGTATATGTTACATAATGTGAAGCTAAAGATTTTCATGGCTGTGTTCTTTTTCTGTAGTTTTATCATGGTGCTGGGGCCTTTGGACCCAGTAATTGTGACCTAGGACCGGGAAACTTGACAGTGCACATTGGCAGCTCATGGGCTATCAGTTGGTGGTGGTTGCAGAATTTTCCAATGTGCCGTTTAGTCTGTGCATGGTTCCAAAGAAAGCGGATAGAGAGAGAGACATTTTAGCTCAATAGTATATAGGATGGTAAAAATTTTAGTGGGTATACTAGAGGCCCTTCAGCCTATCTGGGTATCTCCACTGTTAATATAAACAAATCAATAAATACAGTTACATGCAAAATTACAACATAGCTTATACCATTTGGATCTTTTCCATTTCATGTACTATTTCCAATTTTGTTGAAATTAAGATATTTAATGTAGGTTAACAACAAAATACAAACTTACCAGATCTGACCTAATGGAGTAATTGAATAGTGTGGCAACTAAGGGGTTGCTAAATATCACTAGATATACCAATACAGAAATCTCCCATGTTAACGACCTTCACATTAGTGGAAACTTCACTTGGATGGACTAAATTGCTCTCTGGTCATTAACATTCAGTTTAACATAATACAGGTCATTAAAGTAAAGATTTCCGCTAAAAAAGTCTATTAGTTACCAAACTTCACTTTAGCGGACTCTTGAGTCATTAAAGTGAAGGTGACACCACTGGAATATTATTGGAACCAGCCTTCGGATGAGGTTGTGGTCAGTTGTTTCCTGTTGTATTGTGTGGGCAGTGGTGGTGAGTGGTTGTGTATGTGCATAGTGCCATTTCCAAGTGTTGTGCATGTTAGCCATTCTTTTGTATGATGTTACATAGATAATTACATATAATTATTTATGTATCTAAATGTCATTTATTTATGAATACTGTATGTGGTTACAGTAGTCCCTCGCCATATCGCGGTTCACATTTCGCGGACTCGGTACATCGCGGTTTTTTCTGCAGTAGATAAGGCAGTGAAGCTGGCAAAATTACTAGGAGGAGAAGGCTTCATCGATATGACTCCAGACGACGTTAATGACCTGGTAGAGGCCCACTCAAATCCGTTAACGGACGAAGACCTGACGGAGATGACGAAGGTAGCAAGTGAAGAAGAAGAGGAACAAGATGATCCAGGGGATAAAGAAGAAGAAGTCGGTCTATCACTGGAACGCCTCGCAACTATGGTTAGAACGGCGAAAGAACTTCAGAAAATGGCTGACGAATGGGACCCCCAGATGATTCGTGCATTAAAATTTAAAAATGCAATCGACAGCGCTACTGAAGTGTATAAAAATCTCCTCGCCCAGAAGAAACGGCAGCAACTGCCCATCACTATGTTCCTCACCCGCAAAAAGAAAGAAGACGCGCCTACGCCTTCAGCGGAAACCGAAGTTACGGACAACGCCGACGACGAAGATACCGCACCACCTGATGAAGTGCCCGCTGAAGCGGCGCCTTTAGAAGAGATGTAATGCTCTTCTTTGCTGTGCAGTACATTCATCTCATCATCGTCATCACCTTCATCGTTCAGTACTGCACAGCTAATTCATCGTCATACGAAATTTTAATGTTGGTAAAATTATTAAAAAATACTGTATATACAAATGTTTTCTTTTTAAAATACTGTTAGTCTCTTTCATACTCCGAGTGTAGAAAGTGTTTATAAGAGCGTGGGAAAGGTTTATAAGAGTGCGGGGAGGGTTTATAAAGGCGTAAAATACGTAATAAACATATCGTTTCTACTTCGCGGATTTTCACCTATCGCGGGGGGTTCTGGAACGTAACCCCCGCGATATTCGAGGGAATACTGTATATGTTTTTTTCTTATTATTGTTACACAGGTCTTATCAGTTCATAGCATTTTTTTTTAGTTCAAAGTGACTTATCAGTTAATAGCAGTACATATAGGAGTACAGTGATAGTCTGTGCTTTAACAGTGCATGTACGTATACTTTATTTAATTATTGCTTGCTCGTACAAACTTTATTTTCTGAACAATGGTGTCCACAAGTGGTACTACCGCGGTCAAACAGAAAAGGCGTATGATCTCCATTGAAGAGAAGAAAGCGATTCTTACTGACATAGAACAAGGGTTAAGTGTAGCATTTATTATGCAGAAGCATAAGGGGCATTTCAGGAGAAATCACCCAATGCATGTCACCACTCTGACTCGGATTTTGATGAAAATTGACATATTGGGTTCTTCCGGGTGCTGATTTCCCTGGTCAAAATAAAAAAGTTCTATGACCCATAGTTTTTGAGATATGGGCCCCCAAAATCTTGGGGCCCCACTTTAATACCTAACTTTAATGGGCAATAACTTCCAAACATCTTACCATAGACCTATAAAACTATACATTTTTAGAATCAGCATGAAGAGATCTATTAAATGATACCACATTCGAAAGTGTAGAACAATAATGAAATTTTCCCCCCCCCCCCCCCCCCCCCCCCCCCCCCCCCCCCCCCCCCCCCCCCAGGCAGTGAAATCCACCCCCAAAAATTTCATTTATTAAAACTTCTATTAATTGTTAAAAGATATAAACAATAAAAAATGTGGGTATCAAATTGCAAGATATTTTAAAAATTATTGAAAAATATGTACATTGTGAAATTTTTACATTTTTACGCCTGCAAACTGAAATAGAGAACTACAAATGATATATTCACATGGATGAAAATAAATAGCAAAAATACAAATTGAACACACATTACATCAAGTTGATTCATAATTACATGAGTTTTTTCAACTCATTTTCTGGGAAAACATATTGAATACGCATTGTTCCTGGCATTAAAGTTAGTGTGGTTAATAAACCTAAAATTTTCTCTTGATATGTGGCATGTATCTCTAATTTGTGGAAAGTAATAGTAAATACTATATCCTGATAGGTGCAAAAAGCTAACCTCAAAGTCATCAAATTCCTCATTATAGGAATGTACAAATCCCAACCATTTCTGATCATTGTAAGTACAAACTATGTACTCTCCTATTTTCGGATTAACTTCAACATTATCTTCACCCAGAAAAGCTTTGCTTATAATCCTCACCTCACCAACTTCATCAGAAGATAATTCAAATGTTTTTGTTATTTGCATTAATAGGTACAAATCTGTGGAATTTTTGTGTTCCTGTTAGCCACATACTTTTTTCATATCTGTCACTTAAAAATTTTTCCATAGCTTCAATTTCTTCAGAATTTATTAAAAAAAAAATTTATGCTGTCACTTATATTGTTTGAACAAAATTCAAACATGTCTTCTGGTGTTAATACAGTCGACTCCACTTAAAAAGGTCACCTAATTAGCAGGTCATATGGTTTAAGCAGGTCATCTTGCTAAATCCCAAATATTTTTATATGTCTGCCATTATAATTATATATTGATAAGAAGGTCACGTCTAGGATAGGTAAGCCGCTTAATGAGGTTAAAAATACAAGTATCAGTCAGAATGATGATGAAAATGAAACATATACACCCCTTTCCTATAAAGAAATTTTGCCACTTTCGAATTTATTAGATAGATATGGAAATATGCAAGGCAACCTTTCAACTTTAAAACATATTTCCGCTATACAAACAGAACTGAGTAAATTGTGCGCAAATAATTTAAAACAAGCTACCATCAATGATTATTTTCGTGGATAAATACTGTATGACTTATTTTAACCCTATTGATCCAAAGTTGTATATACAATTAATGTTTTTTAATAAATTAAATAAAGTACTGTAAGACTGTATTTTAATAAAAAAAACTATTGAATGAGTTAGTGTTTAATATACTGTACCTCTTTACTGTTATAACAAGGTAGAACAACAATAGAGCATATAAAGAGTTAATGGAATGGTAATAATATATGTATCCTGCCTATAACACTAAGAAATGGATAAGCAGGTTGGCCTAGGCCTGTTCAAAAATCAACTTTTTCTTATTTTCATAGGTTTCTGTATATTTTCCCATGCTTTTTGACCTGAAAAAGCCGAAAATCACAACTATTTTGACCTAGGATGTTGGGAAGCATTGCCGCATGGAGCTTTAAATTTTCTGCCTTGAAATCGGCCAAAGCGCCAATTCCGGGGTCCCTTGAATTATGTTTTGCACTTTAACTTTTGATCTAAACAAGATAGAGCAACAAATTAGGTATCAAATGAAAGAGCATAAAATTAATAAATAATAATAATAATAATTAATAAATAAATAATAATTAATAATAATAATAATAATAATTATCTATCATTTTTCAGGAAACAACAGAAACTCAATCAGAATCTAGAAAACTATCTACAAGTTACAACTTCACAATGGCATTAAGCAAGGAGCTGAGGGAGCTCCGTGGGCGCACAGTTGATATCTCAGAACCTCCACGTACTGTCCACAGGCAGGTGTCAACTGGGCCATCTACCAGATCTCTCACTGAAACTTTCCTGGTTGGATACCCTTCAGCTTTTATCAGTGGTTCCTAGTGATGTAAAAAAAACCGTTTTTTGTTGTTTTTTTTGTTGTTTTTTTGTTGTTTTTGTCGTTTTTTTTTGTTTTTTTTAATAATTAATATAGATATTGCCTATTTAATTATAAGGTATACTTTTGCAATGATATATATTATAAAAATAAATAAATAAATAATAAAATAGGCCATATGGTACCAGTATAGAATGTCCTTTTCAGCCTATTTACAGAAAAAACTGGCCTCTTTCTTGCACTGAAAGTCTTGTATCTTGAGATCCATTAAACTTGCGAGAACACTGGCTGGGAGCTGACTGCCCATTGT
Source organism: Bathynomus jamesi (assembly GCA_023014485.1). Lineage (NCBI taxonomy): Eukaryota > Metazoa > Arthropoda > Malacostraca > Isopoda > Cirolanidae > Bathynomus > Bathynomus jamesi. Next base: position 406,757 of record JAJOZX010001793.1, on the reverse strand, counting down.
CCAACCTTTCCAGGACTCTCCCATCCATGCCTCGGATTTTGAATCTCCCACTTAACTATCCTTTAGACCCGCGATGACATATTCCTCCCCCCCCCCCATGAGACCATCCATATATATATATATATATACATACACATACACCTATATACATATATACCAATATATACATAAATCTTATATACACATTTATATCTATTGTATACCCCATACACATGCATACATCCAGAAATTCCAGATACATACGCATGCATACTCACATATACCTACACAAACTCATACACCTCTATTTCGCTCTTTCATTACCTCCGAGATCATTTAGCACATACAGTAATATCCATACAGCCAAAAGAAACCAATTAAGCACAGACAGAGCAGCAAAGCTAGTATTTATATCCCAAAATGCAAAATTCCAAGAAAGTGAAGTAAAACATGGTGCTACATTGGCTTCGTCAACATCCAAATCTGCAATAAATACCAGTACCTGTGATATTGAAACTATTTGCTTTAATCAATCTAGTGATAATGATTCTTCAATGGAAATAGATCAGATAATGAATTAAACAGCATTAGGTTAACACAAAGGTTAAAGAAAGATGAATATTTATATTTTTTTTATTTTTCTATTTGAATATATATATATATATATATATAATATATATATATAATATATATATACATATATATACACACCACTGGTATTCTTGCCAATCACAATTATATCTATTGCTTTATACCAGTATTATGGATTTATACCAGTACCTGTGATATTGAAACTAGCATATATGCTCTACCCAATCTAGTGATGATTCTTCCATGGCAATGAAGGTTAACCAACATTAGGTTAACAAAAAGTTCAAAAAAAGGTGAATATTTTTTTTTCTATCTGGAATATATATACTGGTACTCTTGCCAATCACAATTATGTATATTGTTTGAAATGAGGAAGAATGTTTTATGTTCTAGTTAAAAATATAGGTATATACATATAAAAATGAGGGTTTGTTTTCCTTTCTATTATATACTTTTTGTGTGATTCAGTTTTTCTAAAAGATGACTATATACATATACTAGGTATAACCGTATAAGCATGGTAGTATAGTAAATTATAGGTAATACTAATATACTTATTAGATTAAAGGAAGAAAAATATGGAATAAGTTTAAAACAATAAAAAACAAAAAAAACAGACTATCTTCGTTTTAAACAAAAAAAATGACAAAAAAAATGACACAATAAAAAACGACTCACATCACTAGTGGTTCCCAGCTTCCCACCAACAGACAGGCGTTTCAGTATTTCCTTAATCTTCAGAATTTACCGGAAAATGCAGGGAGGCCCATGGTTCAAGACCTTGCATATGAAACAGTTGAATCTATCATCCCATTCTGGCAGATGGCTAGGATCAAGACAATGACCAAGTACAACGCAATGAAGCTCTTCATGAAACTACATGAGAAACATCGTGCTCTGGTGAAAAGCAAAGGAAGAGCAAGTAACCCTGGAGGCTAAAGAGGAGCATTTGTGCTGGAATTAGACAGCCTGTTCGATATAGGAGCTCCAGATGCAATCCAGGAAATACAGAACAACAGACTGTTATCCAGAGAGAAGAAAGATGAGGATATCAGGTTCTACGAAGACCAAAAGACTGAGAGGAAAGGTCATATGTCTGGTCATGACAAGATTTTTGAGACAAGATCCCTGCAGCAAGCAGCGAGGAATGAAAGACTGCAGCATAGACAAGAAGGTAAAACTAATTACTTTGAACGTCACAAAAAGTTTTAAGTTTTACTCCATTGCGATATTTAGCATGTACTTAACAATTACTGTCTTAACGTATTGTACTATTTTACAGCTGCAGCAGAACAAGAGCAGTTGTTCATGTGGATGACATTACCTGGGGTGACTCAACTGACAACGACGCTAACACAGAGGACATGGATTACCATCAGCCTCGTCCTGGATGTTCTCACCATCAAGACACTGTGACTAGTGTGACTTTGACGTTTCCAAGGAAGGTCATGGAATGTGATGTCATCTGCAATACAGCTGATCGTCTGGTTTATCAGACAATCAAGTTACTGCCATGGTTTCTGCCACCTTGAAAGCTGGATGGGCTGATCTGGATAACTTCGTCATCTCAACCTCAACAACACGTCGCAACAGAATGCTGTCCAGGTATAATATCAGCCAGAGTCACATGTCCAAGTTTGTGAAAACCCCCCACAGTACACTGCCTTACACTGGGATGGAAAGTTGCTCAAAGATGTCTTGGGCAGTGAACCTGGAAGTACCTCAGAGACTTTAGCTGTGCTAGTGTCTGGTCCACCTTCATACACTGAAGGAAAGTTATTGGGAGTACCTGTCATCGACAATTCTTCTGGCACAGCTCAGGCTGAGGCTTCAATGGATTTACTGGAGACATGGGAACTTACGGATAATGTTACTGCCCTTGTTTTTGACACTACATCCAGTAACAGTGGAGTTCAGAGTTGCTGCCAAACTGCTAGATAAAATGCTGAACAAAAAGGTGTTTTATCTGGCCTGTCGACATCACATCCTGGAAATCCTAGTAGGAGCAGTTTGGGAGAAGCTGTTTGGAAGGTGAAGGGGCCAGATAATCCCTGGTTTGAGCATCTGAAGGATGTTTGGACGGACTTCCAAGGAAAACCCAAAGATGCTTGCTATCAACAGCAAATGGCTGAAGGAAAAGAAGAAGAACAGTGAAGAAATACTCCAAGACATTCTAACAGCAGAAAGGCTTCCAAGAGCCGACTACAGGGAAATGGCTGAACTGACAGTCATTGTTCTTGGAGGAACGCCTCCTCGAGGTATTCACTGGAGTCGACCAGGCGCCATTCATCAGGCCAGATGGATGGCCAGAAACCTGTACTCCATGAAAATGCTGATGTTTGCAGATCAACTTGAGTACGACGAAGACACTGTATCAAAGCTGGAAAGACTCAACACCTTCCTTGCGCTGTTCTACACTCCTGTATGGATGATGTCAATGTCTGCTGCAGATGCTCCCGTGAATGATCTAAGTCTAATCCAGGACATGTTGAAGTACAAGAAAACTGACCCAGAGCTTGCTGATGCAGTACTTAATAAGATGGAAAACCACAAATGGTACCTGACGCAGGAAGTCGTGCCATTTGCCCTGTTCAGCAGTAGATTGAGTGACACATTGAAGCACGACATTGCTGCCCAGTTACATGCCACTGAGAAGCCAGACAGCTTCAGAACAGGAAAGCCTCTATTCCAGAGAGTCACAGCTAAGACCACCCTGGTTGATCTCATTGGCCCAGAATCACATTTCCTGCTGGACACACTGAACATTGGATCCGAGTGGCTTCTGGAACCTGTCACGTCTTGGCCACAGAATGAGGACTACAGAAAAGCATTGGACTATATTAAGAATCTGAAAGCGGTGAATGACATTGCTGAACGTGGTGTCAAGATGATGAGCGACTGTGTAAATGTCATTATGAAATTAATCGTCATGTAATGCTTTCACTTCTTGATCAATTAGACTTGACAAAATGTTAATCTCAAATTTGTGTCATGAATAAGGCGCCTTGTCTGCCTTGAGTGTGAGAAAATGAATTTTGTGATATTTCTGAAATCTTTGTATGTACCAATCAAGGTTGTGGAGTCGGTCCAAAATTCTCCGACTCCGACTCCGACTCCACACATTGTCAAAAATTCGACTCCGACTCCGACTCCACACATTGTAAAAAATCTAAAAATCTGACTCCGACTCCGACTCCTCACATTTTAAATATACGACTCCGACTCCTCTAGTGTTTCACTCTATAATTATCATAATAATAAGACATTTCATCACCACCACACTAAGTGTGAAATTTTATATTTTATATTTTATATTTAAATAAATATTAATTGTATATTCTGAAAATGTAAAAAAAAAATATTAAAAAAACTTAATCTAGGGGCTATCAATGAATAAGGTTTATTGACCAAAAAAACTAAATAACCTAAATGTTAGTATTTAGGATTTAGAAATTAAGGGTGACACAGGACAGAAATTGGAGTCGGAGTCGGAAGTTTTTTACCGACTCCGACTCCGACTCCGACTCCGCCCTGAAACGTACGACTCCACGACTCCGACTCCACAACCCTGGTACCAATGTGCCATTTCTTGTTCCAAGACTATCATAATTGTATAAGTTAGAAAGAGGATTAAAAACACTTTAATTTGGTGCCTATTTTGTTGCTCTATCTTGTTTAGGTAAAAAGTTATAGTGCAAAACATGATTCAAGGGACCCCGGAACTGGTGCTTTTGGCCGATTTCAAGGCAGAAAACTTAAAGCTCCATGCGGCAATGCTTCCCAACAACCTAGGTCAAAATGGTTGTGATTTTCGGCCTTTTCAGGTCAAAAAGCATGGGAAAAAGTACAGAAACCTATGAAAATAAGAAAAAGTTGATTTTTGAACAGGGCTAAGGTCGACCGCATAAGAAGGTCAGAAACGTTTAGTCCCAAAGTGACCTTTTTATCCGGATTTGACTGTATTTGATTTGCGAATGTTCTCTGCATACTCGCTCTGGCTACAGATCTTTTCACTGTACCCCCAATCCCATCACAAGTGCTCTTACCATTGCTTGTGGCAAAGAAATGCCACTCACATTCCAGCCCAAAATCTTCATGTTAACAAAGTTGAAACAATTTTTATATTGTCCTGCACATCAGTCAGTAAAATAATGTAATTTTTTGATATGAAGGTGGGATTTTCTAATAATAGGTATGAGTGTATTTAAAAAAGTGTAAACCATTGTAGTGTTATGTTTTGTATTTGGAGATAAAAAACAATAACTTGAATGTTTTGTTTCATTACTTTCTCGTTCCTTATAATATAACACAAAGGGATGCACTGTGCATTGGGTATTTTCCCAATGAAAACCTTGGGCTGCATCCTGTACTACAAATGAGTAGTTTTCTGAAAAGTCACCAAGAACTAAGGTACAGCTGTATGGCTATTTAAATTATTATTCAAGTTTTTTAGAAATGCACTCTGATTCTTTGCTATAAAGTGATGGTGTGTCAGTTTGACAATTTTTGTGCTTAATGAATTTATAAAATCATCTACAGATTCTGTTTTTTCAACCATATTGCATTGATCTGTAGTAACCCATTGTTTATATTTTATTTCCTCACATTCAGGATCATTAACACTGAAAAGTGAGCAAAAAATTCTTAATACCTTGTTCTTTTGGACAGAGATTACATATTTGCATCATGCAATTCCTGTTGTTGACATCACACACTGCTTTCTCCATAAGAGTTGTGTATTCCAACCCTTTGACACCCAAAGCTGAGGATTGTATTTTGGCATTCTGGTGGTATGTACATAGACACACAGAATGGGTACCGTACTAGCAGCTCCAGCTAAAACACAATGTCTTGGGCGAATGCTGGCTAAACTAGAGAAGCCAATTTGGGGACTATATGGATTATTTTTATAGAGACTAAAAGCTTCTTTCAGATTCATTAACACCAGTCTTTTCTGCACAGATTCTTTATACCCACTTTCATTTCTGATACTGAGGCAGTCTTTTTACCTGGGCATAAACGACTAATTTCATCTGATTAAAAAAACTTCTGAACAGAATCTTTAGTACCTTTAAGTTATTACTTTTCCTTTTGACATGGGTTCAATTTCAGGAATAATTCCCAAGTGTTTGTTTTATATTTCTGCTTTTCTTAATTAAATATTCAGTTGTCTGAAATAGATTTGTAGTTTTTGATATGGTAAATGGAGATAATGTCAATATTTTGAGTTTCCTCTCATACCGTAACTGTCAGTAGAATGGAAAGCTTCAACCAGCTCATTCATGAGATGAATCATTGACCTGAAACAAATTCATTAATGTATAATAGCTATAAACAAAACATTACATGTGCATATTAAATTTTTTGGATTATAATATTGATTTCAAGTGTAACAAAATGAGCATTCTTTGAGATGGTCAAATTAAACCAAAAATTATTTTGTGACCAAATGAATTCCAAATGATTTAATGGGCTCATTGATCTCCACTCTTTAGGGAGTTGTGCTTCTAGTTTCTACTATCAAGGGTGAATACCTACATTTTGTTTTTATGCTTCAGTTTTAGTTTAGGTATATTCCTACTTAATAATAGCGTATCATTTTAAAATTCATACCTTTGAGTTTCATGATCCAACTTTGTAGCTTTTGATGGGCTTAGGATCTCAATTTCTAAAGTTGTTTCTAGCTTTCATTTTAAAGAACAACATGCTTTTTCTATTGTTTGAATAGCTTTTGCTTCTTTTCTTGAGGAACCCAAACTATCTGAAATTTTTGAATTAATAAATATTTGACTCCACTTGATATATAGGACAATAATATTTAATATGTCAACATACTAATTTCATAAGTTTAATAAATTTAATATGTCAACATATTAATTTCATTAAGTTTTTCAGCAACTGCTGAAAAACCATCTTGAAAGTAAATGCATTATAAATAAATAATGTAAATAAAAAAATTATAAATATGAAAGGTACCTATCATTAAATACTTACGCTTCTTCACTGGAGTCACAGCAAGACTTTCTAGAACTTGAGAAACCTCTTCTTTGGCATTAGCTACTCGATATACTTGGATCATATTCATCGCTTTCTGAAATAACATTCTCAGAAGACTAATTGTGATCAGACTCTTCACTTTGTGATCTTGATAGCAACTCTGGTCTCTGGGTCAATAATTTTCTACAGTTGCTACATAGTACAGTATTCCTTTGTGGTTTCCATTTACATCGATCATAAAGTGATTGGCTGATGGTTCTTATATCCTTGTTATCTTTTTCTTATGTTTTTGTGAAGGATCATCACAGTATCTAACCATTTTTCATTACTGTACTAAAAATACACAATTGTAAATCTCAAAAATAAGATATGATTTGACTCAAAATAAGCACATCTGTAATAAAAATAAGCATAATTAACAAACATTTGAGAGAAACTGCGTGAATATGAGTTATACATAGGATGTAAATATATCATTTGTAGTTCTCTATTTTAGTCTACGTAAAAATGTCAAAATTTCAATGTACAAATGTCAATGTACAGTGCTTACAATAAGTCTCGCGCCTCTGTCTCGTCCCAAGCTAGTCTGTTAGGTATAAAATGGGCGGTCCTTATGGCAGCGGAGGTGTTCGAATTGGTGCACATATTTGCTCTAAGTCTAACCCCATCAATGACGTCCATTATTACGTCACTTCTGCTACATTTTAGTGTTTAAAATACAAATGATTAAGAAGCAGAATGACCAAGTTTCGGGATGTTGGGATGGTTATGGAGCAATCCTAGTCATCATAATATTAGCTGGGCATTACATTATACCGTCTCAATGTATACTGTAGACTATAGAGAACGACTAATTCAGCAAATATCCCAAATCATGGCATGATACCCAAGTTATTTTGACACAGGTCTAAATTATTTGCTCAAATGCAATGATTGATATTAAGTAATTGTTGGGAATTATTGTCAATATTGTTGTTTGATACATATCCTACGTGAAGAATCTAATCAAATTCCTCAGTGAACCTCTCATGCGCTCGCATTTCGAGGAAATCACGGTCGTCTCACTAATAGATAGTTTATCCATTGTTTTAAGTGGTAACCTATTCATCTTATGAAAGTCATTAGTCTAAAGCAAGACTGGTGGGCCGTGAATCAGAGAAATTTGCATTTGATTTGTTCATCGTAATTATTACGTAATATAGTATACTGTATATACAGTAGTAGTATATAAGAGTTTATTGGTAGCATATCATATGACAATTCCCATAAACATGTGATGGCCTCGATGTTTGCCAGTTTTTATTTTTTTCCTGAAACTATTACCTTCTTAGTTTGTGTTCAACAATGCATATATTATCATCTCCACGAGCGTAGACATTGCAAGAAAAGATTCTAACAGGATAAGTAAAGTTCTTTCATGGTCATAATATATACTTTTATAGATGTCAAACATAAAAATATAATAAAATTCTATATTAACATAAATATATATTCGATACACATTTACGTCATGGCTTTAACATCAGTATTTCATATAGCTTCCTCCGGCATCAATAATTGTAGGGAATGTTTGGTGTTCGACGTAAGCTCTCCCAATATTCCTCGTGTGAGCTAAAAGTGCTTCAAATGTTCTTTCATTGCGTTGCTCCCATTCGTTAATCATTATTGCCCAAAGGTTTTCAATCGGATTCATATCAGGAGAACGCGGTGGCAGAATTAGATTAATAATCTCTGGCTCCCTTTCCTCCTCCCTTCGTAATTCCCCACCCAACCTCGTTTCCTTCGACATAGCAACGCTTACCTCCATCCTCATTCCACTTCCTTCATTAAACCTATTATCGCTTTTACTGTCCCTTCCTTCCATCCTTCAATGCCAGCGTTCTTAAACCTAGCACATACATTATATAATATGGAATCTAACACCTTAGATCTCTACGCATTCATGTTACTTGAAGACGCCTGTATCTTAGGGGAATCTAAGTGTTGAGAGTGGGCTTGAGGGGTAGTCTATAGATTACTACAGATGACCTTGAACGCTCCAACTATTTAAAAATGATTATTTATTACGCACATCATATGGCATAATACACACATGAATTTAAGTATCTTACACTATAGGAATGGAATTGAATCCTACCAGAGTTAAAAAGTAGCAAAATATGATAGATTAGTTTGTATTAAGAGGTTACTAAGAGAAAAGGATTTGGGATAGAGCAGAAGGCAGAGTATATTTTCTCGAGTTTCGGTTATTATTAACGTTATATGGATACATTGCCATGCGGTGTGATGAGAGACAGAGAGAGAGAGTTACAAGGAAAAGAAGTACCTCAAAAGGCCTTGCGGCCCATACCGAGGAGGTAACAATGTCAATGGGTGCCAGGGAAAATTTTCTACACCCTCAAATAGTGTGCAAGATTTGGTCTAACCTTTTTTTGAACTGATCCACAGAGGAACTGTTCACAACTTCTGAAGGTAACCTGTTCCACGTGTCACAGATCTTATACGTAAAGTAATTCCCACACACACTAGTCCTAAACCGCTTCAAATCCAACTTCCAACCATTGTTGCGAGTTGGGTCATCATTTAAACTAAACATGCTTCTAAAATCGACATCGTTGAACCCGCGTAAGAACTTGAAAATCTCGATCAGTTGACCGCGCAGCCTCCGAGTTTCCAGCGAAAACAAGTTCAGGGCGCGTAACCGTCGATTGCAGCCCATATGCCTAACGGAAGGGATTAACTTTGTGGCCCTCGCCTGCACTCGCTCCAGCCTCTCAATATCTTTTCTGAGGGTGGGAGACCAAAACTGCAGAGCATATTCCAGGTGCGGCCGAACCAGGGAATTGTACAGAGAGAGCACAATCTCCTTGTTCCGAAACTGAAATTGCCCCCTGATATAACCTAACAGCTTCTGGGCTTTCTTTTCAACCTCTACGCACTGTTTGGTAAATTTAAGGTCGCTGCTAATTAGCACCCCCAAGTCCTTTTCCAAATCAGTCGCCTCGATATTACTCCCCAACATACTTTGCATTCACCCAAGTTAAACGGCATTTGCCATTTTTCGGACCACTCTCCTATCCTACCTAGGTCCGCACGCAGTTCCTCGATCGCTTCGGGCGTCCCAACATTGGCCCCAAGCTTGGTGTCATCAGCGAATTTGGCGATCCGACTGACGATGCCACCGTCGATATCATTTACTTAAATGATAAACAACAGTGGCCCCGAAACGGAACCCTGAGGAATCCCACTAGTGACCGAGGCCCAACCCGAACTAACCCCTTTAATTACAACCTTCTGCCGCCTATTCTTCAGCCAGTTTTCAATCCACCTACCTACTTCCCCACCGATACCCAGCGCGCGCACTTTCGCCATTAGTCGGCGTGAGATACCTTATCAAAGGCTTTCTGAGAGAGAGAGAGAGGATGGAGAGAGAGAGAGAGAAAGAGAGAGAGAGAGGATGGAGAGAGAGGATGGGGAGAGAGAGAGGATGGAGAGAGAGAGAGCGTTATCTCCTGCGTACTCTATATATATCTATGTACAGTATGTGTCTATATATAAATACAGGGTGGGCCGTAAGTTTCCATACATAGGAAATTTAAATACGTGCGTCGGTATTTGGATCAGCAGTTTCTGGATGCTTGGATTGGTCGGCGTGGTCCTGTGGAGTGGCCTCCCAGATCCCCAGATCTCACCCCCCTTGATTTCTATCTTTGGGGGCACTTGAAGGCCATGGTGTATCAGGAAAAGATACGAGACATAAATCATCTAAAGGAACGTATCACCAACGCCATTACAAGCATAACGTCAACTGTGCTAATACGTGTTCATCAACAGTGGGGAACACGTATTGAAATGTGTTTTCAAAACAATGGCAACCATGTAGAGCATATTATATAAATAAAAATGGTTGTCCATAAAAAAATGTTTATTTTTCCTATGTATGGAAACTTACGGCCCACCCTGTAGATAGAGTGATCGACACAATGATAATGTGGACGTCATTGATGGGGTTAGAGCAATTATGTGCACCAATCCGAACACACCTCCGCTGCCATAAGGACCGCCCATTTTACACCTAACAGACTAGCTTGGGACGAGACAGAGGCGCGAGACTTATTGTAAGCACTGTACATATTTTTTCAATAATTTTTAAAATATCTTTCAACTTGATACCCACATTTTTTATTGTTTGTATCTTTTAATAATTAATGGAAGTTTAATAAATGAAAAATTTGTTTTTGGTTTTCACTGTCTAGGGGGGGGGTCAAAAAGAAAAAAGGGGGGGAAAATTTTCATTATTCTACACATTTGAATGTGGTATCATTTAATAGATCTCTTCATGCTGATTCTAAAAATGTATAGTTTTATAGGTCTATGGTAAGATGTTTGGGAGTTATTGCCCATTAAAGTTAGGTGGTAAAGTGGGGGTCCATGTCTCAAAAACTATGGGTCATAGAACTTTTTTATTTGAACCAGTGAAATCGGCACCTGGAAGAACCCCATATGTCAATTTTCATTAAAATCCAGGTTGGAGTGCTGACATTTTTAATTTTTGTTAAGTACACCTTAATTTCCAATGTTTTGCTGCTTAGCTCATGACATAAACTTCAAATGTAAACTTAACAGGTACTAGAGATGAATTTGCTTACCTGGCTTTCATATTGTATGCTTCAATGCATCTGCCCTATGCAGTGTGTTGTAACACAGAAGCCTCTTCAAAATAGCCTTCAAAATGTGTTAATTTATATCTAGCATGCAACCTAAAATTAATGCCATTAGCTCTGCACAAAGGTCCAAAAACAGTTTAAAAGTCTTTACTGGGGTAGTGTGTTTCTTCAGGAGTATGTTAATACATGTGTTCAGTTATTAATGTGTGCTGCAGGTCTTTACATATAAAATCCTTGCAGAGGAGCTAACTGTGTAGTTTAAGGTATATTTGTGTGTTTCAAAAAGCAAAAATGGGTGCCAAAGCTCAGTTCACAACAGAAAAAAGACAGTCAATTGTAACTTTGAGAAATGAGGGCCAATCACTGAGGCAAATTGCAAAAAAATTAAAAGGTTCTGCGATTGCAGTTGTTTGTGCCATTAAACAGTACGAAGGAAACTGGTCAAAATAAGGAGAGAAAAAGGTCAGGGTGACCAAGAACTAGGGGTGTACTGGAACTTAGTTCTGGCTGGAATTGAAGATTTGGTTCTCATTCCAGTTCCAGCTGGAATGGGGGCCAGAATTATTTTCCATTTCATCTCTGCCAAGAGAATCATCAGAGGGCTTTTACATACTGAGAGTTAATTCAGCATCTGGCTACCATTATTATTTTTTTTTTCTACATTTTTTTCAAACAGCAAAAACAATACATTCTGTTTACAAAAATTGAGTTTTTCATATTCTTTATAAGGCTGTACTAACATTAAAACACAGTAATAAAACTACAAATTAGTTGAAATTACAAAACAAAACTTCTCTTCAATTCAGTATTCCTGGAAATTTGGGTATGTTATGGTGGAGAAATAAAAGCTGCTCAGTCAATTCCATATGAAATCACCCAAATTTTGAACAACTTCCCAGGTCACCCTCTCAGAAAATTCTGAAAAAATTATCATTTGTAATTCTATGCAACTTATGCACAAATCCCAAATTTTAGGTCAATATTACTTATAATTTTTGAGATACAGCAATTTGAAATTATGCTTTTTTTTCCTTATTTTTTGGCATCATTGGCAAAATCACACGAATGTCCAACTTTAGGCAACCATATCTTTTTTGTTTATCCCTTCACAAGACTGATATGTGGTATATATGGTAAACAGTAGTCATAGAATCCATATTTGATGTCAAATCAAACCTATCTCTTATAGTTTGCAATCTACAAGGCTTCAAAAATCAAAGAAAACTTAAAAATTCACTAATGGTTACCTTCTTTTCACTAGTACTGATAAAAAACTATCCATACTTGAGAGCTGAAATTAATTTTACAGTTTGTCATAATGTATTTGTAGTCAGAAATGCTTTCAAAAGCTCTCTATTATGTATAGAATTGGAAACAATAAATAATAAAAAAATTGGAAAATTTTATTTCTGCAAAAAGAAGCCTATATTCATGCCATTATTACCCCATCAGGACAATTAGCCATCACTTTCATATTTTTACCATATGTTCATATATATTTAGGCAAACTACAGTCACAGTTTGGTTTTGGTGGTCAGCTTCCTTCAATTTAATTTTTTTTTCAAAATTACCATAATTTACACAAAAATGCAAAGTAAAAATATCAGAGTAACATGAATATACAGGGTGTACATAAAGTCAGGATCTATTTTTGTGAAGCACTTGGAAATTATATGGAAATGGAATTCAATCATAAAATGATAAAGTGGTAACATTTATTAAATAATTAAGAGTAGGATTCGACGTGATGCCCATCAGTATCCCTGCACAGCTGAAATTGTTCTGCAGCATTTCTAAACACATTCTGGAGCATTTGCGGGGTTATGTTATCTGCAGCAGTTCGTATATGTATACGTAAGTTTTCAAGACTCTTAATCTTCGTCTGATAGACGTGCGATTTGATAAAGCCCCATGCAAAGAAATCTAAAGGGGTTAAATCTGGTGATCTCACTGGCCAAGGTCTGTTGCTTCCGCGTCCGATCCAGCGATTTGGAAAATGTCCATTTAGATAATCCTGAACAATTTTGGCATAGTGACAAGGAGCACCATCATGTTGATAGACGACGGTACTAACTATCCTATCCCCAATCAGCTGAGGTTCAAGGAATTGCTGCAACATGTCCAGATAAATAAGCCCCGTAACTGTAGCTTCAGCAAAGAAAAAAGGACCATAAACCTTAGATTTTGTTAAACCCATCCAGACATTAACTTTAGGTGTCTCTCTCTCCCAATTTTGGATGAAATCATTTGGTCTCATCTGCCCAAATTCGACAGTTATGGCAATTTACTTTTCCACATGTATGGAAAGTGGCTTCATCACTAAAGAGAATGTTGTCCATTAAATTATCACTCCAGATTTGTTCTACGAGATCAGCACACACAGCACTTCGTCGAGGGAAATCTTCCTCATGTAAAACCTGCAAATGATAGCTTTTCTTCTGCAAATTAACTTTCAGAATTTTGTGCACAGATGATGTCGGGAGGCAGAGTCTGTGTGATGCAGCACGAACGGACGTACGTGGCTCCTCAGTGATAATTCCACGTACTTCATTCACAGTAAGATCTGGCATACACAGTCATCCTGATCTTGCTTCATCATTTACAGATCCCGTTCGTTTAAATTTGTTCAACAATTTTCGTATTGTCTTGTCTATTGGCCCCAGCTTATGAAATCTCCTTCTAAACTTCTCTCTGATGTATTTCTTTCCCTCGATTCGCCAAATTACTATTGCCACACGCTCTTCTGTATTCATTCTAAGGGCTTCTGAAAAGAAAAATAGAAAAAAAATAATTATTTCACAAAAATAGATCCTGACTTTATGTACACCCTGTATTTCAGCATTACACATACAGTGGAACCTCAATATACGAACGCATTGTTGCGGTGGGGTTATCCAATAAACCAATGAAGTTCCGAGTCAATGTGAACCACCCGACAACAGTTTTATTTCATGCAATTATTTTCTACCGGTACGGGGAGAAGACTTACTTCAAAACCAAACACCCAAAGGCGGCTCGTTGGCTGAGGGAGGATGGGCTTCTAAGAATCCCTGATGCGGTAAACTTTCCCGGAGTCTCGTTGATCCTGACGCGACCCTCCAGGCATGATCTCGTTATCCTCAGAACAGAGAAACAATGCGATTAGTTAAGTGTCCCAATGCCCACCGGACTGACCCAACCTCAGGACCTCCCAATATTCCCCGAAAAAGGAAACAAAAATGCTCACCACATTCCCGATGACAATGCCATAGCCAAATCAAACTGTAACCTCAACGGGTTGGAAAAACACACTAGAGGAAAAACCATGGACAAACTTTATTGATGGGAAAGGGGAGTTTACATTCTATACAACACATGAAAGGGAGGAAAAAGTTAGAAAAGCGGGGGTTAGGCAGGGTGAAGCAAGGACATTAAGGTAAGTGGGCAGACAAGCAATAAGGTATATCTTTCACAAATGTACACGCAGTGTCAATCGCAAGAGCACAATTTCATATATATGTTAACACATGGTCACAGACAACTGGATTTTGGCAAAGCAAGTGATCTATCTTCGCATTACAATGGTCAAGAGAGGCTCCTTTGGGTTACAATCAAGATGAATCAAGAAACAATGAGGAGTTGCGTCCTGATTCCTTATCTTGAAACTTAAATGTCCTTCTTTTAGTTGTTTTTGTTCGCATACAATAATTATACCCTAAATATCCCTGACTAGGCTAAATGGAAAGGAGGGCAAGGTGTTATTGATACCTGGCCTTAACTGATGTGCAGGTACCACCACTTAAAACTTTCAAAAGGTTCGGGGATGATTGTTCGAGTTCAAGGAGTCAAACGCACTAGATGAATGTCATCTAATTTCTGTCTTTCTTAACTTCTAGCTTCAGCAACCGACATTACACGTATACCCAGTCGCACTGTGCACTTTGTTGGCCTGTTCAGATTTGGCAAGCCTACCCATTTCAGGACTTCTTAAACAAAAAACCCCTTTTTTGTGGTTTGTTTTATCTTTTTAGAACATTAAGCCACAATTCTGACGTTAGATTCTATGGGGCTAGATTTTATGGGGGTTATGGCATTCAAACCTGTATGGGAGAGAAAGGATGAAGGTTAAAACACACAACTACCATGATTTGTTAATCAGTGGTCCCTACTACATTCCCCCCTTCGAGCGGCAGAGCCACTCAAAAAGACCAATCCACCAGGGAACCACTCTCGTCCCAACAGATCCAAATACCATCCCTAGCAAAATCTCTCCTTCCATTTAGCAATGCCTTACAATAATCTATTTACATTAATTCACAAAAATCCTTAGAATTTCCTTTCCATTTTACATAGATTCTAACTAGCTAACTTTATTAAACATGGAACTACTGATTTTGAACTGGCAATTCTAAAAAGTTTAAACATAAATAACCCAAACACATTCACATGATAATATTCCGGAATCTACCGATGCAAGTCATGGTCATACTCAACTGGTTTCTTCGGGACGTGGGAAAGATCCATGACTGGTCCGCGGGAGCGGGTTTGTGGAGGAGAACTGCCGGTTAATGCCGGGAGCACCTCCCCCAGCCGTCTTCGGGTGACCAATCGCTCTCGAGATCTCCTCCGGTTTTCCTGAATCAGGGCACGTCCCTCTAAAACCAGCTCTCTCATGGGTGACAGACTCAATCTAATCGGGCGCCCATCCTCATGACCAGCATCAAGACCCTGTTCACACAAACTTATCTGGCCTTCCAATAACTGGTATATCTCCTCCCTATCCTCCTGTATGAACTCTAGAGTTACCTCTAACGATTTCACTAGGGAGGAAGAGTCTGGAGAAGATAAACCACTTGACCCAGCGACACTACAAGGGGAACTATGGTGAGGTGGACTATCACAACTACCCAATTTATCATCCACGGGCGGTTCCCGTGCCTGGCCAGTCACATGGGGAATCGGCGACATCTCACCAATCGCATTATCCAAATCACTACTGGGCAGTTCAGGACAATCTCGGAATGTGACTTTTCCCACTCGCGACTCCGGTCTGAGAATGGGCCTAACAATAGAGGCATCGGGGAAGCCTGAGAAATCCGGAGGATTGTCAGGAAACCCCAAGAAATCTCGACGACTATCAGGAGACTCTGACAACCTTGGAGAAGTGCCAGGAAAACCTGAGAAATCCGGTTCAGTTGAACCAAGTGAACTCTCCGATGATTCACTGGAAGACTCCCCAGAAGAGTCCAGCGCTACAGAAATCCAAGGATGCACCAAGGGTACCCCCTGCTTTCCCGATTCCACCTCATCATGAGAATCACTAGAAGAATCCCACAAACTTTCTTCAGATGACTTTTCGAACAGATAGGCATAGTTTGGGACTTCATTCGGACAAGAATATTCCTGATCAGGTACATCAGGCTGATCTTCTGGGATAACCCAGGGAAGTTTTACCAATCGGGAGTAGCTTGGATGGTTCCTGAGAAAAATAGGAGCCTCCTTCCAAGCGCGTAACTGTGTGTGATGGGCACGTGATGATGTTAAGAATGGTTGGTCATTTGGGTAGGCTGGAGAAATCACATAAGTGACTCCATTTGACTCTACCCGATCAATACAAAATGGGCCACAATATTTGGGGAGAAGCTTGTTCATGACAAGGTGCCCCTTTTGGACTACCTTCCTGATCACCAGCTGTCCTCTAGAGAAGGAACAAAAACTAGGGTGACCAGGAACCCATTGTCCTTGAATCTGAGCCGAGATAAGGGCTGGAATTGGGTCTGGATGCGAGTTAGCCAATAAAAATTGCGCTGGAGACATCGTTAACTCCGTATGCACAGTACCATTGTATGATATGATGGCTCTGGGAAGATGTAAATCCCATGAGCTAGGACCTTGAACAAGGTTTCTAAGAAACTCTCCAATGGTACGGTTGACTCTCTCGACTGCCCCATTCCCTTCAGGACGATTTGGTGTCGTAAAAACATGAACGATGCCATACTGAGCTAACATTTGCTCAAATTCTTGACCCCTGAATTCAGGCCCATTATCGGTTAATAACCGACATGGCCTCCTCAACAAAGTAGGCAGGACACGGGTCTCGAACAATCTTGCGATGGTGCGGGAAGTCTTATTCATGATTGGGATGGCTACCACCCACTTTGAATGGTGGTCTACGACTACCAGACAACCAATGTTCCCTCGAGACGTCTTTGGGAACACTACCAAGTCGGCAGCCACCAATTCAAAAGGTGACCTGGTCATGATCTTTAAGGTAGGTGGACCCTTAATTTGACTTGAGACTTTGTTCAGTTGGCACTGTGAACATGACGTGACCACTTCCTGTACAACCTGATACAATCGAGGATGAAATACGTCTCGAGAAAGAACTTCCAGGACTTTATTACGGCCAACATGGGCCATTTCAAGATGGACACTGATGGCAAGTTCAATCAGGAAGTTAAATGAGATCAAGTTCTGTGGATACAGTTCAAGATCTAACGAGTCGTATTTAACTAGAATCCCATTTTCTATATAGATGTCTTTAAGATAGCGGTTGTACCGAGATAAGTTTCTCGGGCAACGGGCATTCGCATTCCTTCTCCCTAGATAATTCCTAAGCCTGCGCAAGTCTAGATCGTTTCTCTGCAATGTTTCAACATTAACCCGTTCGAGAAGAGAATACGGCCTAACGTTTCCGATAATGATCACTTCAGGACCCTCTGATGGGTCTACTGCCGTTGCCAAGAAGGTAGCGACCACTTCTCCCTCCTTCAGGACGCTATCATTGGATAGATCTAGCACTAGTCCTGAAGTAGTCATGAAATTTGCTCCAAGCAAAAAGCATGATGGGAGAGAACCATCATCCATGATAGCAAATGGATGGTCTTTTGCTTTCACTTGCGTTCTCAATGATACATCCAAATTTACGAATTTGGTCACCATGACCCGACGTTCAGCCATCCCTTGTATATTTACAATTATGTCTTTTGAGTAATCTTCCTGCTCACCTAATATGGTTTTCCAGGTAGTCTCAGACACCAAACTAATCTCAGCTCCGGAATCCACGAGAGCACAATAAGTCTGGCCATTGCATTCAAGAGGAACAATTGCTCTAGATCGAGACGAATGAGCACATACGATATCCACTTGATACTCAGGAAAATGCAGGTTAACCTCCTGCCCCTGAGGATCAGGGTTTTCATGGCTATCCATAATTGGGTTCACTGGATCCGGATCTGAGTCAGTGGCGTCATAAGAATTAATGGTGTTTATGAGCGACAGGTTATTAGCGTGGAATGTGTTCGTTTCCTGCAACAAGTTAAAGTGTATCCCACCCAAGCACTGAAGGTGTACCCTTTCTCTGCTATCATCCCCCACTCCTGCGGGGACTTGAAACACGAGGGGATGAGTTGAACCAAAATGCAGGACAATATCCAGATTGTATAAATGACTGCAAACCAGCAAAACTTCAAGAGTCATGGGCTGACCAGCCAACGTCATCAACCGAAGACTTTGCTTTTTCTTTGCATTCAATTGGATCTTATATCGTGAGGGTTTCGTCATCAGTTCACCCACGAGCTGCTTCCTGAGCGAGGTGACACTGTCCGGACACAAAACTTGAGTCACATGCAAGAGACATTCGATTAATGAGTCACCCCCTCCGTCTGGTTTAAAAAGCACCATTAATCCCTTTGGAAAATCAGTGGGGTCACTTCTGTCCCATCTTCCTGGGGTGTCTGGAAATGGCGTGATAAAGTGTCAGCAGCTTGATTTTCTTTTCCTGGTATGTAATGGAGTTCAAAATCAAACTCGGCCAGGTCTTCTAGCGTCCGAGCAATTCTATCGTTTACCAGTTTCATGTTGTGGAGGTAAAATAAAGCCTGATGGTCCGTATTTAAGACAAAAGGGATGCCATATAAGAAGGCGCGAAAAGTTTTCACACCCCATCGCATTGCGGCTAGTTCGCGTTCAGTCACGGAATATTTACGTTGGGGTTTCGAGAAGGTCATGGAGGCATGTGCGATAATCCTAACCCTCCCATCTTGAACTTGAGTTAAGCATGCTCCGGCGCCGATAGCAGAGGCATCCACCCATAGGTTTATCTTTTCGGCAGTTTCCCGATAATCTGGAAATGCAAGCTCTATCTCCCTCTGCATCTCAGTCTTGAGTGCATCAAAAGAAGACTCCATTTCAGATGTCCATTGAAGATTAGTCGAAGCGGATTTACCAGTGAGCTCTGACAAGGGTTTTGCGAGAGGGGAACATTGCGGTAGGAATTTTCGTTGGAAGTTGATGAGTCCAAGAAATTCCCTCAATTCACGAATGGTGGTAGGTTTCGGGAAGTTACTAACCTTTTCCATATATTCTGGAGACTTTGATAATCCACTAGAGCTAACTGTGTCCTAAGAAGGGTACTTTTGACTTGAACCATCTGCACTTTGGAGGCTTGATCTTAATCCCATGATCTTCCAGGACTTTCAAAACACTGCCTACTAACTTCAGGTGAGCTGCAAAAGTCTTTTCCATAATCAAGATGTCATCAATATAAACCAGCACGTTCTTTCTGGAAAAACTCTTCAGGACTTCCTGCATTTCACGTTGAAAAGCTGATGGAGCATTCCTCAAGCCGAAACTGAGTTTTCTGAACCGCCAATGGCCATGAGGTGTTGAGAATGCGGTATAGTCACGACTATCCTCTTCAATGGGCATTTGATAGTAGCCGCGGACAAGGTCTAGGGTCGTGAAGTACCTTACTCCATGGAGACTATATACCGAATCAGTAAGGTTGGCCATCGGGAACCTATCTGGCTTGGTAATTTTATCCAACTTGCGATAGTCAACGCATAACCGGATGGAACCATCCGGCTTTCTAATCGGGACTACCGGAGCACTCCATGGTGAAGTAGTAGGTTCAATAATACCCAGTTCATGAAGTTCTTGACACTGATCTTCAATTACCTGTGTGATAGGTTCTGGGAATCTCCTTGGACGTTGAAAAATTGGGGTTTCATCGTAGAGTTCGATGCGGTGTGGGGTCATTCTTGCTGCACCAACATCGGCATCTCCACGACTCAATACTTCCTTTCGGGATTCCAACAGGCGATGAACACTTTCCTTCTGGTCTGGGGTTAACCCATCCAGGCTTATTCCTGACTGTATACGCTCTGGAGTCCAATCTTGAAGAGTTGGAGACACTTGACTCGGGCCTACATCTCCCTGCGTCGCAGTTCTACACTGGAGCACATTACTTTCATGTTCAGGTATAACGATTGTGTACATGTATCCTATTAGGTCTCCCTTTTTAATCTTTCCCAATGACTTCCCCCTTGTATACAATAAAACTGACGGTTGCTCAACATTCATGATACCTGGCACTCCGATTACCTTATCCCCTAAATGAGCATTCACTGCACTACCATCATAAAACCACATGCTTGCCCCTTGTGAACATGCGCAAGGACCATTCAATTCACTTTCTCTCCCTCCCACTCTACTGGCACTCGAACAGGTCCACAATCATTTCTTTGCACACTTTCAGCTGCCCAACATTTAGCTTGGTATCTAAGCTTCGTACACTCTGTCCCACCTGAACCCAAATACACATCCCATTTAGATCCATCCTCACAAGTTCCAGATATTCTTCGACGGGACAAATTTACTTGCAAGCCATTCTTTCTTAGAAAATCTAGACCGAGGAAAAGTGGATAATTTGTGTCCAAATGCGGGATTACCAGAAATGTACAAGGCTTCATGACGATGTTATGTAGAGAAAGTGCAATATTTATTGACCCCAGAGTGTGGCATGCAAGGTCTTTACCTATCCCACGAATAGGTATCCTGTCTTGGGTATCCAGAACCAACCCACTGCTCAACCAGCCCCCGATATTAAACTAACTTGAGCCCCTGTGTCGATAAGACTGTTTATGATCGTGTTATTAATCACAACATCCAGTGTGAGTACATTTGCTGGCTCTAGCTCTGCAAACTTAACTCCTCGAAAATCAAGGGTAGGTAGATCAGGTTCCACAACTGGTGCCGCTTGTTCGTGGAAAATCGTTCCAGAAGCTCCAAAAGGGGTCGGTGGCTGTTGGCCAAGCTCCCCTGGTTTCTCTAGAGCATGACTTCTCAAATTGCCCGGTGAGTCACACAACCAGTGGTCTTCAGGAAAGGCAGTTGCTCGGGGGGCAAACTCTGGGGGTGCATCTAGCTCTGGGGTGGTCATCATTATCAGGGATTGTGACAATCCTTTCCAACAAGTCCCTGTCCTCGTTGGACATGCTTAGTTTTCCGACTGGGATGGTTGTTGGCCGTCATGATCTTCCATATTTTGATTTCCTGATGTCGATGGATATCGACTTCTCACGGGACAATACATACCAGGGTGAGGCCCCTGACAACGGGAACAATGATATTGGGCAGTAGGGTCAGGGGTTGGTGTTCTCTGGGAATTTCTGGAGCACTCACGGACAAAATGGTCCAACGCGCCACACAACAAACAAGCACCATTCTTCCTTCAGCAATTGGCCTCGTTATGTCCTTTTCTGGTACACCACTGACACACTTCATCTGTTGCTCCGCTGCTGGATTCCCTCTGGCCATGAGTTCTGGGTTGTCGTTGTTCTCTAGGGTGGGGCGAGGATCCTGGCCGGTAACTGCTTTCCTGATTTGGTCGTTGATTTCGTGAGCGATCCTGTCCTCGCTGGTTTTCTCTTGACCCTCCTTGCCTCCGTGAGAAAACGCTTGTCCCATTTCCATTGCTTCGTGGACGACCGCGTCCTCTATTCCTACCTAGTCGTGGCTGGCTCTGAGGAACAAATCCCTGTCTGGAAGTGTCAAGATTTTCGGAAACCTGAACAGGGACCTGCATTTGCAAGACTTCTATTGGTTCAGGTGTGGTCGGATTTCCAGAACTTTCAGTTCCTTGTAAGGCCACAAAATCCAAAATGTTGGACCAGTAGACCTTCTTCTGGTGCAGAGTCTTGTTTTCCGTTATTATCCTCGCTAGGTGTTGTGACAGGGCTGAGGGGACAGTCTCGAGGTACTTCCTCCTTAACTCCTTGCTGGTCTCGATGTCTTTCTGAGGGAATGCCCTTCGTGCCAATGTCTCCAAGCGGGCCGCATATACATCGGGAGATTCCCCTGACTTCATTTTGGCATTCTTGAATTCGGCAACCTTTCCAGTGGTCACGGTCTTCTTGATTCTCTTATGCCATGTTAACAGTATTTCCTTCATGTGGTCATATTCGATACCACAACCCCCATAAGCATGGTACAAGTCTTGAAGTTTTCCTGTCAAGTGCTTTCCTAATGTTCCTGTCCAATCTCGTCTTTCACAATTATATTTTGAGGCACAGTGGCGCTCAAACGCTTCAAGATATTTGGGGAAGGAGCGCCCACTGTTGACATTGAAGTCATCCAATTCGGGAGCGTTCATGGGTGTTAGCTGCGGGACCCTATGATGATATTTTCTGGATGATGGGTATCTAGGCCGCGTTTCCTCCTTCTTGACCTTGATTTCGTCTGATGAGCTTGACTCCTCATTATGAGACGATTCGGAACTGTGGTTATGAGGTCTGTTGAAACTGACGTCTGAATGTTTCCTTGTTCGAGGATCCTTGGATGGCTCTTTTCTGACCTCCGCCTTCTGCTCCATGTCGTTATCTGGTACAAGGTCTTCATATTCCTGACGGGCACTCTGAAGTTCTTGTTCCTCTCTGGCTGCTTGTTTTCTCTCCAGTTGGTTCACTCGTCCTTGCCAGTATTCACTTCGGGCCACAAGATCGTCAGATTGTTCCTCTCTGGCTGCTTGTTTTCTCTCCAGTTGGTCCATTCGTTCTTGCCAGTATTCACTTCGGGCCACAAGATCTTCATTTTCTTTGGACAACCAGTCATATTTCCTTTCCAGACCGTTTCAAGGTCCACCAACCGCTGCGTCCAGTTCTGCTCTGATTCTAGAGCTTGTTGTTTCTGCTCCTTGACCAGGTCAACAAGTTGGGCAACCTGGGTCTTGAACTCAACTAAATCTGACATTTTTTTTTTTTTCCCGTCTGTGCTAAGTCAAAGCCGTCAACGTTGGGTGCCTCGTGTTCCCGGGTCTGGGCACCAAAAATGTTGCGGTGGGGTTATCCAATAAACCAATGAAGTTCCGAGTCAATGTGAACCACCCGACAACAGTTTTATTTCATGCAATTATTTTCTACCGGTACGGGGAGAAGACTTACTTCAAAACCAAACACCCAAAGGCGGCTCGTTGGCTGAGGGAGGACGGGCTTCTAAGAATCCCTGATGCGGTAAACTTTCCCGGAGTCTCGTTGATCCCGACGCGACCCTCCAGGCGTGATCTCGTTATCCTCAGAACAGAGAAACAATGCGATTAGTTAAGTGTCCCAATGCCCACCGGACTGACCCAACCTCAGGACCTCCCAATATTCCACGAAAAAGGAAACAAAAATGCTCACCACATTCCCGATGACAATGCCGTAGCCAATCAAACTGTAACCTCAACGGGTTGGAAAAACACACGAGGAAAAACCATGAACAATTTTTATTGATGGGTAAGGGGAGGTTACATTCTATACAACACATGAAAGGGAGGAAAAAGTCAGAGAAGCGGGGGTTAGGCAGGGTGAAGCAAAGACATTAGGGTAAGTGGGCAGACAAGCAATAAGGTATATCTTTTACAAATGTACACGCAGTGTCAATCGCAAGAGCACATTTTCATATATATGTTAACACATGGTCACAGACAACTGGACTTCGGCAAAGCAAGTGATCTATCTTCGCATTACAATGGTCAAGAGAGGTTCCTTCGGGTTACAATAAAGATGAATCAAGAAACAATGATGAGTTGCTTCCTGATCCCTTATCTTGAAACTTAAATGTCCTTCTTTTAGTTGTTTTTGTTCGCATACAATAATTATACCCTAAATAACCCTGACTAGGCTAAATGGAAAGGAGGGCAAGGTGTTATTGATACCTGGCCTTAACTGATGTGCAGGTACCACCACTTAAACTTTCAGAAGGTTCTGGGATGGTTGTTCGAGTTCAAGAAGTCAAACGCACTAGATGAATGTCATTTAATTTCTGTCTTTCTTAACTTCTAGCTTCAGCAACCGACATTACACGTATACCCAGTCGCACTGTGCACTTTGCTTGTTGGCCTGTTCAGATTTGGCAAGCCTACCCATTTCAGGACTTCTTAAACAAAAAACCCCTTTTTGTGTTTTGTTTTATCTTTTTATAACATTAAGCCACAATTCTGACGTTAGATTTTATGGGGGTTATGGCATTCAAACCTGTATGGGAGAGAAAGAATGAAGGTAAATACACACAACTACCATGATTCGATAATCAGTGGTCCCAACTACAGCATCTCTATTCGAACAAATCGGTATAAGAACAACTTTTTCGAGAAAAAATTGTCCTTGTATACGAACCATTCCCTCATATCTGAACCCGAAAGAAGGCGAGTTACCTGATGTTTTTATGGAAGGTGACTCCCCTTCCAAACAATAATCTCCCTCCTCCACCCGACCTTCCTCTCCAGCTTCCACTTAGGCCATCATCACTCCTCAGCAAAGGTAAAGTTCAGGTTAAATTTTCATTTATTTGTATAATATTGCATTATTTATTGTTACAGGTTTCATGTATGATTTTATGCATGTAAGTCTTATTTTACAGGTTTAATTAACCAATATTTTGACTTAAAAATGTTTTGTAAGGGGTAACTTTTGGGGGTCTGGAACGGATTAATCCAATTTACATTATTTCTTATGGGAAAAATTGATTCGATATACGAACAATTTGATATCAGAACAACCCTCAGGAATGGATTAAGTTCGTATATTGAGGTTCCACTGTACATATATCATGAAAAATGATCATCTGAAACATTCGAGAATTACAGATACAACTTTATATCCTTCTGTCATTTAATAAGGGACCTGAAACTGAAAAATATTTCTGAAATCAAGATTCCAACTTAAATATTCAATTTGTTAAATTCACCATGTCCTCAATTTAGTAAATATGTACTGCTTAAACATGTGTTAAAAGTGAAGTTCCTACAAATAAATTACTTGATTACTCAACATTCATCATACTTAAAGCACTCTAAATAAATGTAGGAAATAGTGTTTGAATTTTGTTAAGGTCACTTGGATTTAGGGTATAATGATGAGCACCTCTTCCCTGGACAGTTGGTGAACTTACTACACAGATAACATGTTGGAATGGCACCCAGCATTCATCTGTTCTTGATATTGCTGGCTAAGACAAAACACTTTTGTGTGATCTTTTCATGAAAGTGACTAAAACATCAGAATGTTCATCAGAATGATCTTTTATATTACCCACATACATGACTCCAGATTCCTGGGATCTTGGGAGCATTGCTCCAGTAAATTTGACCATGAGAAAAAGTAAATTTGGGTTTGGGTTTTGTTCATCCGCTAGACGTTATGCAATTTTTTTGCGTATACGTTCTTGTACAAACCAATTTTTTTAAATTACAAATTTAGTTATTTTAAGTTTAGTTGGTAATTCCATATTTAACAATTATTTTTATTTTTTGTTAAGCTTCAATGTTTTGATGATTAAAATTTTATTAAAACGTATATTTTTTTAATATAAAATTATCAGGATTAGACTATGTTCCATTGATCTCGGCCAGGTTTGATAAATTGGCCAGATAATTACTTGTGCGGTTTTAAGTAATCCACCATGACTCTAGAATTAAAAAGTTTAGTTAAGTTTAAACTTACTTTTACTTACTTTAACTTACCTACTTTTACTTACTCTTCCTTACTTTTACTTACTTTAACTTACCTACTTTTACTTACTCTTCCTTACTTTTACTAAGTTTAAAGCACTTACTTTTACTTACTTTCATTTACTTTCATTGTACTATATTTACTTACTTTTACTTATTTTGTATTTTTTCAGGTAGTCAATAATCAATAATGGATCCTAATATTGATGAAGTTGGAGAGAAAAGTGAAGGTGTTAAAAGGGGTTACTTTTGTGGTCAATGCAAGAACAAATATTCAAAGAAGCAAAACTGGGAGGAACATTTTAATTCCAAAAAAAATATTTGTTACAATACAAGAGGTCCCAGAGTTTGGGCCCACAGCTTAGATATTGCAGTAAAGAAATACCAGGATGAAGTGCAGCAAAGAGATACGGCAAAGCAGTCATTTAGTTTGTTCACAAAATGTGCTAGTGCTAGACCTTAGAAAAATGAACCAACTTCTTCAACTGCTAATCTAGAAAATGAAACTTTTTCACTAGATGTTTCACAGACTGAAGAAAGTGCTTCTCCTCCACCTAAGAAACAAAAGGTAAGTGAGGAATCTGCGCATCAGACTAACAAAACTGCTTTAGAGGAATTTGAAAATTCCCAAATCCAGAAGACATTGAATGCAATTTTGCGCCTAACAAAAGAAACTCACCAAGCTGTTGTGGTTAATAAAGAGAAGAGTCAAAATATGCCTTCAAGTTCAAGTGTTGCATCCAAATCTAATAAAGCAAAAAGCAACAAATTTGACATTTCCATAGCCCATTTAAGCAAGTGTAAATCAATACAAGAAATCCTGAACAATGATTTGATCAAATCTACATTCAAATTGGTGGAAAAGAATGATCTAGGGAGGGCATGCTGATGATTCATTTTCAGTACCAAGTGATATAATGGAAAACATTGCAAATAGTGACACTAATATGCCTGATGTAGATATAGCTGTTGAGGATGAAGATGATGATAATCAAGAAGATATTGATGATGCTTCTGATGATAAAATGTTTACATTATATTGCATAGCTTGCACAGACCCCAAAGCATGTGCTTCAGACAAACATTCTAACATAAAAGGTTACTTCAATGTTAAAGATTTAACCTATGTATGCAAACAAGGAGAAAATCAAGAGAGATTGTTTAGAAATCTGAAAACCCACCTGAAGAGACATTTAATTAAACTTCAGCATCATCAAAGAGCTGCTTTTTATGAAGTGATGAAAACATCTTCTCGGAACACTACTAAACGCATAGAAGACTTATGTGGCAACATCTTATTCTACATAATGAAAACAAACACTGCATGGGCTCTATATCCAGTACTTCTAGCTGTATTACATAGGTCAGGTTGTGAGGTTGGAAATTTGAATCATAGCACACATGCGTGCGAGACAATTTGTGAGCTATTAGATAATCAACTTAAAGAACAAACTGTAAAGTGGTTCTTAGAACAAACTTCAGTAACAATAACAGCTGACATTGGAACAATTTTGGGATTAAGCATGCTAGTTGTATTAGTTATGAGTGAAGAAGATAAGACTGTAAAACTTGCTGGGATAAATTTAGTACGCAGCAAATCAGGAGTTTATTTGGCCAATGAAATTTTTGATGTGTTGAAGTCTCCTAATCACTTGAAACCAGGGTTGTGGAGTCGGTCCAAAATTTTCCGACTCCGACTCCGACTCCACACATTGTCAAAAATTCGACTCCGACTCCGACTCCACACATTGTAAAAAATCTAAAAATCCGACTCCGACTCCTCACATTTTAAATATACGACTCCGACTCCTCTAGTGTTTCACTCTATAATTATCATAATAATAAGACATTTCATCACCACCACACTAAGTGTGAAATTTTATATTTTATATTTTATATTTAAATAAATATTAATTGTATATTCTGAAAATGTAAAAAAAAAATATTAAAAAAACTTAATCTAGGGGCTATCAATGAATAAGGTTTATTGACCAAAAAACTAAATAACCTAAATGTTAGTATTTAGGATTTAGAAATTAAGGGTGACACAGGACAGAAATTGGAGTCGGAGTCGGAAGTTTTTTACCGACTCCGACTCCGACTCCGCCCTGAAACGTGCGACTCCACGACTCCGACTCCGACTCCACAACCCTGCTTGAAACTATCTGAAGAAGTAATTAAATCCAAGGTATCTGGAATGGTTGGAGATGGGGCTTTTTGTAAGGACAACGAGCCATTTAAAAACAAAATGAAAAAGTTGTTTGGAGAAAATTTCAAATTTCGATGGGACTTAATGCATCTTGTGAACAGAGCCCACGTTGATGCATTGAAGAAAATTTGTAAACTAAGTGAGCTTTTAGACTATTCAGAATCACACTTCAAATCTGAGATCAGGCCTTGACTATACCAATATGGTTCTTGACAATATCATTGGTTTTAAGAGACCAAAACTCAAATCTGATACTCGCATGGTTAATTACGAATTTGATCAATTTGACAGATTTGTGGAAAATTGTGTTTTTTGATCATCTACAAGAGAAAGAAATTAGTGCCAAGTTCTATGTATTGATTTCCTATGTAACAAAGATTATGTTGCAAGTAGCTCAAAAAACCATAGTTAGTGCAGAATTTGTAGAAAATATGTTTTATAAAGGAGGAGGGAAAACTGTTATGTTAAGAGTGATGGAAACAATTTCCAAATTAGCTAATGGAGGAAATGCAAATGATGTAGTTTCTGAATTTAAGCACGATACCACAGGGCAGCAAAAGGAACTAACAGCTGAGGATTACATCCTAAATGAAGTTTACAAATACATCAAGAAACGTTCTGATTACTACCAGGTTGCTGAAGTTGCTAGACCATCCAGAACCAGATCTGAAAGTAGTTTTACAAAAGACTCAGTGATAAATTGGCTGACAGAATATATAGAACAGCTGTGGAAAGGAATCACAGAGAGATTAAAGCATTTTGATAAAGATGGATCAACTGCCTGGAGTGAAGCACCAGCTGAAGGGACATTCTCCATTCTTGGTTACATTGTTGAACACAAAGGATCCATTAAGCCATCTCATTTGACTAAGCTGTGCAGAATTGTGAAGGAGGGTCCAGCTCCAGGCACTAGATCTGCTGTAATGATCACACAGAAAGCCATTGATCAGTGGCCAAGCATACATGGCGGTAAATTCACAACAAATGCCTACATGCAAGGTCTAACATCATCCACTGTTGCTGCTGCAATGAATAAATAAACTTAAGGTGAGTTATAAACTGTACATTATTGTATTATTATGTTTAGCTAAAACAATTTGTAATTGGTATGTCGTCAATTTAAGAGTTTACTATCATTAACCTATCTAGTGGTGTAAGGGAAAAAAAAGTAAATTCAGAGCTGTGCTCCAGTAAATTTTTTCAAATCTGGAGTCATGCCCACATACCAGTTTCTGTCATAAACACATGCTACATGTTTGCCATTTGCCAACATTTTGATCTGAGATATCTGCATCATCATCACCAGTGCCTATGGTCACAGTGGTGTAAGAACTTTGTCCTTGTCACTCTCAAATTTTAGAGGAGAACAGTCCAGGACACTAGCACTTGTGTTCAGTTCCTGACAAAGAACAACTACTGGCTGAAAATCTTCAACTGATCCACAAGACCTACTGGTACCTGCTCCATCATCCAGTAGAGGCTGTAGGCATTGTTCTTCATATTGTGTGGGGCACTTGCTGCACTCTGGGCACAGATTTTGTCCTGGTTTTATATTCATCATCCTGGCAGTCACTGTCTACAGTGTGTAGGGATTCTGATAATCATAAAATACAATTAAATCAAATTTTTCTCAAAACTCACTTGCCATAAGACACAAAACTACAAATGTTATAAATGAATATAAACTTACTGGTATTAAATAGGAATGTTAGAACAATGTAAATACAACATTCAATAATAATGTAATATATAGGAAACTTGCTTGTGATTTTCTTTCTGTGAACTTTTCTTGGGTCTACACAATAGCGTTGAAGATTTTCGTAATGAAACAAAAATATTTTCTCATGATGAGAACACACAGTATCACTGTTTGCCAACAATATATCGCATCTCCATGACAGCAGCGCTTTATCCTCACTGGTTAACTGATCCAACATGAGTATACCAAGTTTTTCTCAGTAAGTCCTTTTATGACAAATATCATGTAATTTCTGTCCAATAGAACAGCTTTGTGTAGCCTCCAACTCCATTTCTGTAAGTATGAGAATTCATGAGATTGGGATAGCTTATATATAGTAGCAAGGATTGCACATGATATGTACAGTTCAGACAAGATTAGGTCATCATATTCCCTGTATGTAATATTGCGCAATACTAATATTTCTTGAACAAACTCAAACAAACAAGTTTACTGTTTGTTAAATAATTATCATGTTAACCCACTGTGCGCCATAGATTGGGGAAAGGGGGGGTTAATGGGGTTATCATATATATGGAGCTTTCACCAAGCCATATATACCAGTATGAGAAATTTCAGGACACCCTCATGGCAACAGCTCACAGAGTGCTGGACCAAGAAGTTCCATCCATTTTTCAGGACATCAGCTTGAAATTCTGGCTCAGATCTGATCAAAAGTCATTTGACACCCCGTAGGTTCGCTGCAGTGAGGGTCATATGACACCCTCTGGCCAATGCAGCTTAAATATTGAAGGAAGCTGACCACCAAAACCAAACTTTGACTGTAGTTTGCCTAAATGTATATGAACATATGGTAAAAATCTGAAAGTGATGGCTAACTGTCCTGATAGGGTAATAATGGCATAAATATAGGCTTCTTTTTGCAAAAATGAAATTTTTCATTTTTTTTTAATAGTTATTGTTTCCAATTCTATAGATAACAGAGAACTTTTGAAAGCATTTCTAACCGCATACACTATGACAAACTGTAAAATTAATTTCAGCTCTTAAGTATAAGTAGTTTTTTATCAGTACCAGTGAAAAGAAGGTAACCATTAGTGAATTTTTAAGCTTTCTTTGATTTTTGAAGCCTTGTATGTGGCAAACTATAAGAGAGAGGTTTCATTTAACATCAAATATGGATTCTATGACTATGGTACTGTTTACCATATATACCACATATCAGTCTTGTGAAGGGATAACAAAAAAGATATGGTTGCCTAAAGTTGGACATTCATGTGATTTTGCCAATGATGCCAAAAAATAAGGAAAAATAGCACAATTTCAAATTGTATCTCAAAAACTATAAGTAATATTGACCTAAAATTTGGGATCTGTGCATAAGTTTGATAGAATTACAAATGATAATTTTTTCAGAATTTTCTGAGAGAGTGACCCGGGGACCTCTAGGTGACTTCATATGGAATGACCCACTCACCATTTCTTGGCAACATGCGATATCTTTTTTCCTCAAAGACATTCCCAGCCTCAGAAAACAAACATTCAGAATAAACTGAGGAAGCAGGAGCTGCCAATAGTTTTCTCGCAATAACACTTACATGAGGATACTTCAATTTGTTCTCATTAGCTAGCTTAGGAATTGTCTTCCCACTCCCAAACAAGAAACTTTAAATTTCTTTTTTCAAGTCATCATCTGTCAGTCCTGCACTACCTGTAACCTTTCTTTTCCTTTTCTTTTCATTTTCACTTTCACTTAGTTCACCCTTGTAGCAAGTAAGAAAATTTGCTGCAATCTCTGCTCTCAAATTTGATGAATGTGGTGATGTACCTGGCTTGCTAATATTTCTGACAGGAGAGGAATGGCTAGAAGAAGATGATCCAGTTTCTGAACCACTATCCAATTCCATTTTATTTTCTTCACTCACTCTCTTTTGACATTGAAGTACCTCCTTTATTTCGGATAGAACCCACCTTTTAGATAAAATTTTCAATTCCTCATCAGAGAAAATAGTTAATTTATACCTTGGATTCACTGCAGTGCTGATAACATGTAGGTGACCATTGACTTGGCTATTGTTCGTAAATCGTTTTTCTATGGCATTTTTTAACTCGTCTTTCAGAGTTTGAACTCCACTATCCTCTCCAGGAATAGAGAGAAAGGTATGTAGTGCTTGAATATGTGGAATTATGGAAGATACCATCGATTTGGATTTGCTTATGGTCTCGGTTATCATATGAAAAGGTTGCAGGAGTCTTAATACTCTCTAACAATTGCCAATCATTTGCATTTAATATTGGGACATTAGGGTGATCAGCTATATAAAGTTGTAAACACCTTTTAAGGGTTTCTATTGTCTCCAACATCAAGTAAGTACTGTTCCATCTTGTTTGAACATCTTGGATCAGTAACAAAGGTGTTACCAACTGCAAGTTTGGCAAAAACCTGTGTTTTTCACCAAAAACCCAAAGCCCATGGGTTTTTGGGTGGGTTTCATAATTTAAATTAAAGTTATAGCTATAATTTTTTAAATTTATATATTTTGTTTCAGTTTTAAGGTCACTTTCAACTGAAGAAGATAGCAGTGTGCTGTTGAAACATATTGTGTTTTCATTTAACATAAAGTGTGGCTTTTGTTCTATTTTGAATCAACATGGTAGCATGTTTTTCTGAATTTTTATTGCGATTTGTTTACAGGACTAGACAGTAAACATTATTCTTATTTTTGAGCATCTTTTTTTCAGAGATCAGTTTTAGTTTATTAATATCTATTTAATAATGCCTAAAGTTAGACCTGCACATACTGGTGTCAGACTTAAAGCTGCTAAATGGGATGAAGTAAAAATGTTGAGTGACCAACCAAATAGAGTTCGGTGCAAATACTGCAGATATGTATTTTTGAAAAAAATAGAATGAGTGAAACATCACTTAAATTGATGCAGTAAAAAATGGGTACAGGCTTGTGATGATGAAGCAGATGAGCTTACAAATACAGCTGCGTCAGCAACTCCTCCTCCTATACATAGACATGGCAGTTTTGAGAGTAGACCCTCTTCAAGCAAATCATATGAAAGCCTGGTTCATGATGACACTACAATTCACAGGAGTGAGACTTAATTCACTTCAACCACTTCTGAATCTTCCATACCATTTTTTCATTCTACTCCAGCCAAGAAAATGCAAGGTCATATGTGGTTAGAACAACTGTAGATGAAAAAGAACAATTAGATTTGCAAATGGCCAGATTTTTCTTTTCAGCAAATATTCCATTTGTAGTTGTAGAGCAGGGGTTCCCAAATTGGTGTTCCGCGGAACACTTGTATACCGTGAGAAGTGTTCCGCGGAACACAATTTGGGAACCCCTGTTGTAGAGAATAAAAAATTTATTAAATGGGTCCAAAATTTAAGATCAGGCTATTCATTCATAATTCATAAGCATTTAAGATCAAGTAACACTTGTGAATAATATATATATATATATATAATATAAAAAAAAAATTTTAAGTTTGGGAAGAACCGATTTGCCTCTATTTAAAAGGGCATATATTGGTGGAAAAACAAAGAAAAAGTGAGAGGAAAGACAGAGGAAAAAGAAAGGGTGGAGGGGACAGTCGAAGTGGAAAAAGACCAAGGACTGCAGGGTCGAGCCCCATCATCCTTGGGTGCTAGGGCCGGGAGGGCGCACGTGAAACCTCCAGGAACAAGCATGTACAAACGAGCACAAAGAGCACTCAAGAGCACGAGCTTAGAACCCCCTTGCGGGGATATATATATATATATATACATACAGGGTGTTTGAAAACTTTCTGTACAAATTGTAATGGGGGATAGGCAACACCAAGACAAACCCTTTTCGTCTATAAGTATATGTCCGCTGATGTCACCATTCGGCGCGAGAGGGCGCCGCTGCAATTGGCTAAAAGGTGAAGTGGGCTAGAGTCGCGCTTGCCGTGGGCATTCTTAAATCAGACGTAGTACGCGTAACATGGAGCGCTTCACGACTGCTGAGATGGCTGACATGCATATGGTGTATGGGTAGTGATGTGAGTCGTTTTTTATTGTGTCGTTTTTTTTGTCGTTTTTTTTGTTTAAAACGAAGGTAGTCTGTTTTTTTTGTTTTTTTTGTTTTTTATTGTTTTAAACTTATTCCATATTTTTCTTCCTTTAATCTAATAAGTATATTAGTATTACCTATAATTTACTATACTACCATGCTTATACGGTTATACCTAGTATATGTATATAGTCATCTTTTAGAAAAACTGAATCACACAAAAAGTATATAATAGAAAGGAAAAACAAACCCTCATTTTTTATATGTATATACCTATATTTTTTAACTAGAACATAAAACATTCTTCCTCATTTCAAACAATATACATAATTGTGATTGGCAAGAGTACCAGTATATATATTCCAGATCGAAAAAAAAAATATTCACCTTTTTTTGAACCTTTTTGTTAACCTAATGTTGGTTAACCTTCATTTCCATGGAAGAATCATCACTAGATTGGGTAGAGCATATATGCTAGTTTCAATATCACAGGTACTGGTATAATATCCATAATACTGGTATAAAACAATAGATATAATTGTGATTGGCAAGAATACCAGTGTATATATATATATATATATTCCAAATAGAAAAATAAAAAAAATATAAATATTCATCTTTCTTTAACCTTTGTGTTAACCTAATGCTGTTTAACTTTCATTATCTGATTCTATTTCCATTGAAGAATCATTATCACTAGATTGATTAAAGCAAATAGTTTCAATATCACAGGTACTGGTATTTATTGCAGATTTGGATGTTGACGAAGCCAATGTAGCACCATGTTTTACTTCACTTTCTTGGAATTTTGCATTTTGGGATATAAATACTAGCTTTGCTGCTCTGTCTGTGCTTAATTGGTTTCTTTTGGCTGTATGGATATTACTGTATGTGCTAAATGATCTCGGAGGTAATGAAAGAGCGAAATAGAGGTGTATGAGTTTGTGTAGGTATATATGTGAGTATGCATGCGTATGTATCTGGAATTCTGGATGTATGCATGTGTATGGGGTATACAATAGATATAAATGTGTATATAAGTATTTATGTATATATTGGTATATATGTATATGGGTGTATGTGTATGTATATATATATGGATGGTCTCGGGTGGGGGGGGGGAATATGTCATCGCGGGTCTAAAGGATAGTTAAGTGGGAGATTCAAAATCTGAGGAATGGATGGGAGAGTCCTGGAAAGGTTGGACAATGGGCAGTCAGCTCCCAGCCAGTGTTCTCGCAAGTTTAATGGATCTCAAGATACAAGACTTTCAGTGCAAGAAAGAGGCCAGTTTTTTCTGTAAATAGGCTGAAAAGGACATTCTATACTGGTACCATATGGCCTATTTTATTATTTATTTATTTATTTTTATAATATATATCATTGCAAAAGTATACCTTATAATTAAATTGGCAATATCTATATTAATTATTAAAAAAAACAAAAAAAAAACAGAAAAAAAAAAAAAACAAAAAAAAAAATGGTTTTTTTACATCACTATGTATGGGGCTGCCAATGGAAACGGAAGAGCTGCTGTGAGGTTGTACTGACAGCGCTTCCCAAACAGACATGTGCCAAACCACCAAACGTTTGCGCATTTGCATCGGCGACTGCGAGAAACTGGAACATTCCATGCAAACATGCATGACACTGGTCGGGAGAGAAACGTGCGCACTCCTGATGTGGAAGAAGAAATCCTACGGCGATTTGAGGACAATCGAAGCGCAAGCACGCGAGGTGTTTCATGTATCCTCGGTGTGAACCACGACCTGGTCTGGAGAGTGTTGCACGAGCAGCAGTTACATCCGTTTCATCGTCAGAAGTCCAGGCATTACAACCTCGGGATTACCCTCTTCGTGTGGAATTCGCACGCTGGTTTCTGCAGCAGACAGCGGTGCAGCCTAATTTTCCGCATGCTCATCAAGAACGGTTCGCCGTCAATGTTTGGGCGGGTATCGTCCATGGCAAGTTGATTGGGCCATACCTGCTGCCTGCCCGACTCGACGGGCGGTTTATCGGATATTTCTTGAAGAAACGTTGCCAGAACTGCTGGAAGATGTTCCTGTGGCTATTCATAGACGAATGTGGTTTCAACATGATGGGGCCCCAGCACACTCCAGCAACGATGTGCGGGATTATCTGAACGCCACTTTTGGGGACTGATGGATAGGCCGGGGTGGGCCCGTAGCCTGGCCACCGAGATTGCCCAATTTAACATGCCTCGATTTCTTCCTGTGGGGACACATGAAGAACCTCGTGTACGAGACTCCCATTTACTCAGAAGAAGACCTCGTAGCAAGAATCGCTGTCGCCGCTGGAACTGTTCCCGAAATGCCGGGAATCTTTCGACGTGTATGTCGGTCAATGCTTCGACGTTGTCGGGCATGCATTGATGCTACCGGTCGCAACTTTCAGCACCTTCTTTAAATAAACATGTTACGCGTACTACGTCCGATTTAAGAATGCCCGCGGCAAGTGCAAGTCTAGCCCACTTCACCTTTTAGCCAATTGCAGCAGCACCCTCTCGAGCCGAATGGTGATGTCAGCGGACATACACTTATAGACAAAAAGGGTTTGTCTTGGTGTTGCCTATCCCCCATTACAATTTGTACAGAAAGTTTTCAAACACCATATATATATATATATATATATATATATATATATATATATATATATATATACACACACACACACACACACACCTTTATTTAGCATTCATTAGTTTTACTGTACTCTATTTGTGTCTGTAGTCTGGATACCATTTAAAAGGCCAATAAAACTTTTCAATTTTTCATAATCTTTATTTACACATTGCATAATTTAAGAATTGTTTTGTAAATCAGCTTCCTTGAAATAATCAACATGCCAAAGCATTCTAATTAGCTACAATTGAACAATGTAGCAATCATAAAAATTTCAATTATTTTAAAATAAACATCTCAGACCAAAAACACAAAAACCCACTGAAAATTCCACTGGGTTTTGGGTTGGGTTTTTGGGTGCCAACCCTGACCAACTGTGAGTATTTCTTTTTGTATCCATTTCAATTCATTTGCAGCTCAGACTGGAATGATTGAAGCAAGAACAAATGTTTCTTGTTTTTTTTTTATCATTTCATTTACTGCCCAGTGAGAGAATAAAGCATCCTTGATCACTAACTGCAGCTGATGAATGAAGCATGATATACAGGGTGTCCATAAATGATTACCCTGATTAAAGTATGCTATAACTTTTAAATAAACACTCGTATTCAAACAGTTTTAATCATAAGTAGATAAACATACAAAGTTTTGATACATAGTTAATAAACTTAATAAGCTTCCACATGTGCTCCCCTAGTGGCACGTAAAATGTCTAAATGGTATTCACACTCACGCCACACATTTTCCAACATTTGTGGGTTAACTGTTGCAATTGCATCCGTAATGCGTTCTCGCAATGTCCTGATATCTGGAACAACTGTTGCATAAACCAAATCTTTAACATCTTTAACATCTTTAACAAGCAGTTTGAATGTTTTCCACCATCCCATTGGAAACTGATGGTCTACCACTGCTCTTTCCCTTTTCCACGTTTCCAGTTTCCAAGAATTTTTTCATCCACAACTTAATTAACTTCACATCAGGTGGATTTTTTCCATACTTTGTTCTGAACCTTCGCTGAACACTAACAGGAGATTTTGTTTCTGCAAGCCACACAACACATTGTGCCTTCTCTGTCACAGACGCCATCTTAACTGAACAGCTACTACAGCGCTCCTAGTGGCGAATGTGGTAGACGAAACACACCAGCACAGAAACTCTATGCGTGTATGAGATCACCCGTAAAAAGAAAATGGATGTAAGATTAGTCATTAAAGCGTGAGAGCATACTGTTTTCAGGGTAAACATTTATTGACACCCTGTATTTGAAGAACCAGTCAAGTCCATTGCAAGCTGCATGTTGTATGCTCCATCTTGAACAATTAAATGAACACTCTCAGGAGAAATTTCCCACTCGCTAAACATGGATTGGAAAGATGTAGCAATGTTCAGCCCTGTATGCAAACAGTTTCAACTCATCTGTTATCCACTGGGCTGTTAGGGAAATGAAAGACTCTTGAGAGTACTGATTGCTCTAAATATATGTAGTAAAAGATAGATGATCTGCTGTGGAAAGCTTATCTGATAATGCAGATCACAATCTTTCATACAAGGTTGGTAACATGTTTTCAACGAAATATTTTTGGCTTGGAATGAGGTACCTTGGTCGCAAATGAGCGATCATCTCAATGAAACCTTGATCTTCAGTGACTGTAAATAGCTGATTATCCATTGCGATGAAGTTCATTATTTTTTGATGGATTTGTGTTGACCTGGAATCATTTATATCCCAAATTTTTTTACCCGCAAAACTCTCCTGAATGGGTATTTGTTTCATAGCTTCTATTTTACTCATTTGGGGTTACTGGCATCTCACCTGGACCCTCTTTTTTTTTTTCTGTGATTCTTCTTTGGCTTCATTATATCATGACCTATGATAGTTATTAAAATGTTCGTGAAGTGGACTGGTACTGAACGTTTTGGGCGTAGTACCACGTTTCACTTTTTTATGGCATAGCCCGCACTCCGCATTTGTATCATTAACATCAAGCGTAATAAAAAATTTCCATACAAAGGAAGACATTTAATTATTTAATTCTAATTAAGTATGGTAATTAAGAAAATACTGAAAATAAATTTGCCAAAAATTTGTCTGCAATACCTGTAAAAGTGTCATAAAATATAGCTAATATTAAATAAAAATATTAATAATAATATAAAACAATTTTAAATATATATATGCCTATACTGGTGTATATATATAAATAAAACATAATATGGTAATCCTTCAATTTAGTTACAGAAAAAAGTGAAACTGCCAAATTACAATATTTAGGGTATTTTATATTGCTTAATTTTATTGCAATTAAAAATGAAATGTAAAATAATAAATTTTAAGAAATTTTGTTTTTACAGTGGCTGAATTCCGGTTCTGGCTGGAAAATTTTCCCTAATTCCGGCCAGCTCTGGTTCCAGTACACCCCTACCAAGAATCACAACAAACTCGGAGGACAAGTATATCCAAGTCACCAGTTTGTGCGACATGCCTCACAGCACCTGAAATCAAACCCCAGCTGAACAACTCCAGAAGTACAACAGTTTCAACATCAACTGTTCAGAGAAGACTAAGAGAGGCAGGATTAAAAGGACAAACTGCAGCAAAGAAACCAATGCTGAGACTCCAGAACAAAAAGAAAAGGCTAGCCTGGGCAAAAAAACACCAAAAATGGACTGTTGAGCAGTGGAAATTTGTCCTTGGGACTGACGAATCAAAGTTCGAAGTTTTTGGATCCAAATGCGGAGTATTTGTGCAGTACAGAGTGGGTGAAAGAATGACACAGTAATGTGTTGTGCCAACAGTGAAGCATGGTGGAGAAAGTGTGATGGTCTGGGGATGTTTTACAGGGGAGCAAGTTGGAGATCTTCACAAAGTCACTGGAATACTGAACCAACGTGGTTATCACAGCATTCTACAGCGCCATGCCATCCCATCTGGACTGTGACTAGTTGGCCAACAGTTCATAATGCAGCAAGACAATGATCCTAAACACACTTCCAAGCTGTGTCAAAATTACCTGAAGCAGAAAGAATGGCAATGTCAGCTCACAGTTATGGAATGGCCAGCACAGTCCCTGGATCTGAACCCCATTGAGCTAGTGTGGGATGAACTGGATCGATGAGTGAAAGCCAAGCAGCCATCCAGTTCTCAGAAGCTCTGGGAACTCTTACAAGAGTGCTTGCAGCAGCTTTCACCAGACTATCTTCTTTCTCTTGCTGAGCGCATGCCTTGAATTTGTTCTGTAATTGCTGCTGGAGGAGGCTATTTTGATGAATCTAAAATTTAGACTTTGCTTTTGGTAAATTGTCCTGATTTGTTGTTATTTAAGTTCCCATGTTTGTACTTATGAATTTGTGTCATGATAACTTGGTTAATAAATAAAAACTTTAAACAAAATTTGAAATTTATGAATATTTCAGGGTGTACTTAAACTTTTGACTGGTAGAGTGTGTGTGTGTATTTATTTATTTATTTTTTTAATTAGGGTTGTTTAATCTCCTTCGCAACATCTAAGGTCATAATATGGAGGGGACCTACAGCTTTACATGGGATCTGAACCACTGGTTGGTACATAATATGAGTGCAGAGGACAGTCTCCCATCCTACTACTACCCAGACCCAGTGTCACTTAACTTCGCTGATCTCTGGGAAATGGTGTTATGACATTGGCCACAATGTAGGCCATATACATATATATATATATTTTTTTTTCCCTACCATTTTGTATTCTATAAATGGGAAATTAAAATGTCTGCAAAGTATTATATTGGGGAAGTTAGACTTTATTAGGTTTTTGATCTCAGTAAAGGTATCAGAAAATTTTGCAGTTGGAGTGTTAGAGAAAGGGGGGTGGGGGTCTTATATATGACTATTAGTATCATGCTTTGTTTGTCAATTCTTACTGCCAAAAGTTCAATGTAGCTGTTTGATTTCTTTCTATAATTACTGCCAGATGGTATTCGTATTTATGTACCATATATAACACAGCCACCTCTTCTTTCTGTTCTGTTGGCTCTGTGTTATAACCATGGATTTGTATTTTTTTTAATTATTTATGCAGTACTCGCAATTATCACTGTTTTCTTGGTAGTCTTTAAGATATGTTACAGTATTAGTACTTTAGCATCACACTTTATTGTACAGTATTTTAATATATACATATATTGTTTTTCTTTTTTCAGAGATGTTTTCATGGAGAAGCATTGGAAAAGTGTCATATCTCGATCAATTTGTGACTACTTTTTTGATGCTCAAAGAAAAGCAAAATGTAATGAAGACATTCCTCCAGTAATCACGACACCCCATCACTACCTTATTAGTATTTTAAGAAATAATATATTTTATGTAGCAGTCTGTATGACAGAAGGTAAAGAAAGTCATTGTATACCTACTGTATATGCAATTTTAAGTAACTGACAGATTATTATGATATTAGAAGACCTTTGCTTAGCTATATAATGCTTTTTATGATTATCACTTTAACGTGTATAGTAGCTGACACAAACTTTATTTGAATGCATTGTTGGACTCTGAGATATACTTGTCATTCACTTCATAGGCTAATGTTTTCATGCTAAGAAGTACAAAAAACATCTTTTTAATTTTTTACTCATACAGTAGTAGGTGTTTGGAATGACTCATCATATGATGTGGTAAATAGTAGCCCCTTAGTTGGTGTATAGTGTATATTTTTAGCTTGTTATGTAGGCTACATTGATAGCTTTGTAAATAGTTTTATGTTAATTAGCTGAATTGAAATTGACATTTTGCAAAGTTTTATTATAAAATATAGCTTATGACTTCGATAACCTCAATAGGCCCAAGTGGATTCATGTTTCCCAAATGAAATGTAAATAGTAGCTACATTTCTTAACATTATATATACACAATGCTGCAATAACATAAAGAAATTGGTCTTTAGACTTAATGGAGAGGGCAACTATGAGTTTATAGGAAATTAAAAGAACTAAATAATTTTAAAAATTAAGGTTTAGATTTTGTTTTTATGCTCCCATTGTGAAAGAAGTTAGGGTTTTTCCCTGTTCATTTACATGAAAGGTTTTTGTGCTTGTTCCAAATATCAACTAGGTCTGTGATATGCTGAGTACAGCCTAAGGTATACACCGTTATAATTCAGTTACTGTACCTATTTGGATGGATTTGAAGTAAAAACCAAAGCAGGCTCTAAGTTAATAGGCTAAGGTGGTGATTTCAGTTTCTTTAACACCATTTTGCCCTTCAAATTTTTAATTATCATTTTCATTCTTTCCTGTATCCATTTCAGTTATAGGAATTCATTCATTTATTTCAGTCATTGTTGTTGTAGTAATTAGTAACTGTAAAATAGTTTTTAATGAACACTGCCCAAGGTCTCAAAGAATTATGAGAAAAAGGTGGTTGTTGTTGCATTAAAAAAAAGTAAGTAATACATTTTAACTTCAACAAAGATGGGTTAGACTGCTTTGCTATCATCAACTATAAATTGACAGAAACTTCAGATTTGATAT
Source organism: Bathynomus jamesi (assembly GCA_023014485.1). NCBI lineage: Eukaryota > Metazoa > Arthropoda > Malacostraca > Isopoda > Cirolanidae > Bathynomus > Bathynomus jamesi. The sequence goes on along the minus strand of JAJOZX010001793.1, from coordinate 364,667 downwards.
GATGAGAGCCAGTTTGAATTACAGCTGTGCTCCCATATGTGTGAATGCAAGATTTTGTCTCTGGGTTAGGTAGTCCTTAAATTATGGTGATCTAAAAATGCAAACATGTGGATACCAAATTAATTTATATTTTTCAATCTATTAGCAAGTTAACCCCCCAAAAAATCAGTAGGAGTTACAGGAAATAATTTAATTTAAATGCTTGCTTAAAGAGTTAACAAAGTTCAATCACCATATATCTGTTGAATATTAAAGGCTTAATTGATATATATATGTATCCTAATTTAACCCTTTACTGCCTGAGGTACCTTCCTGGTTTTGAATTGCCAAGTTATCAATTTAAATGAAGTGATTCAAACTTTATTATACAGTTTTGGTTTCATAAGTTTTTTTTTATGTTGACAAACAGGGCCGGATTTAGGAGTGGGCAAAGTGGGCAGCTGCCCATGGGCCTCCACATATTGACAAGCCATTATCAAAATAGAAAAAACCCGAAACTAGAAAAACCTGATAGATGATCAACAAAAAAACACGCGCATCCAATACCACTGTAGTACATAAACTTTTACCAATTACTATTTGTTGTGTACTGATTATTATTTTGTTTTTATTACTCTTTTAGGCCTACTCTCACTATAATGGAATACCTGAGTAACCCGAGGCTTTCATTTTTTGCAGAAATGAGTGGAATGGACACACACAAGAGTGCACGATGTTTTGAAAGTGTGTGTATGTTAATTATATTATGAATCTTATGGATGACTTCAATTATGTCTTCCCCTAAGGTAGGGGGGCCTCCACATGGAGGCTGCCCAGGGCCTCCACACATCTAAATCCGGCTCTGTTGACAAATACTACAAAGTGTCCACATATGTGAACAATAGGCATTCTGGAGACTGTATATGTAGTCCCAGTGAGAAAATATACTGCTCGCTCTTGTCTCAATAGCACAACTTTGTTCATTTATGTGGACAAGAGTTGCATGTCAGTATAATAAAGTTGGCCAGTTGGATGTCCAGCCTAAAAGTGGCCACTTATGTGGACCAAAGGCATTAAAGAACTAAAATTTTAGGGTACTTTTAGTTTCTTGATTAGAATTTCCTGAATTTTGCAAAATATTTTATGCAAGGTCTTATCACAATTGTATACAGTAAAACCTCCCCTTATCGAAAACGCATTTTATTATAAGGTGGTGTTTTCACTAACTCAGTCTGAGCTGCATGTATTTGTCTCTATCACCATTTCCCCAATCAAGAAAGTAAGCAGCATGCTGATTGGCTCATTCCTAAAAGCTGAGACATAATTGGCTAGAATGTTTTTCCCTCATGGAGAAATAATTTTAAGTAATGCATTTAATATTCTGTATATACAGTACTATATAAAGTATGTATGAATAACTGATGAGGGTCTAAATAGGTCATTAAAATATACACTACAATATTGACAAAGGAGAACCTTTTTATAATGAACAACCTCTCTACAATGACAGCCATTTGGCTGATATATTTCATTATAGAGAGGTTTTACTGTATATCATAATGAGTGTAGAGTGTATTTCATATCCTGCTTCATCCTAGTTGCTGTTTGTTAAATAATGGTTATTTTGCTTTTAGAGCTGTGTAATGATGGTAGTGCTTGATTTAGGAAAAAAAATTAGTGTTTTACACTATATAGTATTATGGTACAGTAACAATAGTCATAGAGTATTATTGTAATCAGTAAGGCTGGTCTCCTGCAGTTTTATGTGAAAAGTGAAAATGCTACATTAAACTTGCAAAGTGTAAATGCTACATTAAACTTGCAAAGTGTAAACTAGGAATAATGTTTTGGTTTTTTCCAGTACCACCATTGTTTGTCATTGAATTTCTTCATCGTGTTGTGGATACATTTGAAGATTATTTTGGTGAGAGTGGAGAATCTGTTATAAAAGAAAACAATGTTGTTGTTTATGAGGTGGGTACTGATAGTGCACGGTAAACCTTTCTAAGAAGGATAGCCTAATTCTTGTTTGGTGGCCATAGCAATAATTGAATCTTTAAGTTCGTACCAAAGTTTAAGTTCATAAATTATGATTGGCAAATTTCCATTCACCAAATAGGATTCAACACCAAACCTATAATACATTCACTGGTTAATCACTTAAGGTACCATCGACTGGGGATACTTGGGACAGTGGGGTTAACTTGGGACATTTAGTTTTTGAGGCTTCAATAGCATTTTTAAATTAAAAAGGGCTGAATTCAGGGGCATTTTTTATTGTTTTATATAGTTGTATATTAGTGTCCCAATTTTTTTTGTTCCTGAAGTTTGTCATGCACACCCCCCTAATTTCTTCCACTCGTGAAAACATGCCAGCAAGATGAATTTCATTCGTGTTCTTTAATTTTAAGGGTCCCCTCAAACCATGTGTTACTATTGCTGAATGGCTACTCTCTACCTTATACTAATTGTAGCATATTTCTTTTCAGGTTATGGATACAAGAAAGCAGGAGACTGTGTGGTTGGTGGGGGTGTTGCGAAGTGAACCCCTGGAAACGCTGTGTCAACTCCCGACAGTGGGAGATGTTCTTCGACGTCTGTTGTTCTTCACTCCGAAGAAAAAACGTCCACGGCGGAAGCTGCCAATGTGGTAGCTGATGAGGTTATGGCGGTGTGGGCTCGGGCATCTATTCCGACCTCCCACAAGCCCAAGTGCATCGAGAGGATCAAGGCCCTCTCCACGGACTACGAGAAGGTTGCCAGAAACCAAAACCGTGGGGGAGAGAAGTAACTGGAGCGGGAAAAGGGACTCCAAGCCAACCTGAATACACTGTTCAAAACAGCTCATGCCAACGCCATGAAACTCATCAAAGTCCCCGAAGATCGAGACTTTCTGAATGACCAGCGAACCGTGCGGAAGATGTACATCGGAGGAGAGGACCTGAAGTTTGCTCGCAGGGCAGCGGAGCGGGAGAAACGCCGAGCAGCTGAAGAGAAGAGGAAGAAGAAAAGCCGCGAAGAGATGGACTCACTGCAAGCAAAAGGAACGGTGAAAAGTGGGTCTTCTTCTTCTTCGGAGTCCATGGCCGAAGCATCCAATGATGATGTCCAATATTCCTCTCCTGGTCCTTCGGCTCCTCGATCCGCTTCCAAGGACGGCCAAGTGTCGGCAAGGAGGATCATCCAATATCCCAATTTTGCTGCAGCCCTGGATCGAACTGGAACCTCAGTACGCCAAGCGATGCACATTGTGGCTCCAGCACTCGCTGCCGCGGGAGTTGAGTTATCCTCGGTCACCTTGTCCAAATCAAGTCTTCACCGTTCACGGCAGAAGTCCAGGAAGAACGTGGCAGCCGGAATCAAGACCGAGTTCAATCCTGATACGCCGCTTGTCGTCCACTTTGATGGCAAACTCCTCCCTGATTCGGATGGAGGGAAATCGGATCGCATACCAGTGCTGGTCAGCGGGAAGAATCTTGAGAAGTTGTTGGCGATCCCAAAAATCCCTGACAGCACGGGACAGTGGATGGCTGGAGCTGTTCTGAAGGTGCTGGACGATTGGCCGCAAGTTCAACCATGGATTGCCGGTCTCTGCTTCGACACAACAGCGGCGAATACCGGTATTCACAGCGGCGCATGTACGATTATCCAGGACCAAATGGACCGCCGCGTTCTTTTCCTGGCTTGCAGACACCACATGATGGAATTGGTAATCACCTCAGTCTTTGACCTGTTCTTCAGGTCTTCTGGCCCCGAAATTGCGCTGTTCGCTCGCTTCAAATCCCAATGGGAGTTCATCGACCAGAAGCAGGCTTCTCCGTTCAACGGCGATGGCCCAAGCGACATCCTTTCGGAATGGGTGGCGTTGAAAAAAGAGCAGATTGTCCACTTCATTGAAGACCAGCTTGAAGTTGGCCACCCAAGAGACGATTACTGGAGTTCCTGATCCTCGCTCTGGTCTTCCTCGATGGTCATGGCAAACGAGATCTCCGGTACAATCGTCCTGGAGCATACCACCGGGCCAGGTGGATGGCCAAAGGCATTTACTGTCTTAAGATGTTCATCTTCCGAAGCCAATTCCACCTGACCGCTCACGAGGTCCGGTCACTACGCAGGATAAACGTCTTTTCCGTCACCATCTACCTCCAGAGGTGGTTCGAGGCTCCATTGACGGCGGACGCGCCCGTCAATGACCTGGAGCTGTTGGAGGACCTAGAGCGGTACAAGGCGGTGGATCATGATGTAGGTACCGCCGCATTGACGAAATTCCGGGGCCACCTCTGGTACCTAAGCGAAGATTTAGCCGGACTCGCTATGTTCTCCTGCAAAACCACCGATGCAGAGAAGACGGCCATGCTCCAAAACCTGCACAAGAAGACCGAAAACCCAAAAGATCTGCGTCGGCTGGAGGGAAAGAATGTCTTGACCGTGAGACGGTCGGATTTGAGCACCTTGGTCACGAAAAGGACTCAAAACCTTTTTCATTGCCTGAAGCTGCCAGTTCCAAAAACCCCCAAAGATCTCGAAGGATGTGCACCATCGTTGAAGTCTGTGAACGACGCGGTGAAACTGGCGGAAGATTTCAACGAGGGCCTGACAAAAAACGAGGAGGAACGGTAGCTCGTGTACCAAGTCGTCGAATACCACCGCCAGCAGTTCCCCTCATCAGACAAAAAGATCCTCTGTCCCCCGAAATGAAATGTGCCATTAGGAAGAATTTCCATTTCCTTTAATTTAGTCATTAGAAAGAATTTACATTTCATTCTTCCATTCTAGAATGATTAATGCTGAGCATTTACGTTTGTTCATATAGGGTCGAATAAACAAGGTCAATGAGGGGACCCTTCCCCTCCTAATAGGCCAATGAAATTTCGCCCATATTTTCCTTTCTTCAAGTGTAATTAATTAAAGGGGGGTGCGATTTGACTCTTGCAAATTTTTATTTTCACATGTGAGGCTGGGACACCCTATTGTATATAGCTACAGCATAAAGTATCTAACTATAAATACCAAGAAGGTCAATATGTCCCACGTTACACCACACCCACTATTCCAAGTATACCCAGCTAATGGTACTGTAGAGTATTATTGCATTCTGATATATTTTTTAATTTTAGCTTCTGGATGAAATGTTGGATAATGGATTTCCTCTTGCAACAGAAAGTAATGTACTCAAAGAATTAATAAAGCCACCAAACCTTCTTCGTACTATCGCCAATACAGTCACTGGAAAAACAAAGTATGTAGCTACATTACAGTACACTTAATTACATTTAGTTAAGGTTACTGAGAAGCCATGTCAGCTCCATTGCAGAATGTTTATATGTAAATACGTACTTACGTTATCGATATAAATTAGCTTTTTTTTAACATGAATTTTAAGAGTTTTTGTACTATGAGCGTTTGCTAATCTTTCATTTAATCCAATCACATTACAGAAAGTATAGGTAAGTGACGAAAAGAAGGTAATCCTCAAATGGTTCACTTCTAAACTTTTCTCTGCCACCACTGTTCACATTATCAAAGCTTAAGTAACGGATTGAACTAGAACCAGGAGTTGATATTGTAGTTTGGTTACCAAGATTGCAAACTTAGAATTATATCCACAATTTGGAATATGTTGGAGATAATAAATTATTATGTTTTCGTATGTATATATAAATGCTGCGTAAGCTATCGAAAGCTAATTAATACCGTGAATTTTTTATAATACCAGCATTTAATGACTATGTAACAGCTATTGTAAAATCTATTCTTTTTAATGACTGAAATTCAAAGCATAAACGTTATTTTTTCATTTCCATATGAGACACAATATTAGAAAAACTTGTTACTGTATGAAAAGGTAAACATAACCTTCAGACCTTATTTTAGCACTACATAAAATCTCCACCTTCTGAAAGGAAAACAGTACCTATTTGATTTGAACTTATTTTAAGCTAGTTAGACTCAATATTACACTAATTTTAAAAAGTTCTTCATTCTGCCTTACAAGTTTAGAGCAAAAATGTGGCTATATGAGCTTAACACCATTATAAAAAAAAAAAAAGATTAAAGCTCCATAGTGTTTGTCATCATGGCTTATGATGATATCACTTCGTAACCTGTGCTTCATTTATCAGTGCATGTCTGACTCTCCTGTGAACTAAGGCCGCTCTTTCTTATTCAGTTTGGCATACTAAGCTTGATATTTTTTTCATTTTCTCGATAAAGTTGAAGTTTTTAATAATTTGTGTATTTGCTTACAAGTTACTATTGTAATTTTGTAACAACTATAACAAAATTGTTAAAAGTAGTTCACTCGCATAATTTTTATTTCTTGAGTTAGCCTCCCTGAGTGACTGTGATAGGCTATACACTTTAGATTCATTTACAAACTCTATTAGACCTGTATAATCTAACAACTTGTACATCGAAGTAATTTGCTTCACTTTCCCGTTATTGGAGACCTTTGAACGCACGTGTAAAATTAAAAGCTGTAGTTCCTTTTTCTGTATCTGAATTGGTATGGTACCCAAACCTTTATCGTTTCTTAATCAGTGTCAGCGCAACTCTACCCACTGGTCAGTTGAGCAATATTCCATGGAGAAGGTCGGGTGTCAAGTATACCAACAATGAAGCTTACTTCGACGTAACTGAAGAAGTAGATGCCATCATTGATAAACATGGAGGAACAATCACAGCAGAAATTCAGGGAAGAGTAAGTGCAGTTGGTTATTCAAGTTTTGCCATATAATACAAATCTGGATGCAAAAATGTCTTTCAAAATTTTTTATAGGATTTATTTTGTTAATAATTCTTAAATAATTTACTTCTGTTTTGTTTAAGCTTTTTGCCTAATACTCAGACCATGAATAGGTCCAAGGCCTATTAAGTTTCAAAAAATGGGCAACAAATGTAGCTAGCACTGAAATCTAAATGGGCTTTTTTGTATTCATAGTTTAACCTAATTGAATTGCTGGCGGGTACTTATATTATAAGTAGGGCAGTCAAAAGTTGACCGAAAAAATTAAGAAAGTTGACCTTACGAATTGAAAAAATTGACTTATAAAGTTGCCTTTACTTTCAATAATAAAAACGATACTTTAATTACTTATTCTTGCTCTTCTACATCAGTTGACCGATTGTGGTAAATTATGAAGTATTTGCCGACATTTTCTGGCAAAAAATTGCGATCCTTACTTAATAATTTATTAAGCATGGAGAAAGATCTCTCTACAGCGGCAGCTGTTGGTTGACATTGCAAAAGCTGACCATAAACTGTTGGTGAGATTTCAGGTCTACTGAGGTTAATTATTTCAGAAATACCATTTGTCTTGAGTCTTGTTTCAATGTATTGTTTGACTGAACACATATCTTCGCCAAGGTTGATAGAAGAAATGGTTTCATATGCCTCTCTAATGGTGCAATCAGATGCTTCCATCCTAGTCACTAAGCTAGCAATCAAACTATAATTCATTTTGATTGACATTAGTTGCTTTGGCAGTTTTTCATTAGCAACACTCTCTTTAGCCTTCTGAACAATGATTCCTTCATCTTCAAAATTTTCCACAATTGTCTTCACATTTGGAAAATTGTCTGCATAATAAAAAGCAGCGTTCAGCCAGCTTGCCCAACGTGTTACAATCGGTTCTGGAGGAGTTCTTATTTCAGCAAACAATTCCTTCCTTCTTTTGTTTTTAAGAGTAGAAGCCTTGACACATGCAATTAAAGTGTCAACATCACTATAAAATGCTCTTATTTGCATAGCACAATTATGTAACAGATGCGCAAGACACATTACATGGAAAAATCTTGGAAAAAGTTGCTTGAGTGTCGCTCCAGCTGACACCATGTAACGAGCTGCATCAGACAGAAGTAAACAGAAATTTTCTCTTGGTATCTCGATTTCTTTTACAGTATCGTCAATCTTGTGTATGACAGTTCGTGCATTAACATTTCCAAGAAGAACATCGCACCTGATTAAATATGTTTTCTTGGGAACATCAATAGATCCAGCAAGTATGTTCAAATATTTTAAGCCCCTTACTTCACTTTCATCAACAATTAGGAAAACTAATTTACCCTCTAGCAAATGTTTTATTCTACTTAACTCGCTTTCTGCCTGTTTCATTGCTATTGATCTGCAAGTTGACACGCAAGGCACTGCTACACCTAATTCAGAGAACAATTGTTTCACATGAGGGTTGCTCAACTTATGAAGAGGTATGTTGGCTGACAGAAATGTAGTCACAAGTTTTTCCGAAAAATCTGAAGACTTGTACTTTAAAAGGGTTTGCGTCTTTTCATTTCCCACATTTTGGTCTATATCACGCTGGTGCTTTTGGGTAGAGCGATGTTTATCCACAAAAAAGGATTTGTCATGCTTGACCACAACACAACAAATCTGACAGTATAGCTCATTTTTTCCTGAACAAATGAATTCATTAGGATATTTTGCAATTATAGCGCGCACTTTAGCAATAGAACTAACTGCAACTTTTGGCATTTTAAATATCTGAAATCAAAAGAAATCGAAATCAGTGAAATCACAAATCAGAAAAAATCACAAATCAAAAATGGTAACCAGTAACCACAATACATACAACACAACCACATCCAAAACCAGAACGGACATAACTGAATAAGACAAATACGAGCAGCGAAGTTGCCAGTTAACCAAAAAGATGCCAATTTTTAGTTATTTTAATTATTTATTCCAAAAAATTGACTTTATTTACCTCATTGCTATTTTTTGACCTAACAGGTAAAAGTTGACTTTTGGTTGACCTATTAACTTTGGTAATATACCCCCTACAGGTGTTTTCATTGCATTTTCAGTCGTTTCAGCGAAAAGTGCCCCATAGGAAACAATTTGACTTTATTGACTTTTGACCGCCCTAATTATAAGCTTATTTTGCTTTTCAGATTGACTGTTACGTAAAATTAACTGGAATGCCAGATTTAACTCTGACTTTTGTGAATGCGCGAATATTTGATGATGTTTCTTTTCATCCCTGCGTTAGATTAAAGCGTTGGGAGGTCAGTAGTTTTGTATCAACTCTTTTTACTTCAGTAAAAATGAAATTCTTATTTGATAGTAACTTTCTTATTTGAATAAATGTTGGATACTTTTCGTCGCGGTTTTAGTATTTTCCTTTAGTAACCGAATTTTTTCACGTTGTACCAGTCTGAACGCCTGCTTTCGTTCGTTCCTCCGGATGGGAACTTTCGGCTCTTCTCCTACCATGTCAGTTCGCAGTCAATCGTCGCTATTCCACTTTACATCCGCCACAATATATCCTTCAGGGAAATTGGAGGAGGAAGGCTAGACATCACAGTTGGACCAAAACAAACTATGGGCAGAACGGTTGGTGGTTAGAGGAATAGATTTTTTTACAGTAAGGCTCGAAGTATTTGCAACCATTAAAAAGTGTTAATAATTGTCCGAGGAGGTTAAGGGTCATTTATATCGAATTAAATATTGGAAGGCTGCAATGCTTGACCCTCTCTCTTTTTACTTGTGTGTAGGTTCAATCCATGTTACGATTGTGCGCGCAGTTTGAAAATCTGCTGAATTGACTTAATCTCCAATCTCTTTAGAGGTTAAGTGGAACTTAATCATCAATTTCAGTATTTTGCCACTTAGTAGAGCTACGTTGTGGTCAATATCGTAACAACACCGCTTCCCGTTGGTCAGCGAGGTTAAACGGCATCGAGTCTGGATAGTAGTTGGATGGGAGACCGTCCTCCGCGTCAAGATTATGTAGCAACCCGTGGTTTGAATCTCGAGTAAAGCTAGGTCCCTCCGTCATATGACCTTGGATGTTGTGAAGGAGGTTAAACAACCTCATCATTACATTTTTGCTAAGTAGTAATCTTTTCGTTAAAACTTATTGACAAGTTTAATCAACTAAACCATAATAAAAGCGAACACTCGTCTCTTGACATTAGTCCTTAATATAATATACTATGTGGCGCAAAATAAACGTCTTCGTTTTAAGGCAGGGCTGGGTACCAGCAATATAAATGATACTGGTACGATAATTTTTAACTCAATTGGTACTGGTATTTGTGACTTAGTGGTACTGGAAAAACAACTCTAAAATGGTACTAGTTGTGATATTGGCTAATAGTTACAGGGCCTACAAACACTTTATACATCTAGAATCTAGTTTTAATATTACAAAAATTAAATACTATTTTTATACAGTATATGCATAACTAAAGAAAATTTTTAACCTTCTGATCACTGTAGAATCTATCTTTAATATTGCCAACATGAAATACTAGCTATTTCTTATATATGCATTATGCATACCGTAACTAAATAAAATTTATAATCCTCTTCATCACTTTTTAAAAAAAGTTTAAATCATTTAACTGAAATTAGAAAAAAAAAAAATTGTCTGCTTCAGTTAAGTCAATTAGACTTCAAAAACAAAATGTTATTAAGGAGGTTTCTGACAAAGATGACCTCAAATCATTGAGAATGAAATGCATAGATAAAAGCAGCCTCTCCACACTGACTTGAGTTGGAGGAAGGGCAGAAACTATTTAAGTAGCTTATACTAAAGGATTTGGTCGTTTGGCTTCAGGTTTTATAAATTCGGTAATAAAAATATAGAATAGTTCTTATAGGACCTAGAGCACTGGTTCTCAACCAGTGGGCCATGGAGGTTGGTCATAGCATACCTTTTAAAAATCAAATTCAAATTTAGTAGTAGTATAATTTTAATAATTTTATGAAATTATTGGCATATAACTATTTACATTATTTTACATTATATATATTATATTTTACATTATATTTACGTTATTTTTCCATGAATTATTTGAATCAGCTCTAGTGGGCCATCGCCTCAAAGGTTGGGAACCATTGGCCTAGGCCCTAGAGTATCAAGGAACTTGAGAAAGGTTACTTGAAAAAGATCTGGATATGGTTGGTGTTTTGAATGAAAATATCACCAGATTATGTGGTATACCAGCCGCTTTTAACAGTTAATGGTACTTGAAACTTTAAATTAGTGGTACTGGTACCAAAATCTAAGTGGTAGTTACTGGTATTTGGTACTGATACTGGTTCCCAGCCCTGATTTAAGGCGCTGTAGTTCTACATGTATTTATTTCAGGGTGCTAAAATTTATAAAACCTAAATATATTTAAGTTTATTCCATAAAAATTTTCTGAAGTATCACAAGTGGAAGTCAAGTTATAAAAGTTTCAAATTAGCGTTTAAAAACTTTTCTAAAAATGAAAAGTAAGATATGAGCAGGTGCTGTCTGTCCTCTGGTAGAGGAATTTAGAACTACGACGCGCGTGCATATCAGGCTTAAGCCTACATTGTAGTATCTGTAATAATATCAACTTTATTTTTATTTTAAAGGAAAAGTTGTTGGATGTAACCTCCATTTTGGCTAATCACTGTGTGGACACGTCGTTTCCATTGAAGAATCGCGGCCTGGATATACTCTCAGATTTTCTGCGAAATCCTGCAGTGTGTTCAACGGTGTCTGGTACCTTGCACCTCTTATATCAATAATGTATGGCAATATTATGCACCACCTGGTACCTCTTTCTTGTAGCGCATTCCACACAAAATAGTGTAAAGGGTTGAGGTCTGGTGAATGTGGAGGCCATTCATTAACTGACGAAATGAACCTTTTCGGAGAGTTGAATACAGCTACAAGGTGTGAAGGGGCGCAATCCTTTACGAAAATGAACCACCAATGGGACACAGTCGTTCACACATTGAGATTATGATTACTGTATTTGAATGTTACAGTTAGGCCGGGTCGAAATTTTTTATTTCTTACGTACATAGTGTGAGGTGGTTCAATCAATCATAGTAACACCCTGGTAAAATATTTTTTAATTCTGAGGACCCCTACCCCCAGCTACCGGCTTGTTTTTTCAGAAAATTCGTAAAATTAGAGATAATTTGCGATTTACTTCGAAATTTTTTTATTATTACAAAAGTTCGCTTATAAAACAGTTATATTTATTTTTTAATGGAAAAAAAATTTTAAAATACAAAAATGCATGAAAAATCAAGCATATTTTCTAAACTTAAAATCCTCATATCTTTTAAGGTAGCGTTTATAAGGGCTGCTGTGGCCCTATTGCTTACCCTATATCTCTTAAGTTTTGGCTAAATTTTCATAGGTATATCTATTTTGAAAATTTTCTATTAATTCTAAGTCTTCTTCATAATCTAAGTCCTCTCTGTCTTGAAAATCGACATCCTCATTTTCATTATCATCTTCTATCACTTCTGATGATACAAATTCCCTTCTTTTCCCTTTCCTGTGCTTTTTGGATTTTGCCCAACTTTCTCAAATTACTTGAATTAGTTTTTTTTATCAATTTTTCCTAACTGGTTTTTTCTTTCTTTTTGACCAATAAAAGCTTCCCATTCTATAATAGGTATTTTATGTTCACACCTACAAAGTTTTCTATCCCTTATGCCTTTATCATAACAGTGGCATGGAGATATGTCAAACATCTCGTCATATTTCTTTAATTTTTCATAGTTTTTCATTTCTTTTTATCATAGGGCATTTAGTTAACTTATCAGCATCTTCTATAAGTCTAGTAACTCTAACATAAATTCCTTTTGTATCAATTGTTGGGAAAGAAAATTTTTGCCAAATTTCTTTTATATCTTGAACTACTACGTTATAGCAATAATTTTTACTTATTTTACCCTATGCTTTAGATTCTTCCTCTCTAACAATAAAATGGAAGTGCCTTACAACATCAGCTTTTGATGGCGTCATGGCAGATGAAAATTTTGCTGGATATCCGAAGGCTGCATTGCGGCTTCTTTTTCTAGTAGCCATAATTTAATTTAATAAGATTTTAACTATATTTTATTTATTACTGATATTTTAAAATTAAATAACTTATTTTAATACAAACTTTTAACATTCTAGGTACCTAAATAGGAATCTGGAAAGAAAAAAAACAAAAATGTAATATTAGGTCTTATATCTGGTGCTAGAGTCAGCAACGGATTTAAGACCCTACCCCTACCCCCCCTGATCTCAAATAAAGTTGGTGAATGGTCTATTCTGATGTAATTCGTGCCGGGGAACCCGATTTTGGCCATCCGAAAGCAAAAAAAAAATATATATTTTGGGTCGCTATTTTCGATTTTTGGCCTATTTCCCATACAAATTCATATGGAAAAAAGTGAGTATCGGTAGGGGGGGTAGCGAAGGTCCCACAGCCTTGATTTTTGGTGTGGATACTACTATTACAAAATGATCAACCTCACAATATATACCTAAGCAAAATCTTGAACTTGACCCCTTTTCAACTCGGCCTATAATACACATACGTGCCCGCATTTATTTTTATATGTTGTGGTTGATGAAATATAAACTGGTTTCTCCTTCCCAAAGAACGCCTGAGACCGTAATTTTAAGGAGAATTGTGATATTTCATGATAAAAGTGGTGTGGATTAACACTTTTCTTCGGATTTTGGCAATTTGTCGAAATTTGTAAAGTAAAATCTTTTTCGTTTTGAAAGTACATTTTTTACGTCATCGTCAAGAAATGTCCGATACTGTAGTACCTGACATTTAGTTAAACGTTTCAGTTTCTTGCGACCGCCGATAGTTTTTCAATCCAGCTGTCCTTATTATTCTCAGAACTGAGCGTCTGGAAACTCCTAAATTACGTGCTATGGCTTTCTGGGACAAATTGGTTCCTAGCTGATCTTGTAACATCACCAGTTCCTCAACTTGATCTTGATTTTGCCGTGTTCGGGTTGTCCATGGTCGGACACTATTCGTTTTATTTGTCGCAATAGAGCCTGTTGTTGTTGTTGTTGTCCGGATGATTAACAGTCCTTAAATTTCAATGTTTAACTCGGAACGTTGCCACCTCTCTTCTTAGGAACGTGCTTGTTAACAGAGAGATCACTTTTCACTAACATTTTCATAACGTCATCATAACTCTTTAGCACCCTTTTTTTATTTTTGTTTTTACACGAAGTTAAACCGTTGACCAAACACTTGAAGTAACAAACTAACAAACAATTCACAATTTGATCGCAATGTAAGCCTAAACTTGATGCCGATGCTCGTCGTAGTTTCAGATTCCTCCGTCCCATTCGGCACTATAATGTCTTAGGACATACGTCGTGTTTTATTTTTTTTCTAGTGATAGCAGCATGCACTACACAAAGCTTCCCTAACTTATATTTTAGGCACGCTATACGCTATTGAGTTATGCCTCAGCGAAAGGATTAATACAATTTTTATGGAGTGAACTTAGATATATTTATTATTAAAAAAGTTAGCAGCTTGGAAACGCGCTTCCCCTTTGCATGGGGGTGAGAGTGCCCCACATAGTACCTAAACCCAAGCATTGATAGGGTGAGAGGCCGGCCCAATCCAACCCAGGAACCAACAACCGGGTCGAACCCACAGCCTCTTTCCCCACAGTCCGATACAGTATTTAACATTATTATTATTATTATTATTATTATTTTTATAAATTTCAGCACCCTAAAATATATGTAGGCGAAATAACCATTTTAAATGTTACGTTTATTTTGCGCCACCCGATATATATTGAAGCTAGTGAAAATTCCATTTATTAAGTAGTAGTAGTAGTAGTAGTAGTAATTAATCTTCGTGAAAGAAAAATGTTATTTTAGGTATAATAGTTTTTAGTGTATAGGTACCGGATATAGTAACAATTATTTTTCCTTTATATTGGTCAGGTGGAGAATGTAGTGATTGATATGGCCATGCATAGGTCTATAATGAACTGTAATTTGACAATTACGCAAGGCAAACACACTTTCGACCCCGTCACCAAAGTCTTAACATGGGAAATAGGACGGATTGATCCCTCTAAACTCCCCAATATTAGAGGCAACGTAAGTCATTCTGAGTTTAAATGAATTCTTCTCAGTTAAACCCACAAATACTTTAAATCCACAGAAGAAATTAGAAAGGACAAACCTTCCAAATACTTTAGAATTTTATTTAAACTGTAATACACCAACTGACGTGACTCGGTAATAAAGTTCAGAGTAGAGCTTGGCAAAATGTCTGAATGTTGGACACATTGAAATAAGAGTTTAGTTGGCTGCATTAATACGCACTAAATTTGATGGAATTAAGTCGCAATATCTACTGTATTACGTTGTAGTTATAATTCATAGGATATTTTTTATGGAAGAAATTGTACGCTAGCAGAAAAATTGCTTAGTCTGAACTAATACCAGGCGTGTTGGATAATGTTGCTTAAAAAAATATTTAACAATGTTGAAGAGAGAAATAGAGAAGTCATTACACTACTAAATGTACTTATATATTCACACTAATTTCTTGTTGGGCAAAAAAGTTTAAGTGAGCTGAACACAGTGAACAGAATACAATAAAATTTGATTCTCGTATATGGACCGAATAGGTACTATTTGCAGCTCGTTTCCAACCCTCTGGATGTGGCGGAATTTACCCGCTTTAGGCTTTTTATGCCATAGTAGAGTATTTTTATCCGAGTAGAAAGTTATCGTTAATATTTACTTAATAGAAAACATTTTCAGTAATACCAAAAAAGTAGATATTAATACAATATTTTAAATTGGTTAAAACGTTTATTCACCCATTTACTAATTACGCGTACATCCTTCCAGCTCAAACCTGTCGCGCTCATTATTCTTTCTCTTCACATAACCATACAAAGTAGCATACTTCCTTATTCTCATTTTCCAGTGCTTTTTCACTTCGCACTTTTCTTGAACATTCTCCTTTTTTATACGGCCAAACCATTTTACACCAGTCATACGCATCTTTGAGCTCTTTGCCTTTTATAATTGTTTTTGTGTTAAATTATACTCTACGGTAGACCCCTACATTATATTTGTAAACTATTGAAATTGCATTTGGTTAGAGGAGCCCGAATTAAATTTCAAGACCAACAATTTTTTTCTCTGGAGAAGGTATACTTTTAATATTTTTGACCTTCACCCGGTATTTAATATATTAACCAGTGGTTATTTTCATACTTGGTTCACATTTTATAGGAAGTAGTTTTTGAAGTAGTCGCTTATTTGACAAATGTAGATTCATTAGCAAGATACTTAATCATCGAGTTTATTGCTTAATAAACTTATTTTTAATTTGCAATCTAGCATTTACCTTCGATGGCAATATTATCCCAAATCAAGCCACACTGACGTGAATAATTTCAAGAACCAACTGGACAGGTTCTCGTGCAAAGTCCCTGACCGGCCATGCGTAGCTGGATACGAGGGCACGATGAGAAAAGAAAGCAATTCTCTCGCCCACCAAACCCCCAAAGAAGGTGGGATGCTGTAAAGAGGTTGACTGCAGGTCGATCCTAAACCGTCGTTCGAAGTAATCTAAAGTAACCCCAAGACGGAAGTGTTTTTTGCTTGTAACGAAGTAACTTCAAATGATGCGGGTGTATTTTTAAATCTCAAATCTTAGTACATAAAAGCAACTCCGAAACTCCTTTCCTCACAGTGTTGGGGTGAGTTTGCCACAAAGCCCATCTGAGTCTGAGCATTAGTAGGGTGAATGGCCATTGGCCAGCCCAACCTAACCCAGGTGCCAGTCTGAGCCACCAGGACCCCATATCTTAGTACATGCTCCATAATTATTTGAAACTGTCAAGAAAGTCGCTAGTATGAGTTAATAATATCTGTAAACTATTATTATTATTTTGCTGTGCAGTAATTTTGTTTTAGCCGACCGGAGGTCGATTACGAGCTGTTAGATATATAAGGTTGTAACATATTCTGCTCGAATTTTTAGTTTATTCACAAAAATTAAATGACAATGACAAATTAATCATCAATATAATTCCCTTCTTTTTCTATAACTTCCTCCCACCTGTAGAAAAGTTTTTTATGCCACCCTCAAAGAAATCCCTTGGTTTCGAGTTAAAAAAAGCGATCATTTCGTTCTCGATAGCTTCCCTGGATTGCAACATTTGTCCATCTAGGTGGTGGTGCAGACTTCTGAATAAATGGTAGTCTGAAGGTGCGATGTCCGGAGAATAAAGTGGATGAGGCATTTTTTCCGAACCAATGTCTCCAATTGGGCAGTGGTGATTCAAGCAGTGTGAGGGCGCGCGTTATCCTAGTGGAATAGAACACCTCTGCGATTAATTAATGCGGGACGTTTTTCTTGTAATGCCATCTTCAGTCGTTGGAGTTGTTGGCAGTAGACTTCAACTGTGATTATTTGGTTATCTGGCAGAAGCTCAAAATGAATAATTCCTTGCATATCCCACCAAACGCATAGCAAAATTTTCTTTGGGTGGGGTCCATTCCTTGGCTGAGGTTCAGGCTTTGTTTCACGGCTGAGCCACTCATGTCAACTTAATATTGTTATAGAGGACCCATTTTTCATCCCCAGTGAAGATCCGATTCAAAAACGGTGCCTGCGGTTGCCGAGAATGCAGTGATGTGCAAATATCGATTCGATGTTGAAGATTCGCTTGTGACAAATCGTGCGGAACCCATTTTCTAACCTTCACTACTTTTCCCCTTCACTACTTTTCCCACAGCTTCAAATGACGATGAATGGTCATATGGCTTACGCCGAGTTGCAGGCCAAGTTCTCTCACAGTTACCGTTGGGTTTTCCTCCAATGTTGCTTTGAACAACTCTTCATCTAACTCATTTGGTCGTCCTGTTCGTTGATAATCTTTCAGACTGAAGTCTCCATTTCTGAACTTCTCAAACCATCTCCTACACATCCATTCGCTCACATCATCATTTCCATAAACTCTTTGAATGTTTCTTGCGGATTCACTCGCGTTAGATCCTTTATGGAACTCATACAGCATCACATGTCGAATATGCTCTTTCGTGGGCTCCATGGTTTTTTAATTACTGTAATATCGTAGGGGTGGCGTTGTAACTGTATGAAAACCAGAAAAAAATATTCATTAGCCTAATCCTACACTAGCCTAAGTAATTCTGTATCATCCTGTATCGTGATAAAACCTGTGCGAACCTGTCGCCGCATGTATTTTGCAACATTTCTACAACTATTTCACATTATCTTGAGGTTATTCTATTATCTATCGTCCGTCTTCTAATCGAGTAGAATTTGTTACAACGTGATATATATATATATATTTTTATTATGCAGGAAGGAGGGGCCAAGGGCGAATGCCCGCCAAAGCGCCTCTACCCCGTAGAAGAAGAAGAGAGCCAAAACTAAGGTCCAGGGTTTTCGAGATGACTAGACACTGCGTTTGAAAGATTGAAGGTCATAGACGGAGGAAGATTGTTCTAGAGTTGACTGGTTGAGTAGATGAAAGATTGAAAATATCGTTTAACCTTTGCGTTAGAGAGTTGGATAGAAAAGGAATGAGAAAATGTCGAAAGTCTGGCGCTGCTTGCTCTCCTTAATTAAAGGAGGAGGCATGCAGTTCGAGAGTTCAGAAGAGCAGTGTCCGTTATAATAGTGATAGAGAGAGAGAGCTAATGTTGCGGCGGATTGATGAGACGAAAAGCCTTTGATTCCACCCGGTCAAGTACGGCTGTGTGGGTTTTGCCACCTCATACATGAGAAGCATACTCCGTATAGGGGGCGACAAGACCCCTGTACAGAGACAGCAACTGAAGCGGGGTGAAGAAACCGCGGAGGCGGTACAGCACACCTAACCTCTTAGAAGCTGTTTTGGAAAGAGAGTATGCGAGATCTTTCCAGGAAAGATCACGAGAAAAGGAAATGCCAACAATGTTAAGAGAAGAGGAAGGACTGAGTTGTGTGTTGTTGAAGGTAAGGGGATAGTCGTGTGGAAGATTGTGACGAGTAGACGGATGGAGGAACCGAGTTTTTGAGGCATTGGAAACCAGAAGGTTTTCTCTGCCCCAATCAGATAGCAAAAAGATCAGAGGTCAGGTGGTCCATAGCCGTCCTACGCGAATCATGAAGTATGGACGCTTTGGGAAGCGAGTGAATTGAAGAGTGGAATCATCGGCAAAGGAGTGAGTAGGACAGGAAGTGCGAATTAAAAGCTCATTAATAAATAAAAGGAAAAGAGTAGGTGACGGAACAGAACCCTAAGGAACACCACTGTTGATAGCTTTAGAAGAACAGTGGCCATCTACAACGTAGCTATAGATCAGCCAGAAAGGAAATTAGAGATGAAGGCACAGATAGAAAGATAGAAACCGAAAGAGGGCAGTTTCGAAATTAAAGATGTATGGCAGACTCTATCAAACGCTTTCGATATATCGAGCGCATAGCAAAAGTTTTACCAAAATCCCGAAAGGAGGATGACCAAACAGTCGGAGAAGATCGCCAGTGGAGCGTCCCCCTTACGGAACCCATCCTGATGATTTGAAAGAATAGTGTAAGATAGGTGTTTAAGAATCTCCCTTTTTAGGATAGATTCAAAAACCAGAAAGGCACGAAATCAACGCAATTGGACGATAGTTGGAGGGTTGAGAGTGGTCACCCTTCTTTGGGACAGACTGAATGAAAGCGAACTTCGAGCAGAAAGGAAAAGTACCAGACAAAGATTTACGTCGTCGCAAAGTGTATCAATTATTTGATTTACCATTCAAGTTTTTGCATTTTCTGAAACATTTTGCAGTGGATAACAGCCGTGCAAATTATTTCAAAATTTGAAGATGTTTTTTTTTGCGCTTTAATAAGCTACTTTAGCTCAGATTTTGAGACTTAGAAATTTTATTGTTGTGGTGGTCAGGACTGAAATGTATGAATTTTAAAGTATATTGTAATTTAAATGGAAAACTTCACTTTTTTTTACGTGAAGGTCGAAATGTGACAATAAAACCCACACTAATAGATGGACAACAGTTTCGATGCCCACTGACATCATCTTCGGGTGGATACAGAAAAACGAATGAACAAAAGTGACTAAGGAAACAGTCCAGGAAAAGGTAAAAACATTCTAGAATGCGAGACCATTAAGAAATTCACACCTAGGTTAGATCCCGTTCACCCGACACCGGAAGGGATTTTTTGACCAACAATCTCATTAAAGGGTCCAGCTTATAAGTACTTTCGCACAAATTAAAATTATCATCATCATCTCTACATAGAGATTCTATTATTTTTCTTTTGACATAATTATTACATTTATAAAGTAACTTACTTGATTTCCAATCTATGGCATAATTATTTTGGTTGGCGTGATAAAAAATTGCATTATTAGTGTTAAACATCTGAAATTCTGAAGGCATATTTATGTTCTTTAATACGAGTTTCAGTATTTCTTCCAGTTTCTCCTACATATACTATATCACAATTTTTACAGGGAATACTGTAGACACCAGCTTTCTCTTGTTTTGTAAGGTTTTTCATAACCAATTTACTTTTTACAGTAGACGAATATTTGAACGCCAAATCAAACCTAAAATCTTTCGTCAAAGGTTTTACACTTTCTAAGCCGGAAATGTAAGGCAAACTCATATATTGTTTTTGGTTAACTAAAAAGTTTCCGAGGGGCATAAAAAGATTTCCTGGCTTTAAAATACATTTTTCTAATAAACCACTCAGTATATTTTAAATCCTTAAAAATGTTCCAAATCTTTGAATTTTCTGAGTCCAGCAAATGTGGACTACAAATCCCGAGTGCTCTTAGAAACATGGAAGAAATAATTGAGCTTTTAATACGACCATGATGATATGAAAAATAATGAATATACAAATTACAGTAAGTGGGTTTTCTCTAGACAGTGAAATTGGGCTTTCCATTTTTGTTAATGACCAAAACATCTAAAAAAGGTAATTGTTTGTCGTTTTCCCATTCATATTTAAATTTAATAGAGGGAACAAGATTATTTAATAACTGAAAGAAAATATCAAAGTTGTTTCAGTTGTCAGGCCAAAATGAGAAAATATCATCTGTATAACGAAACCAAATTAAATTACTGGGACATATTGTTTGTAACAATTCCGACTTATAATATTCCGTGTATAATGTACTCAGTATTGGGGATAAAGGGGACCTCATTCCCATACCAAAACGTTGTAAATATTCCTCACCGAAGGAGAAGGCATTATTGGTGACACCGAGTTTTATCAATTCTGAAAATACGAGTGTGGGCATGTCAAGTTCTACGTTACATGTTGCCAATTTTCTACTTAAAAAACTAAGTACATCATCAATGGGAACTTTCGTGAACAATGAATCAACATCAGAACTGATCATTCTTCAACGCTTTTAAATCTAAGGACATAACTTTATTAATAAAATCATAGGAATTAGTGATGTGCGAGCCAGAAAATTTACCAACTAATGGTGACAATTTATCCGCAAGAAATTTAGATAACCTGTAACTAAAGGAAACCCATGTGTGAAATAATAACATGGAGTGGTATATTATTTTTAGATGTTTTGGTCATTAACAAGAATGGAAAGCCCAATTTCACTGTCGAGAGAAAACCCACTCGCTGATTTGTATATTCATTATTTTTCATATCATCATGATCGTATTAAAAGCTCAATTATTTTTTCCATGTTTCTAAGAGCACTCAGGATTTGTACCCCACATTTGCTGGACTCATAAAATTCAAAGATTTGGAACATTTTTAAGGATTTAAAATATACTGAGTGGATTATTAGAAAGACGTATTTTAAAGCCAGGAAATCTTTTTATGCCCCTCGGAAACTTTTAGTTAACCAAACACAATATTTGAGTTTGCTTTACATTTCCGGCTTAGAAAGTGTAAAACCTTTGACGAAAGATTTTAGGTTCGATTTGGCGTTCAAATATTCGTCTACTGTAAAAAGTAAATTGGTTATGAAAAACCTTACAAAATAAGAGAAAGTTGGTGTCTACAGCATTCCCTGTAAAAATTGTGATTTAGTATATGTAGGAGAAACTGGAAGAAATATTGATTAAAGAACATAAATATGCCTTCAGATGTAACACTAATAATGCAATTTTTTTTATTACGCCAGCCAAAATAATTATGCCATAGATTGGGAATCAAGTAAGTTACTTTATAAATGTAATAATTATGTCAAAAGAAAAATAATATCAGGTCATCCCATAAGTAATGTCGTTTTTTACGATAGATTAAGTTTAAACTAGTCCTACTCGGTTTAAGCATAAATTTTCCGAAGGTTATATCTAAGAGGAGATCTATCGTGTTTCGCTACATACTTTACAGACCTTGACCAGTGAAGACGTGTGTTTTGCTTTATGTGAACCCCTCATAAACATGGCGCTATCAGAAGAGCATATCAGGCATATAATGCTTTACGAGTTCAAAAAAGGGAGTAGTGCTACTGAAGCAACGCGAAACATTCAGGAAGTTTATGGCAACGATATTCTGCATGTGAGGAAATGTCAAAGATGGTTTCAAAAGTTTAGGAATGGTGACTGCTGTTTGACAGATGCAGCACGCTCTGGATGCCCTGTTGAGTTTGATGATGACCTGCTGTTAGCCGCATTTGAAGAAGAATGTTCAACAACTGTCGAAGAATTGGCCCAGAAACTCAATTCATCCCCGTCCACCATCCATCGACATTTGCAACAACTCGGGAAAGTGCCTAAGTTAGGAAAATGGGTGCCACATGAATTGTCTGTCGACAATCTGAGAGTGCGGATAAACATTAGTACAGCTCTTCATTTCCGTGAACTCCAAGATCCGTTTTTGCACTGCTTAATGACTGGTGATGAAAAGTGGATACTGTACCAGAATGTTAAGCGCCGTCGACAGTGGGTTTGTGCCGGAGAACCAGCGACTCCATATTCTCCAGACTTTGCGCCTTCAGATTATCATCTCTTCAGGAGTCTGTAAAACTATCTTGACGAGAAACAGTATACTTCTTTACATGACCTGCACACCAATCTTTGTACGTTTTTTGCCTCAAAACCGCCTGAATTTTATAAACATGGCATTGAAAAGCTTGTAGGACGTTGGCAGTGTGTCATTGATTCCGATGGAAAATATATACTAGATTAAAAAGTTTCAGTCGAGTTTTTTTTTTTGTCCTTCAAATTCCGATCTAAAAAACATTACTTATGGTATGACCTGATAGAATCTCTATGTAGAGAAGATAATTTTAATTTGTGCGAAAGTACTTATAAGCTGGATGGACCCTTTAATGAGATTGTTGGTCAAAAAATCCCTTTCGGTGTCGGGTGAACGAGATCTAACCTAGGTGTGAATTTCTTAATGGTCTCCCCTTCTAGAATGTTCTTTACCTTTCCTAGATTGTTTCCTTACTCACTTTTGTTCATTCGTCTTTCTGTATCCACCCGAAGAGGATGCCAGTGGGCATCGAAACTGTTGTGGAAATAAACTCGGTCTATTAGTGTGGGTTTTATTGTCATATATTCTAATTTCTCCATTTAATGGAAATCTCGTTTATCTAAAACGTGTTAAATTTTGTGAAAATTGAAAGTGACATGCTTTTTGTTATTTAAGGTTTTTCTTTTATTTGTGAATTTGGTTTCTGAGAACGTATTTTTTAGTTTCGAATTGTTTTTCCCTTAGGATTGTCGAGAATTAAAATGTTTACATTTTTTAATGTACCTCTATCCCTTTTTCCTTTGGGTGGGTACGATGCTTGAACCGAGGACCAAAAACATTCCGTAACGCACCACCCCTACCTCAAGGATGCATTGTTTTTCTTTTGGTAATAAAGCTAGGGTACGCGAAACGTGACCACTGTTTCCATTCACATATATCTCAAACCGTTTTTGTTCTCGAATTGTCGTTAACTCGAGGCACACTTGGTTCATGTAGCATGCCTTCCCAAATGACAAAACACCGTAGGTATATGCTAATAGTCTTTAATTCTGTCTTTAAATATTTCAGTTGTGTCTTCAGAGTGGAGCGTCTCTTCCGGATAGCAATCCTGTCATCAACGTAAGTGTCATTTGGAGCACTGTTTAGGTTTATTGGGGGAAAAAAAAAAAATGGGATTGCAGGTTTCACAGGTGGCGATACCGATTTTATATTATATATATATATATATATATTTTTTATTTTCGCCCGATTGTTCATTCTGACGAAGATAAGGTTTTTCGTTCCCACCTTGTTGGTTTGCTCGTTGTATCAATTGCTCGGAGACACTAGCACCGGACCTCCAGCTTAACGTGAAATCTGAACCACGACCCGCCAAGGAAATCGCAAAAGTCCGAACCGGGACTCAACCCAACCCGGTCTATCCCAGGGGTTCACAACCAAGCTACGCGGACGGGCTCTACTGTATGTGCGCGCACATGCTAACAATACTTTCTTCTTGAGCTAGCCTGGAATCTTAGGGGTAGAGAAAAAGAACGGCAACAATAAAAACAAAATACTGGAAACTCTTACTATGCTTACGCTTGCAAACGTTTAAAACTTTCACACACAAATAATCATAGAAGGAAGTATGTAGAATAGATGTTCTGATATTTTAAAATGGAATTTTTTAGGGTACCATCGTACGCGAGCCAAGTATAGTTCGCTGTCACTTTATGCGCCATAAGTTGCCGACTTTTTCGGGTGGAGTTTTAATTATCACTCATTACTGGTAATGTTTGTTTCAGGTGCAGTTCCAGATTTCCCAAATGGCGATTTCCGGATTAAAGGTGAACCGGTTGGACATTTATGGCGAAAAATACAAGCCTTTCAAAGGAGTCAAATACGTCACGAAATCGGGGAAGTTCCAAGTGAGAACGTGAAACTTGAACGACATTCTTTTTGTTTTCACTTGTGCAAATTATATAAATATAAAATATTTAAAATGTTCATGTCAAAATTTCTACGAATTGATTAATTTTATACCATTTTCTTTAAATTTATTAGTTATCGTAATTCCCCTAGAATTCGAAAACCAAGTAATTTCATATTCTAATGTTATTTTCATCTGTCATTTGAATTAAATATCTTTTGGGAACCAAACACGAGTAAAAATTTAGACGATTGTTGGTAGTATGTATAGTACTCTTACATCAATTGATGATAAAGATTACAAAATTTAATTGCTCATAATCAGAAAGTTCTAAAACTGTCTTTACTATAAAGTTTAAATGATTTTATCGTTGTTATGCGAATAATGTATAACGCTTGGTACATGATTAATAATTAGTTCTTGTACGCAAATACCAAATCCATTGAGAAAATCCAAGTTATCAATTTTGGGCAAAAACAATTTCGAGAAAGATCATTTTCCGAGTTACTCGTTTGAACTTCATGGCTAAAAAAAAATTTTGAATGTTTGAAATACTAAACTTGGAAATGGTCGACGATCGTGAAAGGTTCACTGAATAATGACTTTCGAAGCATTTATCACTCGGTATGGAATAACTTGGTGTAGGTAAATATATTTATGTACGATGAACGTGCATTATTTTTTTTCAAATTCTTTGTACCATTTTTTAGGACTACCTTTTTTAAATTTACATGCATTAAAATTGAAGTTTTTAAATACCCAAAATAATTTGTTGCGAGCTTTACATATTGGCTCATTGGTCTTTCTTTGTATGAAGTATAAAATGCAATCTCGTAATTTCTAAAAATCTTATGAAAACGTCTTGGCTTCAAATCAATTAAATGTTAGAATGAGTTTTTCTGAACAGGTATATCAATATCCTTTATATATATAATTGAATACGTGTACGGGTAATTATTCTCTCAACATCTCAAATTTTAATTGGTTTTAATATAAAATGGAATTTATTTTAGACGACCATAAATGTGGCCAAATTTCTCGTAGTTTTGGAGAGACGCAAAAACTAGGAACATTCTTTATAGTGGCTGAAGTTCGGCGTCTTAAAACTTGCCAAATGAACTCCCTTATTTTCAGAGTGGAATTTATAAAAGGCTTAACTTTGGTATTATGGTCGAAACAAGGATCATTGCTACTTAACTACAACAATCATAATAGTCTGGAAGCCAACCCAGGATTTTTGTCCTGATCCAAAATTCTCTCTCAAAGTTTTTTTCTCTGCTGATTATTTATCTTTCGGGGTGTATATAATGAGATCCAGGGGTGTGTGGAGGTTACACCCTTGGGCAATTTGAGATATACGAAATATCTGAAAATCAGTTTTTAGCATTTCTTCACAACCACTCATTATGCACATACAAATAATACATGCTTTTCTATGTTTTGGGCCATGACAAATCTAATTTCATGATCATTTTAATGATCATTTTAACTCTAGGATTGATAAACTATGGCGGCCATATTTATCGCAAAATGGTCACTAATACCCACATATAACTTGAGTAACACATTTATTAGAAAATAGTGACATCGTTCAGTATAGAGTTATGATAAAACTGATTCACATACATATATACATCATGGATTTTAATTACTTACAATATTATATTATTTCAGCACACAAAATTCAAGATGGCTACCATAATACACAATTCAGCATTATAGCCATTCCCGTCGATTGCCGTTTAATGCAAAAACAGTGATATAGCAAAAATTCTATCAATTATTACTTAACAATACAAAGGTACACAAATGCAGATTGCAACAGTAGCATCTCAAGAAACCCCTATATAATCATGAAAATAAAAATTACAATGTTTATTATCCATTAGTCACTGTTAGCAAGTTTATCATTCTCAATTTGTTGTACCTGTATAGTGTACTCATTGTAACACGCATTGCCTCCTTGGCAATCACAGAATATTGTACACGCTAAACTACTGTTCTTGCAGTCACATCGCTGACTGCTACACGAACACTTGAGGCGTTTCAGTAACTCTGCTGGGGTCAGAGGTGTGTCACTGGGCACTGTTGTTGGGGTCAGACAGTTAGAGCCGTCTTCCTTTGACCAACCGTGTGTAGTTGGGTCGAGAACGAGTGGGTTCAACTCAAGTGCGTTGCGCCATATAGCAACCTGGAGGTGCACTCGTGCCACGTTCTCCCGGAATGCCTCATTGATATAGAGGCAGAGTCTGTGCTTTTGGAGCACCAGCAGCCATACTCTTGCCCACCTTGGTGGACCATACTAGTCATGATGTTTCCAATCATAAGAGCTGGGAGAGTTCTGTGTAATTTCTGAGAGACAGCTGTTAGTAGTGATTGCAAGATTGGTGAAAGAGTCTGCAGCTAAATCAGTGTCAATATGCTTCATATATGCGGTTTTATCATAATGCACTGCCTTGCATTCAGTCACAATCTGCTTGGCTACAGTTTTTATACTATGGGTCATATCATCTACATCGTCATCCTTCAGCATCCTTAGAGTGACTAAAAGCATTGTTATTGAATGTGATGATATTTGCATAGCCGGGTGAAGAGAGAACTAATAATTCACCACTGAAGTAATTACGCTGTGATACCTTGCATCAGCTGCGTGAAGGTCACTGATGCAGCTGTCTAATCGCACTCTGACTTCAACCGCCCATGGGTCGGCGCGAGCATTTATCAAGTAAATAATCCTTATAGGGTTTCCCATCCTGTTTCAGTGAATGGGTAGTGCGACAGAGATATGCTGGGCGCCACCTATCAGGATGTTTTGGGTCTTTCTCGATATCACAGGCCTTCCCACAATATACACACTGCTTCGTGAAATCAAATGGGTTTCGAGACCGACGAAGTTTCTTCATTGTTTGGGGTTCATCATCATCTCACTTGTGCTTCGCAAAATTAATTACGGATGCATATCTAGACACACAGTTTTTATGGAAATGTATCTTTAGCTCCTCATTGTCTGCTAATTGCTGTCAAGTTGTGTACATAGTCCATCCCCACAGGTCCTGCTGGCCTTGATTATAGAGTGAATACGTGAATTCCCATGGTTACAGGAAGTCTTTATACTGTCATCACACTACTCCCCATATCGAAACTTGAATATGCACGCCTCGTCCATCATTCACCTGGAAAAGAATAAAAACATTAGTCTTCTCTCCTTCATATAATTGGTAATGTGCATATATTTGGCAGATATCAGTGCATTGATTGGGCTCTGTGGTTTTTTAAACATTGATAGGTATAATACTTGGCCCTACTGAGCCCTGTAAAATACATTTTTAATGACAACATGGCCGCTGTGAAAAAACTATATAGGGCTATGGGTTGATTGCCTGTTACCCCTCATCCGTTGGAAATTTCCAGCAGACTTCAGTGGAGAGTTAACAAAAGCCCTATGTTTTTTCGTTAGAGTTATGTATATGTAGGTCTTCGAAGGACCTCTGTTTATTTGCCTTCGGTATTTGCGCTGCCTAATGGTAAAGAAAGGAATTGCCTTACCTTATTATTTCGTTGGGCCTCGCTTGTTTCGATGTAGGGCCGTGGTACGATGGAGCTACACAATGAGTTGACTCGATGTAACTAATATAGGCAGTCACTATTTAAACACCTGAAGGAACAGGCCTATCTTTCTTATAGTTAAGTTTTATATCAAGAGGATTTTACTCGGAACTTATAGGAAGATAAAGGACCTCTTCCTCGCTTGCTTAGAGCATCACTGTAACACAAGCAGCTCCGAGCGAGCCGATATAATATAATCATCTTATTTTTATTATTTGCTGATTTCGCAAAGTTCGTTGACTCTTCTCTCGATGTAATTTTCACGAGTCGAGGTGGAAAATTTTGAACACGAAATAATAAATTTGGTTTTGTTGTTATGCAGGCCCGATGCCTACATATGGGTTCTATGTACATATGGCAATTATTTCATTACCAATAGGCTATGTCGCCAATCCCGAGGCAGTTTTGTAGATATTTAACCCTTTAACGCCGAACGTTTTTGTAGGGTTGTCTAAATGCGTATATTTGAAACGCTAAGTATTCGACTCAGTCGGCGTTAGAGGGTTAATTCAATTAATTTATATTTAATTAAGTAGTAAAGGTACCACATACGATACCATGTTGTTAGTGTGTATAGTTTTTCCATAGCCGCCATATTGATTTTAGTCAATCCTAGTTAAAATGATCATAAAATTAGATTTGCCATGGCCCAAAACATAGAAAAGCATGTATTATTTGTATTTGCATGATGTGTGGTTGTGAAGAAATGCCGAAAACTGATTTTCGGGTATATTTTCGTATTCTTGGTAGCCATCTTGTATATCTCATTATATACACCCCAAAGATGAACAATCAGCTCAGCAGAGAAAAAAACTTTAACCGAGAATTTTGGGTCATGAGGTCCAGCTTCCAGACTATAAAAAAAAAATCTCAGAATCAGCACTCCTACCAACTGCATCATCTAGAAACCCCCAAAAATTCGTTCAAGCGAGAGTAAGAGCGCTAACACCACTGTTTTAGTTCAGAGTCCCACTAGTTCCTAGTTTATTGCCTTTTGCCTTTCCATCTTATTTAAGTGGTTATAGCACTTAAAACATTCAAACGAAATGAATCTCCTAATTTAGAAGTTCAACAGAACGGGAAAAGGGGTGGGTATTAACTCCACCTTAACAGGAAATGCGAGAGTATGCTCGCTTAATTTTAAACTGCGAGTATGTTTCAAGGTGATAAAACAGACCACCTTCCAAAAATATATTTACAAATTATAAAACGTTCTCTAAAACCTGTATTATGAAGGGCTCTCTTCGAAAGTTATCGATAACTTGCATTCAGAGAAACAAATCTATAGATAAGTAAAATAAATGGGAGTAGCATTTACAACACCGAATGCATCAGTCTTCAATTAAATCTGCTTCGAACACGTGTGCGAATGACTTCAATAAATTGGGAAGTACTTGGTGGACTGGAGTATCTGTGCTGAGTTCGTTGCTTACTGAAGTCACGCCTTTGCCCTCAATCCCACACGGGACGATATGGTCAAACCACTTCAAATTAGTATTACAATTTAAACCCAAACCGTGTGTAGTCACGTGACGGCCTTGGATGCCTGGAGGATGGGGGAAGTGTCCATTAATTTCATACAGAAAAATACAGACCACAATGTTTAAATTTTACTGATGGACTATTAATTCAAGAACTGTGTAGTTATCCATTACATTTCAGTTGAAAAACGAAGCCACTGGAACCTGTCAAGGTTATTCAAGTCATTGAGCTATATTTTATAAATAATAATAATAATAATTGTGCAAAATGTCAATCTCAAGTCAGTTAATTAACATACAACTATTTAGAAAGCTATCAAAGTAGCCTACATAACTTAGCTAAGAATATACACTATTTACAATTACAAACTCACTCTCTCATTGATGAAAACATCCAGTTTTCTTGAAATTAACTAATGAGTTACTATTTACCACATCCAACATCCTGAAAAATTAAAACCACTGACAACCCACTAACATTGAGCCTTGTATTATAATTTAATTTCTTACCTATTGCACAAATTTTTCGATCACCAATCCATATTCCCGTGTCACTGGTCGTGTGTGAATCTATATTAAATTCACGTAAGCACTTGATGACGGTTCTCTCTAAAGCTGAAACATACCTGCAGAAATTATATATTTTAATACTGTACGGCTGATGACGATTTAATTCAGAATGGGTTCCTGCTATGAATTCATTCATAAGCCTTAATATCCTAACACAACTGCGTGTCACCTCTATCTCGTACACTTACAAACCACAATATACTCTGCAGTGAACAATACTGAAATTGTTATTTGCATCTCTTACCATCTAATTCCTTTGCCAAAACTTCTTAGATGAAGAATTGGATAAACAGTTAGCTGTCCTGGACCATGAAAAGTGATAAGACCACCTCTGTTTGTTCTATAAAATTCAGCTCCTAATTTTTTCAATTGCTCCTCCTCTTCTAAAGAATAATTAGTTGTTCTAATGCCAGTCGTATAAACTATGGTATATAATCGAATTAAAATAATTAGATGTCAGTTTTGTGAAGTATGAAAAGGGTGTCCATGAAATAAATATGATGTAAACATCACGTAATGCCATACAAAGTATAAAGTAGTTGATGAATGCGCTATAGTTTAGCAAATTGACACACTCTTTTTTCCACATTAAAATAAATTCATCATTGTTACAAACCTGGAAAGTGTTCAACAATAATTAATTTGTGGTTGGGATTTCGCTTACTTTTCACATTATCATACACCTCTTGCGCGAGTTTTTTTTGGAGTTCCCAGACTTCACAGTATTTCATTTGTCCAAGAGTTTTTATGAATACAGATCTGCTCATTTTATCTCATCCAGTCAATGGTTCCATTTTATTATTATTAATTAAGTATATATTTGAATAATGTTTTATGCTCTAAAAATGAACTTTTATTCTTTTTCAAACCATCCCATTCCAGTGACAAAAGGATCATTTATCATTTTCAGTTTCCTCGTACCTTGCCTTAACAAATGTTCAATTCTCATCATTTCAGTTCTAGGAATTTTTGCATTTTTCCTAAATTCATGGCGAATATTTTCTTTAATACCAGGTTTTGTTTGAGCAGCTCTTAGGCACTGTTTATACAGACTTAAAATTTCAAACTGAATCCTGCTGCGTCTGGACATTTAAACAAGTACAAGAATGGGGGTTCTTTTTAACAAACTTTCTTATATCGTGTTCTGAAAATTAAAGAAATCAAAGAAATCATATTTTCTTTTAAGTATTCTGATAATTTATTAAGAGTTAACAGTTATATGTTTAAATATGTTAATTTAGAAAGTTACTGAAACTGTGAATCATAGTGCTTTTCCAGGCCCTATCAGTAATGCCTGGAGTGGGACTAATCCAAGGATTTTTGCTGAAGACAATAATCTTACTGTAACTAAAGTTTGTCCCATTATCTAAATAAAAAGTTCTTTTAGAAAATCAAGTTACAGTAGTGTATTATATAACTATTTTTCTTCTATTCTTTTAAAATAAAAATTTTGCGAGTAAATGATTTATTTTCCTATCCATCAAGAAATTTTTAAATAAAAGAAAGCAAAACTAAGCCCAAACTGTAGTTTAGTCAGGGCCTAGAGCTACATTTAACTTCCAGATATGAAGGCCTACTTTAATTAACATTGCATAACATAACCTTTACAAATTTGAGATCCAGCTACCACAGACATTTAAGGTTTGAAGTAAAAAACTTCTATGCAGAAAAGCATTTACTAACTCAAAATTACGTTCAAATAAAATTATATACAACTGTATGGTTTTGACACTACAATACTTGTCTAGTCAGTGGGGCTTTGGTACATGTCCATCAACATAAAAGTTTCTAGTGGCTGAAGGTAAAGTTAATGTCATTCCATCCAACTCTTTAGTCAATGTAATTTGACAACCAAGTCTTGAATTATCTCTTAAAAACACAGCTAAATCTAGCATGTCTTCCTCTTCTTCAACTGGAAGAGGAATTTTATCATAATACTCAGGATCAACATACACATGACAAGTGCTACAAGCTAAGGAAGCCTCGCATGCCCCTTCAAGATCTACTTCATAACGATGAGCTAAATAAAGAACATTATCACCCACTTTTCCTCGAACAGGTATTTTATTTCCTTCTCTATCTATATATGTTATATTAACTACATCATCTTCAGTTTTTGGATCTTGCCATTCATATTCTCCATGACTGCACAATGTAGTAGTAGACAATGGCGTGCAAAATTTAGGTATGCTTAGCCCTAATCTTGGCGGCACACCTATTGATCTTAAGACAAAATTCTTAATGGATATGCAATTAGAAGATCTGGTATTCAAAAGGGGATTTCTCAATCTTCTGATGAAATTATAATTTTTTGTAGTAGGCAATATACCCCTACTAATAGATGCCATTTGATCTGCAAAAGTTTTAGATTCAAATTGTTAATTATATTGTACAGTAGTGAACCTGACATGCAAAGTTAACCTACAGTAATTTAGCCCATATGCAAAATCTTTGACATTAATTACCATCTTAAGTTTTACTGAACTATACTAACCATGAAATTAGTTGCATTATAAACTCAGTATGGGGCCTTGGGCGCACAAGCCAAAATGAAAGACCAATGTCTCTTTCTTGTTCATTTCACTTTCTGAGAAACAAGATAGCTACAGGAAATCATTTTAAATATTGAGCCTGAGAAACTGCAACTAGGTGATATTTACAACATTTGGAGTACTTGTTTAGCAAACATTCATTACATTACATTTGGAAAATATGAAGCCACTGGGGCCTATTGGGGTTATCCAAGTCATGAGCTATACTTTATAACAAAAAAGCTGGCAAAATATCAATCTCAAGTCAGCTAATTAACATACACTTTAAGAATATACACTATTTACAATCTACAAACTATTTCTTTCATTCATGAAAGTGTCCAGATTTTTCTTAAAATTAACTAATGCACTACTGTTTACCACATCACATGGCAAGTCATTCCACAAATCTACTACTCTATGACTGAAAAAGAATTTTCATAGATCAAGTCTACAAGTCTGTTTTCTAATTTTCTTATTTATACCCATGAATTATCCCATCAACCTCTGCAAAAAAGTTACGTACATCTAAATTGTCCAAACCTGAAAACATTTTGAACACCTGTATCATATCTCCCCTCATACAACATCTTGCAAAACTAAACATACCTAGTTCCTTTAATCTTTCCCTATATTTCAATCTTCTTAGGTTAGGGATAAGTTTGGTTGCCCTATGTTGAACACCTTCAAGCATACCAATATGTCTAAGGTGAGGGGACCAGGCCTAACATAAGAATCATATAATTTACAGCTGATTTCCTTACTCTTGTAATTAACATTCTTCTTAATGATACCTAACATTTTATTTGCTTTATTTCTAACCTCTAAGAACTGCTTAGAAGATTTAAGATCACTGCTAACTATAATTGCCAAGATCTTTTTCCTGTCAACATCCTCTCTAACCAGTTCCTTTGCATCTCATAATTAAAGTTTTCATTATTTTTACCAAAATGGATGACTCTGCATTTTTTGAACATTGAATTCCATCTGAATTTACTAGCCCAAGCAAGTAATCTATCAAGATCTTTTCATAGTTTATAAGAATTTTCTGTATTTGTAATTGAGGCAACTACTTTTGTAT
This sequence comes from Bathynomus jamesi, assembly GCA_023014485.1. Taxonomy (NCBI): domain Eukaryota; kingdom Metazoa; phylum Arthropoda; class Malacostraca; order Isopoda; family Cirolanidae; genus Bathynomus; species Bathynomus jamesi. Next base: position 330,791 of record JAJOZX010001793.1, on the reverse strand, counting down.
CATCTGCAAATTTAGAAACTTTACTACCTACTCCCTTCTCTAAATCATTTAGATATAAAATAAAGATTAATGAACCTAACAATGATCCCTGTGGTACCCCACTTTTACTTTCTGCCACCCAGATTGATGACCATTTAGAATTACTCTGTTCTCTGTCTTCTAACCATTTCTCTATCCAATTTATAACTGACCTGGATATTCCATTTGAGCTTTTAATTTGTGGATATTCCATGAGCTTTTAATTTATATAGAAGTCTCCTCTGTGAAACCTTGTCAAATGCCTTACTAAAATCCAAATAAATAACATCTACATCATTTCCATTATCTACCTGATCAAAAATAATTTGTTGTATAATGAATGTGATACCCAAAAAAACAAAAATATCAAGTTTCAGATTGATCAGATTTACAGTTCAAAATTATGGCCCTTCCAACTTTGGGGTATTCTCAGGGACCCCAAAATTACAAATTACCATATCTTAGCGCCTAGTTGAGATAGAGGAATGATTCAAATTGCATTTGAAAGGTAATTTGTCAAATATTAAACGAGTATAGACATGGATAGCAGCTTAGATGAGCCCTAGGGTGGCAATAGCCAATAGGGGTAAAAATCCAAGTTGCCTGGAGGAGCAAGTGCGGTGGCGCGTTTGGTGCAGTTCCTGAAGAAAATCACTCAGGCAAATCTTTAGGACTTTTGATAAACATTAGGGGGTGGTACAAGAGTAACAAAGTTTCCACCATTGTCACTTACTAATTCTCTATTTTGTATACTTTGCAGGTAGATGAAAAATGGCGACTACTCTAAGAAAGAATGATGTTTTATGGCTACTGGAGACTTCTCCCAACTCATATGCCCTTACAGGAGCCAAATTGCTGTCCAAGCGGCAGGTCCTGGAACGATTCTTGTTCTTTCACCTGTCCGAGTCTCACCCTGTCAGAGAAAGTAGCTGACTGGTGATGACAGAGGTCGAACAGATGTGGAAGAATGCAAGTCTTCCAACTCAAGCTACGCACCGGGCACAAGACAAGCTGGAGAACCTCCATTCTGAGTGGAGAAGCTTAAAGAAATTACGAGCAAGGCGTACCAAAACCCAGATGGACAAGGAGAAGGTCTTTCTAGAAGGTCTGAAAGGCCTGTTCGATTGCGCTCATGGTGATGCGCTCAAAATCATCAAAAATAAAGAAGACAAGCAGTTTCTTCTTGCGCAGCGTGAGCCTGGTCATCGATGAACTATAGGACTTGTTGATCAGAAGTATATTAGACAAGAGGAGAACAAAATGATGCGGCAGCGTGAGCAAGAGAAAAGGAAACGAAGGAACCTGAATGAACTCCAGAAGATGGACAGGTCCGTGGTTTTGGAGTCGAGCAGCAGTTCTACAAACGAGGATACTGACAAGGAAGATGAGGTGAATGTCGGAGCAATAGGAGGCGCGTCATCTGCCACTCCCAAGAGGAAAAGATCAAGAGGGTTAAATCAGATTGTTACTCAAGAACTGGCGCAAGCGTTGGACCGCACAAAGATATCCAATCGCCGGGCAGTCCATGTTGTGGCCAATACCTTAGCAGCTGCTGGACAAAGTATGGAGCACTACGCATTGAATTGAGACACAATCCAACTAGCTCAAATGAAATTCCGCCAAGACATCGCGGACGAGCTGAGAAGGTCCTTTTCCCCCACGGTACCATTAACAGTTCATTGGGATGGCAAGCTCCTTCCAGACCTTACAAACAAAGAGAAGGTCGATCGCCTTCCAGTCCTGGTTTCAGGTGGTGTGATGAAGCTGTTGGGGGTACCAAAGCTGCCATCATCAACAGGTCTGGCGCAGGCAACAGCAGTGCATGACATGCTGGAAGACTGGCAGTTATCTCCCGGGATCGTAGCCATGTCTTTTGACACAACATCATGTAACACCGGTCGCTTGAACGGCGCTTGTCAATTCCTCGAGCAGAAGCTCAGGAAGAAACTTCTCAATCTTGCTTGTCGTCATCACATCGCAGAAATAGTTCTCGAAAAAGTTTTCGAAGCCTTAGTAGCATGCTCTTCAGGACCAAAGATCAAGCTCTTTCAAAGATTGCCGGAGGTGTGGCCAAAGATTGTAAAGGATTCGTTTCTTTCTGCTGAGGGAGACCGTGAGGTGGCAGATCGGATGCATGCATTCAAGGAGAAAGTTGCAGAGTTTGTGCACGAACAGTTGAGATCTCAGCAACCTCGCGATGATTACCGTGAATTCCTGGAACTCATACTGCTATTTCTCGGAATAAATCTACCACGGGGAAATCATATTCAAACTCCGGGTGCCCTCCACAGGGCACGGTGGATGGCAAAATGCATCTATGCATTTAAGATCTTCTTGTACCGTCACCAGTTGCGGAACTTGGGGAAACTCACGGGACCAGGAGCTCCAGGGTGTTACTGACTTCTGCCTCTTTGTTGCAGAGATTTACGTTAAAGTTTGGTTCAATGCCCCGGTAGCCAGATATGCTCCGCGGTTGGACTTGGAGCTGATACAAAAGCTGGTGCAGTACAGACAAGTTAACCGACGCGTGGCAGAGGCTGCTTTGAAAGGGATCACTAGCCATCTTTGGTACTTAAGTGAAAAGTTGGTCGCTTTGGCCTTTTTGATGAATATCTCAGCAGCGCGGTGAAAAGAGGCATGGTTGAGGCACTCAAAAATGAAGAAAGGAAGAGTCCTTCGCCTCGTGTGACAATTGATGTGGGAGATGCTGAACATCTTTCTTTGGCAGCCTTTGTCACGAAGAACACATTGGCCTTCTTCCACCTGCTGCAGCTTCCCACATCCTTCCTCTCCAAGGATCCGGAGCAGTGGGAAGATGAAGATTTTCAACAAGCGAAACAGCGTGTCTCTGCCATCAGTGTTGTCAATGATCCCACAGAAAGAGGAGTTGCCCTAATGAAAGATTTTAACACTGTGCTGACCACACAGGAGGATCAACAGCAATACGTTCTTCAGGTTGTGGAGCAGCACCGGAAGATGTTCCCTGATGCCAATAAATCCACGTTCATTCAAAGCCAGAAAAATTAGGCATAATTGTAATCTATCAGATCACTACAAGCTATTGCAGTCCTATTTGAGGTTGTTTGAGTCTTATCAGAATCGTTCTTTTCAGTTTTTTGTTTTGTATAACTTTGAAGCTCACTCGAACACTCATTTCCAATAGCCTAGAGCACAAAGTTCTTTGTCTCTTGTACCACCACTTAAAATAAGATTAGGAACTTGAAATTTGGCAGAATTTGTTTTTTCAATAAACCGAATAAAATGAGCACCCGCACATTTTAAATTTTGTGACTTCATTTTTTATTGCCACCCTAAATTGAGCCCTATCTGTATAAGTGGCATTTACAAAATTGCTGTGTATTTAGGTGTAAACTAGTGTTTTGAGATTTGAATAGTGATAACTTCACTGAAAAAAATTATATTTTCATTTTCATAATGATTTGGTCACAGATATGGTACCACATGAATTATTACCTCAGTTTTCATGCAACTTCTTCACTACCTCATTGACTTTAGAAATATTACCTCCTGGAATACATATGGCTTCTACAGTTTTTCCTTCCCTTATTACATTACATCTGAAAATAGTACTCGATACTAAAACTACCATACAGTGGAAAGTGTCTCTCATTATAATCACTGTACATGGTGAAAAAAGCATCCAAGGCTATAATCACTGTACATGATGAAAAAAGCATCCGAGGCTATAATCACTGTACATGGTGAAAAAAGCATCCGAGGCTATACATAATCACTGTACATGGTGAAAATAGCATCCGAGGCTATATAATCACTGTACATGGTGAAAATAGCATCTGAGGTTATAATCACTGTATATGGTGAAAATAGCATCTGAGGTTATAATCACTGTATATGGTGAAAATAGCATCTGAGGTTATAATCACCATATATGGTGAAAATAGCATCTGAGGTTATAATCACCGTATATGGTGAAAATAGCATCCAAGGTTATAATCACTGTATATGGTGAAAATAGCATCCAAGGTTATAATCACTGTATATGGTGAAAATAGCATCTGAGGCTATAATCACTATATATGGTGAAAATAGCATGAGGCTATAATCACTGTACATGGTGAAAATAGCATGAGGATATAATCACTGTACATGGTGAAAAAAGCATCTGAGGCTATAATCACTGTACATGGTGAAAATAGCATGAGGCTATAATCACTGTACATGGTGAAAAAAGCATCCGAGGCTATAATCACTGTACATGGTGAAAAAAGCATCCAAGGCTATATAATCACTGTACATGGTGAAAATAGCATCTGAGGTTATAATCACTGTATATGGTGAAAATAGCATGAGGTTATAATCACTGTATATGGTGAAAATAGCATCTGAGGTTATAATCACTGTATCTGGTGAAAATAGCATCTGAGGCTATAATCACTGTAGTACAGTGGAGCCCCACTTACCAATTGGTTCGTGTTACGATTAAGCCTCATTGAGAATATATTGCCTGTGTAACGATCAATTTCCGTGTAACGATTTTTGAACAATCGCACCAAATTCACGATGGAAGGAGATTCTCCTTCCAAACAATAATTTTCTCCTCCAACCCCACGACTACCACCATCGATTTTCATCCATGTTACACTCCACCAACCTAAGGTAAATAATTTTTTTTTATTTATTTCTTTATTTAATTATGTTTATTTAATGGTTTTCATTATTTACTTACAGCAAAATAAGTTATAATACATTTTTCGTGTAAAATATCATGTATTGTTAAAATATCCTTTTAAACATGGAAAATTAGTGTTTTTAAATCTTGCAAGTGTATTTTTTCAAAAAATTTGTGCCAATTAGGCCATTTACATGTTATAATGGGTTTGTGTAACAATTTTTTTGTGTACCAATGGTTTATTTTGCACCAATTATGATTGTTAAACGGGGGTTCACTGTATGGTGAAAATAGCATCTGAGGCTATAATCACCATGTAGGGTTTTGCTGATTCTCATTTCTCAAGGCTTTTTATTTTTAAATTCATGTGTTTTTTTTTCTTTCCAGCTACTCTGGTTTCACAGCCTCTAGTTAAGTCTAAGTCAATCTTGTCAAGTATAGGCAGATACTGTAATTCATGCAAAAGTGCTTAAATCATTGTAATAGGGCATCTTGCTAGAAACTCTGGACTATTGTTAAAACCTAGTCCAGTATTTAGCCCTGATAGTCCCTGTTGAACTCAAGAAAAGGCAAGATCGTAGTCCATTACTGAAGCCAGAGGGTATGTATGTTTTGAAGTTTAGCACTAAGGATTCAGAACTTAAGTGCTCATTCTAAGCAGACAATCCAGTGTTGCACACAAGTCCAAATTTCTTGAAGCATTGCCAGTGTGCTTTGGCTTATAAACTTTTAATTAAGCTATTGCATGTGAATTCATTAAGTGCCTATAGGGTCATTCCATCGTAACAGTCGTACCATTTAAACACAGGTTTTTACATTCCTAGTGCAATAATTCTCAGACTACTTGCAATAAACCAATAATTTGTTAATGGCATATAGGTAATAGTCTAAGGATTAATTTACCACAAAAAGATTTTAATTTACTGTATTATGTTTGAAGTTACAATAGCCGAAAGTGGAGGTAACAGTCGTACCCGCGATGCCACCTTACGCACACTTCATGTGTTTCTATTCTCAAACTCTGTGATTTGTGAAGGCCTAGGACTTTAATATTTACAGCAAACATACTCAAGGGAATAGTGTTTCTGATGGTGTTGTTAGCAATGAAGTATGCACTTTAGGTTTTTAGTTATTAGCAATCAGGTGGTGTAACAGTCATTCCCGATACTTCCATAACTGTCGTAGCCCTCTGAATTTTCTGTAAAAATATGCAAATAAAGCAATCAAATTGTGATGTGACTTACTTGTATCAGTAAGATTCCTTGATATATGTATATTCTTATAAATAATTTAAATGTTTTGTAATATGAATGCACTTTGGGCCAGTTTATCACTTTTTATTGTTACTCATAAATTCACCAAAAATTTTTCATTTTCTAACATCACTAATTTAAGCAAACGTAAACTACAGGCTATAAAACTAGTTTGAGTTATTAGACTGTTCCACTTGGGAACTCAACTTCAGGGAATGAATGCATCCCACGATTGGAAATGTTCAGTTGTGGAAGCTGTTTTTCAATGTCTTCATAATCCACAACATCGATGTCTGGATTACTTGGGAAGGTGAAGTTTGACTCAGAGGATTTCTTCATGCAACTAATGCGGTAGTTACCAGTTGCAGCAGTCAGATCGATCTCCTCGATGATAGCAATGTAGAACTTTTTCGTATTTCTTTTGGTGGTGTACCTGACAAGGACATACTCCCCAACCTGTGTCATATAAATGAAAATTAATAAAAATTAACCAAAATAAATAAATAAAAAAACTAAAAGAAGAGCATATAATATGAAAATTCTGCTTAAAATGAAAATGAAATTAGCTTAAAATCACAGTTTTGCATACCTGTGGTCTTTTGACATTTGTTGGGGATGAGGAGACAATCATCGAGCTATCGGGAGTTGTAGGAACTGTGAAGGTGCATTCAGGGTCATTTGTGTCTGAGGATTCGAAGCCTGTGCTGGTGCCCGACTCAGATTCATATGCACTAGATGGTAACAAACTGCAGGTGGTATACGGTTGGATGTTATGGCTGTCATAGAAGAGCTCAATGCAGTATTTGTCAAGCACTTGGATCCTCCCGCACAGTACCAGAAAATATTTGATTAATTTTAAAACTTTTATTCTGACCTCAGATATGATTTCATTCTGCACCAATATATACATCTAACATTGCAATTTACTACTTGGTTTTCAGAGCTATGTGATATGGTCCCATACCTGCACTTTTGGATCCCCTTGGCTCCTTTAACATTCTTCCAGATGTTGTTGAAAATGCTTTTCTGTGAATTGATCTCGTTTTGGAACATATATTAATTTGGTCTTGGAGACGAATTTCTCTGGAGCCTCATAGAAAGATCTTGCATCAGTGATAGTGCATTGTCCTCTGAGTACCTGAAATTATAATTATTATAGATTAATTTAATTTAATATAGATACCTATTAATTTAATTTTTACAGATAGAATTAATTTAATAGAATACAGATATTAATTTAATTTACAGACTTAATTTACATATACTAAAGGTTGATTTGATCCCTTACCTGTTTATACACATTAGACTTCAATACTGCTCCAACACCATCATGTGGACCCTTGCCATGATAGCTTTTATGGAAATGCCATTCTATGGAACATTTATGGAGCTCCCTGTAGAACGTTATGGCTGCCATGGCGTTTCAGTTCTTGAAATGGGAGGCAGCTCCATCTGTCCACAGAATGATCTTATCTACATCGACCAAGAGCTCCTCCTTTACATATCTCAAGATCTCTTTGTTGAAGACCTGTGACTCTAACGTGCTATGGTGTTGGGTGTTTGAAATGACGGCAACCAATTGCACTCTCACCTCATTACCCTGTATGTAATGGATCACGCAAGTGTAAATGGTGACTGCCTCATTTGGTGTTGTAGAGGCCCAATGTGCTGCCATAGTTCTCTGCAAAGTCAACTTGAATGATGATGGTCTTCGGTTGAGTGAGCAGGGTTTCCTTATGGTTTGAAAAGGTGGCCTTGGACTGCAACCTTATATTATAGGTATGTGTAACATAGGTACCCATTTTTTGGTAAATTTCTGATGCAAGTTCTGAGGGGGTTGGGAATTCTTCTGTCTTGAGGTGACCACTATCCCAATGATGTACAAGAATGTCTGTGCGGTCATCATCCATTAAAGCTTCAATCTCATCAGAACACTCCTTGGCCAAAATGCATTTATCACACTTTCTTTGCATACATGACACATTATTGGAGTCACACACTAGATGGTTGATTAGGTCAAAGGTGGATTTGATATCTTTCCACCTGGCTGCCTTGAGGAGAAAATTCATATTTTCACAGTATGGACAGCAGCACATGTTCTGTGACTTGTAGCTTACAAGTTCCACTTCTACAGGCCGAAGTTCTATGAATCTTGAAAGCCCTATCTCCATGCCAGTATGCTTTGACTCTCTTTTAAACAGCTGGTACACCTCCCTCAATGTATAGCAGAGGACCCTTCTGGCAACACGCTCTTTCTTCCCAGACTCCTTTGATTGTACTGACTTTGTTTATTTCTTTCCAGGCAGGGCTCGTGATATGTGATCCTTTTTATAATAGGAAGCCACAGCTTCCTTCACCTCCTTGGTCAATGCTGTTGATGGCTTTGGTTTCTTGGCTGGAGGAACTGCAAGATTCAGGCCAACCTTTTGGACAATGTTGGCAATGACAACTTGCCTTTTCCTTGAGCTGAAAAGCAAGGCACAGGCTGTTTTCGTTACAGCTTTGCCCAAGGCTTGCCGAGACTTGTAGACAGGTTGTTGTTCTCCCTGTTCACTCCTCCTTGCCCTGTAACACTGTTTCCTTACTGCAGCTTTAGCATTAGATTTCTTCCTTTGCTGTGCTGTCAGACCTTGTCTATACAGTACTTCCTACACTTTTCTGCATTTTTCGCTTTCCAGGTTTCAGGATATGCTGCCTTCTTACATTGGCAATAAAGTCACATTCTTTCTGCTGCAGTCTTTGGTGGCATTTTGCCAGCTGTTAAATGTATGTATACACAACTAGAGTATTTTATTTTTAAAAAAGATCTAAAAAGAAGAGAAATAAAGCAAGTTATTAATAAACAACTAAGATAAAAGCTACACAAGGTATAATGAAACAAGTAAAACATGCATAATGGTCGTGACTCCATACCAGGTATGGCCGTTACTCAAAAGTTGGGAACAACCATGATGCTGTTTGCAGACAAACTTGAGATGTTGACAACAAAACTAAATCATGGCAGTAAAGGTACATAAAAACTAAAGGAGAAAACAAAGGTGGAGCATGATCAGATGTAAGCTGTTTTTACTAGATCAAAAAAACTGAAATTTGCGTAACAGTAATTCCTCTTTCACCCATAGTTTTCAAGTGCATGTCACACAATAACTAAGATATTTACGATAAATCTACAAATAGCCTTTTGTAGCTAAAAACGTGTACTGTATGCGGCTGTATGGTTTTACCTTATATTTACTACTGTTTATTTTGTATATGGAATTGAAAATTGCCTTGTTTCTCTGTGTAACATATCAGAACATACTTGTATATCTTTTGTCATTGCTTTATAACTAATGGAGATATTTGAAATCTGTTTGTAGTTTTGAAAACTAGAGATCTTAAGGAATAAAAACAATATAAAGTTTTGTAAATTCAGTTAGTTTCAAATTTTCATCAAAAGTCGACATATGCATGGAATGGGCATATACCAGTGGCGACTCGTGGTATAAATGTATGGGGGTGCAATTTCATAAAATTGTACGACAACACGGACTCACAATAGGCTAGCGCGAATCCAGCTGCCACTCACAAGAGTACTTGTATTAACATATGCGGCTATGCCAGACGCACAATTCTAGTTAATTACAAATAAGTAATAATTTCAATAAAATACATATAAATGGCTTATATCATTATTACTGAAGTAACTATTAGTAAAAATAAAGTTGTTATTATAAAAAAAATTCGCGATTGTACTTATATTTTCATTACAACAGTAAAATATAATTTAAATTTACTTGAGCGAAAAATCTATCGCTCCATTCGGCTGCAATATTATTTTGTATTCAAACAGTGATACGCTGTTTGAAGCTATGCTATAAGTTTAGAATATTATGTACTGTATGAAGGCTTACTCAAAATGCCTCATGAATCATGATATGCCACATGAATTTTTAAAATATATTTCAAGAATATTTTTTTTTAATATCTTAAAATTAATATATTTTTTATCCGTTAAATTAATATTTATCGTTTCAAGCAAGGGGGAGCGACCGCTCCATCGCTCCTATACGCCAGTCGCCACTGGCATATACACATTGTCTTGTCCAGATAAATTGGGAAATAAACAAGCAAGAAGAATTCCAGTAAATACAATACTGTTAAAATCTAGAAAGTTAAGATCCTACAAAGGTTAAGAAAGTTATTTAGAATTCTAGGGTTTTGTACATAAATTATCTTTATATGTTCATTATCATCACTAACCTTATTAACCCCATCATCATTTAATTTAAGATTAAAGTTTCTTATTGTCTAGAACCTCCAGAATATATTGTAGATAATTATTGATACAGTTTTTTGATCAAGTCTAGATATGGGAGGTTTCAAGTTGTTCTATTAAATAAAGTTATAAATAAAACTGAAAAACCTAAATTTTTGGTTTGCTTTCTATAAATCATTAAATATCAGTCATGTTACATGATGGGGAGATCAGTTCCACATTTGATCATCACAGAGAATAAGACTTGATAAAAAGTCTTACACTGGAATAAGGTTTACTAAATTTGGGGATATTTTCAAGTCAAGGAAAAAATTCTTGAATTAATTTTCAGTAGCATAGGTCTTTTGCCTGTACTGTGCTTATTCCTGTTCATTCTTATTTGTCCTGAAGTCCTTTCTCTTCCTTTTCTGCCTGAACACTTTTTCCTTGCACCTACTCCTTAACATTCCAGCATATACCATTTGCTTTCTATTGCTTGAATGCACTGTTAGGCCTGTTCAAAAATCAACTTTTTCTTATTTTCATAGGTTTCTGTACATTTTCCCATGCTTTTTGACCTGAAAAAGCCGAAAATCACAACTATTTTGACCTAGGATGTTGGGAAGCATTGCCGCATGGAGCTTTAAATTTTCTGCCTTGAAATCGGCCAAAGCACCAATTCCGGGGTCCCTTGAATTATGTTTTGCACTTTAACTTTTGATCTAAACAAGATAGAGCAACAAATTAGGTATCAAATGAAAGAGCATAAAATTAATAATAATAATAATAATAATAATAAATAAATAATTAATAATAATAATAATAATTATCTATCATTTTTCAGGAAACAACAGAAACTCAATCAGAATCTAGAAAACCATCTACAAGTTACAACTTCACAATGGCATTAAGCAAGGAGCTGAGGGAGCTCCGTGGGCGCACAGTTGATATCTCAGAACCTCCACGTACTGTCCACAGGCAGGTGTCAACTGGGCCATCTACCAGATCTCTCACTGAAACTTTCCTGGTTGGATACCCTTCAGCTTTTATCAGTGGTTCCCAGCTTCCCACCAACAGACAGGCGTTCCAGTATTTCCTTAACTTCAGAATTTACCAGAAAATGCAGGGAGGCCCATGGTTCAAGACCTTGCATATGAAACAGTTGAATCTATCATCCCATTCTGGCAGATGGCTAGGATCAAGACAATGACCAAGTACAACGCAATGAAGCTCTTCATGAAACTACATGAGAAACATCGTGCTCTGGTGAAAAGCAAAGGAAGAGCAAGTAACCCTGGAGGAAAAAGAGGAGCATTTGTGCTGGAATTAGACAGCCTGTTCGATATAGGAGCTCCAGATGCAATCCAAGAAATACAGAACAACAGACTGTTATCCAGAGAGAAGAAAGATGAGGATATCAGGTTCTACAAAGACCAAAAGACTGAGAGGAAAGGTCATATGTCTGGTCATAAGATTTTTGAGACAAGATCCCTGCAGCAAGCAGCGAGGAATGAAAGACTGCAGCATAGACAAGAACAAGGTAAAACTAATTACTTTGAATGTTACAAAAAGTTTTAAGTTTTACTCCATTGCGATATTTAGCATGTACTTAACAATTACTGTCTTAACATTGTGGGGGTTGGGAAGTTTCTCACAACCCCCCCTTGATTTTCAAATTCCCCTTTTTTGGGGGTTGTGGAGTTTTTCACAAAAAAACTTCACCCTAATTTTCAAGTCCTATCTGGGTCCCCTCACAAGTTTTTCTTTCCCCACAGGAGTTTAGTTAGGAAACCATTAATGGTAATTAGAATTAAGGTTATGAAACCTGAATAGACCATTAATACGGACATCCTGTCAGAAGCCAAGGAAGTGTGGAAAGCCTTTAAAGGTAGGAGTTTCTGTAATCCTTGGCTAGAGTTCATTTGTATTTCACCATCATTATCATGGTTAATTATTATTATTAAGGGTAGACATACATATAGGTTGTTGAAACTGACTGACAGTATAGATAGGTTTGCCACCTTGTCATGTAACTAGCTAGAGAACCAATTATCATTATTATAGGTCACCAGTCATATTATTCCAGTTAGGTTTTTGCCCATGCTTGTTTGGCAATGATTATAGGTTGATTAACTCATGTGAGATAGGTTTGCCATAATTGTCAATGTTTGTAGTTATTATTTTGATTGTTGGTTATTTATTATTTATGTGCTTTGATTTCATGAGTAAATTATGTTTTCCAGTGATCAATTATGAAGTCATGATTCCAGTTAATGTTTGTGGTTAATTGCCTGTTATGTTGTTATTATTGTGATTAATGGTGCTAGATGCATGTAACTAATAATCTTGTGTTGTCTAGGGCCAGTGTTTCCCAACCGGGGGCCATATGGCTCCCTGGGGGCCATGGCACATTTGAAGGGGGCCACAGGAAAATGTTATTTTGTAAAATAGAGTTAAAGCTGCATATTACCTACTGAAAATAATGCTTATGGGGGCCACGGGAAAAAATAAGGTTCCTAAGGGGGGCCATAAGCCAAAACCAGTTGGGAACCACTGGTCTAGGCAACCAGTTGGGATTCAACTCACGTGGTCCGGATTCCTCAGGCTTGGATTGTGGGTCCCATCCAGTGGGAGCTACGCAGTTTGTGTCAACCACTGTTGGCCACTGGATCTGCCCTGAAATCAGGCCTGTGACCCTAACCCTACTAACTAGCCAGCCAATAAAGGAATTGGAACTCAGGTCATAAAAGGGGGGGTCAAGTTTGGAGGGTAGTTAAGCTGGGACAAGGGTTAACATTCTGTGAAAGTCATTTCCGGTACTTGTCTCCCACTTGTTTTCTATCCTTTCTGCCAAATCTCACTAAGGGTTATTGGGGCTCCAGGTGTTTTGTCAAGTGCGATGCATTGCCAGTCCTTTTGTTATGTTTATACTGTAACACTGAATAGTTGTTTATTTCAGATATAATAAAGAGAAAAACACAAGTAGTTTACTTCTATTAGGTCTACCTTTGAATTCTAGCCCTTTCTTGGACCCTGAGCGGTTGGGTCTCTTACTCAGTGGAGAGTCAGATTGAGACACCTGCACTAGGGGAAGTCCTTTACAGTTAATGTGCGAGTCGGACCTGAATAATCTGGAAATAAACCACTGACCAGAGAGGCCTTCCTAGATACCAGAGGAGATTACATCTTTGCCCAGTCTCTTGACTGTTCCAAACCAAGAAACGTGAAAAGGTGCTGGGTGGTTGGAAACACAGATACTTGGGGACTACGGCCAACGCCGCCACCGTAGCAACATGTACTATTTTACAGCTGCAGCAGAACAAGAGGCAGTTGTTCATGTGGATGACATTACCTGGGGTGACTCAACTGACAATAACGCTAACACAGAGGACATGGATTACCATCAGCCTCGTCCTGGATGTTCTCACCATCAAGACACTGTGACTAGTGTGACTTTGACGTTTCCAAGGAAGGTCATGGAATGTGATGTAATCTGCAATACAGCTGATTGTCTTGGTTTATCAGACAATCAAGTTACTGCCATGGTTTCTGCCACCTTGAAAGCTGGAGGGGCTGATCTGGATAACTTCGTCATCTCAACCTCAACAACACGTCGCAACAGAATGCTGTCCAGGTATAATATCAGCCAGAGTCACATGTCCAAGTTTTGTGAAAAAAACCACAGTACACTGCCTTACACTGGGATGGAAAGTTGCTCAAAGATGTCTTGGGCAGTGAACCTGGAAGTACCTCAGAGACTTTAGCTGTGCTAGTGTCTGGTCCACCTTCATACACTGAAGGAAAGTTATTGGGAGTACCTGTCATCGACAATTCTTCTGGCACAGCTCAGGCTGAGGCTTCAATGGATTTACTGGAGACATGGGAACTTACGGATAATGTTACTGCCCTTGTTTTTGACACTACATCCAGTAACAGTGGAGTTCACAGAGGAGCTGCCAAACTGCTAGAGAAAATACTGAACAAAAAGGTGTTTTATCTGGCCTGTCGACATCACATCCTGGAAATCCTAGTAGGAGCAGTTTGGGAGAAGCTGTTTGGGAAGGTGAAGGGGCCAGATAATCCCTGGTTTGAGCATCTGAAGGATGTTTGGACGGACTTGTCCAAGGAAAACCCAAAGATGCTGGCTATCAACAGCAAATGGCTGAAGGAAAAGAAGAACAGTGAAGAAATACTCCAAGACATTCTAACAGCAGAAAGGCTTCCAAGAGCCAACTACAGGAAAATGGCTGAACTGACAGTCATTGTTCTTGGAGGAACACCACCTTGAGGTATTCACTGGAGTCGACCAGGCGCCATTCATCAGGCCAGATGGATGGCCAGAAACCTGTACTCCATGAAAATGCTGATGTTTGCAGATCAACTTGAGTACGACGAAGATGCTGTATCAAAGCTGGAAAGACTCAACACCTTCCTTGCGCTGTTCTACACTCCTGTATGGATGATGTCAATGTCTGCTGCAGATGCTCCCATGAATGATCTAAGTCAGTGATTCCCAATGTGGGGCGCACGCCCCACAGGGGGGCAATTTGAATATTTTGGGGGGCAATTTGAAAATGCTACAATAAAATGAAATTTATACATAATAAAATTATAAAATAATGAAATTTATACATAATAAAATGAAATTTATACATAATAATTCAACTCATTTGGCGAGAGAGCTACTGTTACCATTCCCATCTTCATATTTGGTGGAATGTGGTTTTAGTGCTGTAAGTGACTTACCACAGAAAAAAAGAAACCGACTGGATATCACAAAACGAGGAGACTTAAGACTGAAGCTAACTAAGTTAGTGCCTGAAATCAAAACCATTTGTAGTAAACATCAAGCTCAAGGATCTCACTAACTTGACATTATCAAACTTTGAATTTGCTGTATTTTTACCTAATATTGTGAATTTAAAGTGGTATTATTGATTAAATTACTTTTTTGTGAACTTACAAGAATTTTCAACTGAGAAGTTTTATTTCAAGGAAATAATATAGTTAGCTTCAATCTCAAGTTTCTTGACTCATATTTAATGTAACTCATATTGAATGTAGTCATATTATTGAAATTTAAAATTATAACTTTTCAACTGAGAAATTTTATTTCAAGGTAATAATTTAGTTAGCTTCAATCTCAAGTTTATTTACTCATATTGAATGTACGGTAACTCATTAAATGTACTCATATTATTGTAAATTTTAAATAATACCTTTTCAACACCAAATTTGTTTTTATATTAATGGGGGGCATCAAATTTTTTGAGGTGTCGAGGTGGGGCATGGCGCAAAAAAGGTTGGGAACCACTGATCTAAGTCTAATCCAGGACATGTTGAAGTACAAGAAAACTGACCCAGAGCTTGCTGATGCAGTACTTAATAAGATGGAAAACCACAAATGGTACCTGATGCAGGAAGTCGTGCCATTTGCCCTGTTCAGCAGTAGATTGAGTGACACATTGAAGCATGACATTGCTGCCCAGTTACATGCCACTGAGAAGCCAGACAGCTTCAGAACAGGAAAGCCTCTATTCCAGAGAGTCACAGCTAAGACCACCCTGGTTGATCTCATTGGCCCAGAATCACATTTCCTGCTAGACACACTGAACATTGGATCCGAGTGGCTTCTGGAACCTGTCACGTCTTGGCCACAGAATGAGGACTACAGAAAAGCGTTGGACTATGTTAAGAATCTGAAAGCGGTGAATGACATTGCTGAACATGGTGTCAAGATGATGAGCAACTTTGCAAATGTCATAACAACAGATGCCAAGCAAAGAGACTATCTCCTTCAAGCTGTGGAGTTCAACAGACGCCGCTTTGACAGCTTCAAGAAACAAACTCTCAACAACTGACTGTGTAAATGTCATTATGAAATTAATCATCATGTAATGCTTTCACTTCTTGATCGATTAGACTTGTGACAAAATGTTAATCTCAAATTTGTGTCATGAATAAGGCGCCTTGTCTGCCTTGAGTGTGAGAAAACGAATTTTGTGATATTTCTGAAATCTTTGTATGTACCAATGTGCCATTTCTTGTTCCAAGACTATCATAATTGTATAAGTTAGAAAGAGGATTAAAAACACTTTAATTTGGTGCCTATTTTGTTGCTCTATCTTGTTTAGATAAAAAGTTATAGTGCAAAACATGATTCAAGGGACCCTGGAACTGGTGCTTTTGGCCGATTTCAAGGCAGAAAACTTAAAGCTCCATGCGGCAATGCTTCCCAACAACCTAGGTCAAAATGGTTGTGATTTTCGGCCTTTTCAGGTCAAAAAGTATGGGAAAAAGTACAGAAACCTATGAAAATAAGAAAAAGTTGATTTTTGAACAGGGCTAATGCACTGTGGTGGTCTTGCTATTCCTGCTTGACATTTTTGTGAATGGTCCTTGCTCACTTGATGTCCAGTGTACTGCTTGGGAAAAGATCTTTGAGGCCAGCTTCATCTCCTGCCTTCCAGTCTATTCACTTTGCATGTACTTTGTGGCTGGCCAGTAGAATTGGATTCCTACCATACGAAGAACTGTTTCCAGAGTCAAATCCAGGTGGGTTCTCCAGTTTTCCCACATTATTTTTGGTGCCCAGACGCAGGAAACCACTTTTGCTGGCTGAGCCTGAAAGTTAATCAATGACCATGGCAGAGAGTCAAGACTTACAAGAGCAGATTCTTCAGTTAAAGGCCCTACTTACAGAACAAGTTGAAGCTATGAAAAAATTAGATCAAGAATGGAAGGCCAAGTTTAACCCTTTCAGTGCGTGTGGTAAACTATGTTTACCATAAAAAAGCCCGACTCAGGACGCATGGTAAACTATGTTTACCATTAAAAATCTTCTCTCAGGAAGCATGGTAAACATTGTTTTCCACATTTAATAAACAGTCTATGAACCCCCTCGTTCCTATTAGAACAACGTAGTTAGTTCCCTGACTAATATTAGACCAATATGGTGGTATTTGGCATCTTTTTTTATTTTCTGACTCTCAGCTCACCAGAGGGGGGAGTGAAATAGACTCCCCCAATCAGTTCAGCATGGCATCCACAAGCAGTAATAAGCGTAAAAAATCCTCTCTAGATGAGAATGAGATAAACGAATATCTCTCAATGTGTTCTGAAAGTGATATAGAATGTGAAAGTGAGGATGACTGGGCGCAAGATAATGTACGGGATATTATACAAAACCGATCAAGTAGTGACGATGATGAAGAAAATGTGGTACTTTTGGAGAGAGATCTGCCTAAAGCAACAAAATCGAGCGAGAATTTTGAATGGCAGGAAATTGGTGAAAATATAGGCTGTACCAGAGGTGGGTGGCAGTTTACTGGTGAAAATAAAGTGCTCTTCAATGGTCAAACTCATACGATGTATGATGTTTTTTGTGAAGTTTTTCCCAAAGAAGTAATTGAGCTAATGGTTACAGAAACAAACAAATATGCAACTCAATTTCTGGCTGCTACACCTAATCTGAAATCAACATCTCGGTATAGTGCATGTGTCCCAACTACGTTTACAGAAATGAAGCAATTTATAGGGCTTTTACTTCTCATGGGTATTATACAAAAACCCAAGATAGGTATGTATTGGTCAACCGACAGTTTTTATGCTACTCCAGTATTTACAGCAATCATGAAAAGAGACAGATTTACCAACATTCTTTCTTTTTTGCATTTTGCTGACAATGCAGATGAGACGTTGATGGAAAGAGGGGGGAAGATGGTGGAATTGCATGACTTTATTGAGTTGATGACATCTGCTCTTGAATCAAAATATTAAACTTCTCAGAATCTAAGTTTGGATGAATCTTTGTTGCTGTGGAAGGGCAGACTCAGTTTCCGGCAATACATAAAAACGAAAAGATCACGTTTTGGGATAAAAAATTTCAAACTTGTGGATGAAAATTGTGTTACTTTGAAATATAAAATATATACCGGGACCATGGAAACTGTTGCTGATTTTTCTAAGACTGAAAGTATTGTAGTAAGTATGATGGAAAAATATTTAGGAAAAGGTCACAACATCTTCACTGATAACTTCTATACATCACCAAAACCATACAAATACCTTAGTGATAATAAAACTGGTGCCGCAGGGACTGTTAGAAGTAATCGTAAGGGCTTATGCCATGCTATGAAAACTATGAATGTGGCAAAAGGAAAGAAACTTGCCTTTGAGACTCCTGAACTGCTTTCCCTTGTGTTTCATGACAAGAGAAGAGTTTGCATGCTCTCCAATTACCATTCGAACAGTGATGTGACAGTAACACGTAGATCAAAGGAAGGTCGAGTCGAAAAACCCATTCCAGCTTGCGTACATGAATACAACAAACATATGGGATATGTAGACCGAACAGACCAAATACTGCATTATTACTCTGTCCCAAGAAAGTCTCTAAAATGGTATAAGAAGCTGGCAATGCATTTGATTCAGGTCCGAGTACTAGATGCTTGTGGAATTTATAATCTCATAAAAAAGGGAAAAGTTCCCTTTCTAGACTTTTGCCATGAGATTATAAAAGGACTGACATCTGCAGATGAACCTAACTTGAAGAAATCAGTAGTTCCAAGACTAGTTGGAAAACATTTTACCAAGAAAATTACATCAAATTCTGAACGTACCCCAAGACCAACAAAGAGATGCAGGGTATGTTATGCCCATGGGATAGAAAAACGAGTACATTTTCAATGCGAGACATGCCCCGATACCTCAGGGTTATGCGCCGAACCATGTTTCAAAATTTATCACTCAGCATTTAACTTTTAGTTAACTAAATAAAGATAATATCTCTATTTTATTTCATTTTAACCTTTATTTTTTTGTTACCCATGAAAAAATTGAAAATATTATTGATAGAAAACCTATTTTAAAGGCAAACAAAAGACGAAGCAAAAAAATAATTCAAGTTTATTTTCTGGCGCATTTATACGCGCAGCTTTCGTTCTGGGGTTTTAGCGTGACACGCACAGGGGGTATCAGAATGGGACGCAGCGAAAGGGTTAATGAACTGAAGAAGATTGATCGCCTAGCTAATGAAAATGAGCTTTACCTTAAGAACATGAATTGGCAAAAAAAGGTAGACCAGACTGAGAGAGAGCAGAAACTGTCTGAAGTGGGAACTCAAGGGAGGCCCAAGGAGGTCAAACCATCTAGAACCTTGTCACCAGTTCCAGAAATTGAAAGGACATCCAGAAGTGACTCACTTCCTGATTCAGAGTTATCAGATGACTCTGATAATTCCATTGTTCAAGCCCCCCACAAGAGCTACTGGCATAACCCATTCTGCTCCTGTTAACATGGCCAGAGAAACTCCAGTTCTAGATGAATATGATACCGAGTCAGGTAGATCTTTAGCTAAGTATTTGGAGGCTTTTGAATGACATTGTGTTGTCCATTTTTCATGTGAATGTAGTGATTGGACAAGTACTCTAGGGAAATTACTGAAAGGAAAAGTCAAGGACATGTATAATGCATATTGGAGGCTGTGGAGTTGAGTATGATGAGATGAAACATAGGCTGTTCAAGTGGTATCATAGAGTCAAGAGAAATGTGACTGCTGGCAGGCTAGCTGACTTTAATAGTGCTAAGTTGAATGTTGGTGAATCTCTAGATGTGTTTGCAGCATATTTGGAAACTCTGGCTAGACATGCTTTTCCAAGTAAGAATTTTGACTTGTAAAGAACTTCAGCAGAAATTTCTAGAAACAATTACTCTAGCTATGTCCCAGCAATTGTCCAGAGTAATAATGGAAAGTAAACCCTTACATGACAAAAAGGTTGGTTGGTCACATATTCTGGGTATTATTGCCATGGAGGCTGCAGAGACTTCAAGGAAACAATTGAACCAAATTATTGATGTGTTTCCCATGCAAGCATCCCAGGATCCAGTTCCAGGGGAAAATCAATGGGATGAAGGAAACCATAAGAATAATAATTGGCCAAAGAATCTAAACAGAAATCAAGGTAGAATGCAGAGAACATATAGCAAGAATCCTAGATGGTACCGTACTATAATTCAAATGGTGGACAACCCAAAACCACCCAGCTCTGCATCAGGTTCAAGATCCTCAGAACCTGCACCAGGCAGGCCACTGACTCGATATCAGTGATGTACAAAAATTGGACATACTGAGGAAATCTATCAAAGAAAATTAGGAGCGTGTTTGGCTTGTGGTTGTCTAGAGCATTTTGTGACTGTCCACGAATTAAATCAAGAAGAAATGGTAATAACAGCCAAGCTGGAGAGTATTCTTATCAAGTAGGACAATGCCAACCTCTAGTCACGGAAACTAGGTCTCTCCAGGGTTGTCAGGGAGACTCTGGAGACTCAAATAGATTTAGTCCCTGAACACAATTATGAACACCACTCAAACATTAGTGATATTGATCAAGTTCTAGGAAACACACTCACTACCCCTAATCATAATATCCAGGTAGAGCAAATTACCAAACCCATAGATGATGGTGAGCAGTTGAATGCTCAGCATTTTCTAGATCAGGCTAAGATCCACTCTAAGGTTAGCCTGAGAGAAAGGAAAGAGTACGGGGTTGAGAGAAGAGAATAGAATAGGGGTTAAGTAAGGAGGAACACCTATCACTCGTGGGTTAACATTCATTCAGAAAAAGAGAAAAAAGACTCACCATCATCATCCGCCAGCCACTACTGACAAGTCAGAAAAATAGTCGGAGAGAATAGGAAAGGGGTGAAAGATGAAAAGAAGTAAAATAAGAACGCTTACAAACCATGCAAACACAGTCTTAACTCACTGTCATACCATGCAAACTACAAACATGCAAGAAAAGAGAGCTACAGACATGCAAAGTCTCAAGACATAAATGAGTTACACCCAGGTATTGTAAGATTGAGATCAGAAAAGTTCAGTTTGCGGAACTTGAACCATCTGATATTATGATTTTAGATGTAGTGGAATCCAAAACAGTCAATGCTCTAGTAGATACAAGGACTCAGGTTAATCTAGTTACTACTGAGTTGGTCAGAGATTTGGGATTACCCATGAAACCAGCTCCCTCATGTATTATTTGAGGAATTGGAAAAGATTCAGTTTTTCACCCAATAGGTAAGGTGATTCTAGAAATTAGCACTCATGATATTTCCCTAATACTATGCAAGTTCTCAGTTATTGAGAGTCTGGATAAGGACTATTCAATATTTCTGGGATAATTTTCTATTACAAAATGGGTTAAGAATAGATTTATTTAATAGAAGAACTTCAGGTAGATTTGGGGATGATTCAAGTTGGCATATTTATTTAGGAACCAGAAATAGGCAATGTAGGAAATATGTGTATGCAGTTCAATGCCTGGCTCAATGCCTGGCTGCTCAGAATATGCATAGCAATGATTGCAGGCCTATTTAAGTCTGCATTTGTTGGGAACATATAGAAATGAGTAACTCCTT
This sequence comes from Bathynomus jamesi, assembly GCA_023014485.1. NCBI lineage: Eukaryota > Metazoa > Arthropoda > Malacostraca > Isopoda > Cirolanidae > Bathynomus > Bathynomus jamesi. The sequence goes on along the minus strand of JAJOZX010001793.1, from coordinate 309,214 downwards.
ACAGAGTTTTAGTTGCCATTATTCAAGTAACCCACAGTCCTTATTCTATGATGGTAGAATCAAGAGCAGTCATTTAAAGCAGGGATGGGGAGTCGGAGTCGGGAGTTGGAGCTTTTTTGAAGTCGGGAGTCGGTAAAAACGACCGACTCCTGACTCTTTGATTCAATTTCTATGCGTCTAGGAGAATTTGTCTAAAACAATTCGTCTAAAATACAATTTGTCTAAATCAATTTGTCTAAAACAATTTGTCTAAAATAGTTTGTCTAAAATCAATTTGTCTAAAATACAATTTGTCTAAAAATAATTTGTCTAAACAAACAATTTAATATAATATGGCATACAAATTGTTGCCTGATGTACAATGCTATTTATTACTTGCCACGCCCCATCTTAAAAAGTTACCTCTTGTGCGGAATAGTACATCGAAATAGTTTGTCTAAAAATAATTTGACTAATAACTGAAGATAACTAGAAATGCATTTGTCTGCTTGATAAATTTGGAGTGAGGATGAAAAGATTGAAAATGGGTTGATTTTATTTCATAATATACCAGTGTATACCAGACCAGTGTCGGTCTGGACCCACCCCCACCAGATTAATTTTATTGAAAACGGAAACACTCTAAATAGAGAATTATATACATTATATATATAAGTGGGTGGACATTGAAGTACTGATAAAGATATTAAAGTAGAACTTAAAGAGGAAATAAAAGGTACCGTATGTTATAATTTCATTATAAATTTTTAAAATTATCACAGAATTCATTATACTGGTATATTTTTTATTATTAAAATTAATTATAGATCTCTTTGGGCTGAGTGAATGTTGAATTAATGTTTTATTTTATATATATATATATATAATATATATATATATATATATATATATATATATATATATATAAATTATTTCACGAAAGTAACACATGAAAAATATTTATGATGAATAAAACCACGAAGGAAAGGAAACAGAATGGTGCTCAAGCGCTTTCGTCTAATGACATCCTCAGGAACACTGTTCTGAGGATGTCATTAGATGAAAGCGCTTGAGCACCATTCTGTGTTTCCTTTCCTTCGTGGTTTTATTCATCATATATATATATATATAATATATATATATATATATATATACAGGGTGGGCCGTAAGTTTCCATACATAGGAAAAAATTAAACGTTTGTTTTTATGTTTCAGATACCCTAAGAATATGTGTTTGACGTAAGATCTTGTTTACTGATGAAGCAAATTTTTACGTCAATGGAGAGGTTAATCGGCAAAACATACGTTATTGGAGTAATGCTAACCCTAACTGGCTGAGTCCGACGAAGATGCAAGGTGCCGGTAAAGTGATGGTGTGGGCCGGGATATGGGGTGACAGAATTATTGGACCAATTTTGTCAGTGGAAATCTTAATGCCGAAAGGTATCTTAACATGTTGCAAGAAGAGATTTTCCCATCCCTGCTAAATGAGGAAGGTAACTTCCCAGTTTACTTCCAGCAAGATGGAGCTCCACCTCATTATGGTCTTCACGTGCGTCGGTATTTGGATCAGCAGTTTCCGGATGCTTGGATTGGTCAGCGTGGTCCTGTGGAGTGGCCTCCCAGATCCCCAGATCTCACCCCCTTGATTTCTATCTTTGGGGGCACTTGAAGGCCATGGTGTATCAGGAAAAGATACAAGACATAAATCATCTAAAGGAACGTATCACCAACGCCATTACAAGCATAACGTCAACTGTGCTAATGCGTGTTCATCAACAGTGGGGAACACGTATTGAAATGTGTTTTCAAAATAATGGCAACCATGTAGAGCATATTATATAAATAAAAATGGTTGTCCATAACAAAATGTTTTTTTTCCTATGTATGGAAACTTACGGCCCACCCTGTATATATATATATATATATATATATATATATATATATATATATATATATATATATATATATTATTTATACCTTATGCTAATTGCCATGCCTCTGTTTATAGTACCGATATGTCAATTTATTTTTCATAGAAATGGTGTTGGAAAAATGCTATACAGGAAACTCAAGCACGGAGAGTGAGCAGATACAGAGAGACAGCGCTCATTCTCACAGCAGCGATGATGAAATAAAACAGAGTCAAACCAAAGTTCCGAGACTAATGGCAAAATATCAAAGCTATCGGTCCAAGCAGAAGAACGTTGAAACTGGGAAGATTTTGAACCGCAGGGAACAGTTGCGGCGGTACCTCTTAGAGATCGATGAATCTCATATTTTAGACAACTGCTCTCCACTCCAATAAAGTTTTGGCACCAGAAAAGGGATAAATTCCCATCACTGGCCAATATTGCCACGACTATTTTAACAGTGCCTGCCTCTAGTGCTCCAATTGAGCGTGTATTTAGCTCAGCAGATCTTCTGAGCATGTTGATGTTCCTTAAGTGTAATGAGCACCTATCATACTTTAAATAAATGCACAAGTCAAACTGGGTAGTGGGTACGGTCATTACACCTTCTGTAACAGATATAAAAAGTAAATAAATAAAAAGTACGTGTATGTATATATATATATTCATTTGTTAATTTATAGGCTACACTTTTTGCATTCAACACACTACATCTGAGAAAGTAATTATTAGTTTATTAATATACTTAACATAGTCTAATTTCCATAGTAGTGTAAAACAAATTGAAAGGGCATGATCTTGGTCTCGGTCTCGAATTTTAAGGGTCTCGATCTCGGAAGGTAGATCTCGATCTCGAACCTTTGATCTCGGTCTCGATCTTGGTCTCACAGGATCAGGTCTCGGTCTCAGTCTCGGACTTGGTGGTCTTGACTACATCACTGTAATATACCTACCCTAACCGGGTTATGGGTTCCAGGATAACTGATTTCGATGTACTATTCCGCACAAGAGGTAACCTTTTAAGATGGGGCGTGGCAAGTAATAAATAGCATTGTACATCAGGCAACAATTTGTATGCCATATTATATTAAATTGTTTGTTTAGACAAATTGTTTGTTTAGACAAATTGTTTGTTTAGACAAATTGTTTGTTTAGACAAATTGTTTGTTTAGACAAATTGTTTGTTTAGACAAATTGTTTGTTTAGACAAATTGTTTGTTTAGACAAATTGTTTGTTTAGACAAATTGTTTGTTTAGACAAATTGTTTGTTTAGACAAATTGTTTGTTTAGACAAATTGTTTGTTTAGACAAATTGTTTGTTTAGACAAATTGTTTGTTTAGACAAATTGTTTGTTTAGACAAATTGTTTGTTTAGACAAATTGTTTGTTTAGACAAATTGTTTGTTTAGACAAATTGTTTGTTTAGACAAATTGTTTTGTTTAGACAAATTGTTTGTTTAGACAAATTGTTTGTTTAGACAAATTGTTTGTTTAGACAAATTGTTTGTTTAGACAAATTGTTTGTTTAGACAAATTGTTTGTTTAGACAAATTGTTTGTTTAGACAAATTGTTTGTTTAGACAAATTGTTTGTTTAGACAAATGTTTGTTTAGACAAATTGTTTGTTTAGACAAATTGTTTGTTTAGACAAATTGTTTGTTTAGACAAATTGTTTGTTTAGACAAATTGTTTGTTTAGACAAATTGTTTGTTTAGACAAATTGTTTGTTTAGACAAATTGTTTGTTTAGACAAATTGTTTGTTTAGACAAATTGTTTGTTTAGACAAATTGTTTGTTTAGACAAAGTTGTTTTTTAGACAAATTGTTTGTTTAGACAAATTGTTTGTTTAGACAAATTGTTTGTTTAGACAAAGTGTTTGTTTAGACAAAGTGTTTGTTTAGACAAAGTGTTTGTTTAGACAAAGTGTTTGTTTAGACAAAGTGTTTGTTTAGACAAAGTGTTTGTTTAGACAAAGTGTTTGTTTAGACAAAGTGTTTGTTTAGACAAAGTGTTTGTTTAGACAAAGTGTTTGTTTAGAAAGTGTTTGTTTAGACAAAGTGTTTGTTTAGACAAAGTGTTTGTTTAGACAAAGTGTTTGTTTAGACAAAGTGTTTGTTTAGACAAAGTGTTTGTTTAGACAAATTGTTTGTTTAGACAAATTGTTTGTTTAGACAAATTGTTTGTTTAGACAAATTGTTTGTTTAGACAAATTGTTTGTTTAGACAAATTGTTTGTTTAGACAAATTGTTTGTTTAGACAAATTGTTTGTTTAGACAAATTGTTTGTTTAGACAAATTGTTTGTTTAGACAAATTGTTTGTTTAGACAAATTGTTTGTTTAGACAAATTGTTTGTTTAGACAAATTGTTTGTTTAGACAAATTGTTTGTTTAGACAAATTGTTTGTTTAGACAAATTGTTTGTTTAGACAAATTGTTTGTTTAGACAAATTGTTTGTTTAGACAAATTGTTTTAGACAAATTGTATTTTAGACAAATTGTATTTTAGACAAATTGTATTTTAGACAAATTGTATTTTAGACAAATTGTATTTTAGACAAATTGTATTTTAGACAAATTGTATTTAGACAAATTGTATTTTAGACAAATTGTATTTTAGACAAATTGTATTTTAGACAAATTGTATTTTAGACAAATTGTATTTTAGACAAACTCGCCTGATTCGAATTTCTATATGCCAACAATTTACCAGAATACTACTCTGCCCTAAATAAATATCTTCCTGAACTAATTCTAGAGTCACATTTCCACATTTGATTTATTGTTCTGGTAAATCTTAGCAAATGAATTTCATATTTCTATTTTCTATTTCAGGATACTAGGTACCATATAAAAATTAGCAATATATTAATTATTAATTTAATTAGCCCCTATTAGTAATGAGTTGTGGGCCTAGTAGAAAATCAGCAGTCTCAATATTTTAAGCTAAATGAGGATGAAAGTATTTTTATTTGTCAAGTAGAAAAGGATGGTAAAGAGTGTAATGCAAAAATTAGTGCTTACACTGGGAAACATGCTAATGCTCCAACTAGAGCCTCAAACTTGAAACGCCATCTACGAAACAAACATCCCAATATTTATAAGGTTGTAGATCAGCATGATAAGGAAATCCAGAAACCTACTTCTAGTCAGGCCAGTACCTCTATTTCAAAAAGCAAACAAGTCTCTGTTACAAAATTTTTCCAGTGAGAGAATTACAATATCAATGACAAAGGAAAATTTTAAAAAATACCTTATAGATTTAGTTATAAAGAATGGGGTTGCACTTACATTATTTTCCTCCCCAGCTTTCCGTGGATTAAATGGAGAAATGGCGGCAAAACTAGGAGTGTCATTAGAGACACATGATATTCGAAACATGATTTTAAAGGAAGCAAAAAGCCAGAAAACTTTATTGAAAACAATGCTGCAAGGAAAATTCTTCTTTCTTAAGATGGATGCCTGCACGAGACAAAGAATTAATTATATGGCAATAAATGTTCAGTTCATTGATGATGAAGGAAAACTAGTTATACGTACTCTGGCAGTGAAGGACACAAACTCAACATTCAAGCAAATACCTGACCAAACTAATTGAAACCATCTTGACAGAATATGAAATCACTAAAGAGCAAATATTATCAATTGTTACTGATAATGCTTCAAATATGACAAGTACAGTACAGAAACTTAATGATGGTGAAGTAAAAGGAGATCTTTTTGAAGACAGTAGTGAAGAAGATAGCCTACGGATGAAACTGCTGACAAACTTGACAGTGTTGACACTGTAGACAATGATTTTGCTGGATTCTCAAATATCCCCCATATGCGATGTGCAGTCCACACATTGCAACTGGCAATTCGTGATGGGTTAAAAGGTAGGTTACGCAACATAGTAGTGGCTGGAAGAACGCCTAAACTTGATGCAATATTAAAATGTCGATCCTGAAAAGGTGCAGTTATAGATCAAGCTACACATTGGGGGAGTACCTATGAAATGATTAAGCGCCTTCTTGAATTGAAGCCATACCTTATCGATATGGCAAACCCAGATGTAACAATGACTGATATCCAGTGGCAGCAGGCAAGTCAACTTGAGGCATTACTTAAGTACCCATATGTGGTTACAAAGAAGTTTCAAGCAGCTGAATTGACACCTGGCACATTTTACAAGGAATGGAAAAATATTAATTATAAACTATCTCAAATTGGCGGCATTGTTGCAGATGGTATAAGAATGTCTATGTAGCGTAGAGAAGAAAATTTACTGAATAATGACGTGCTATTGGCTGCAGTTTATGTAGATCCTATGCACAGGGTACTTTTAACTGAAGAACAGATTGCTAGAGGAAAGTCAGCTGTGTGATGTAGCTGTGCGAATGAAAATGTTAAATGAAACAGATGCCGCAAGTAATTCAGAATTTGAAAGCTGCTTTAGTCCTGCCATTATGCAAAGCTCCTGCTCAAACTCTGAAGAAGAAATGGATTTTGAAAAATATCTTGATAATGAAGAAAAATAAAAAAAAGTTAAGCAATACCATTTCAGTCAAGATGATAAACCTATAAAAATAACCCCATTGACCAAATTCAGAGAAGACTTTAATGCAGCTTTAACAAAAATAGAGAAATTTGATCGTTCATTAAAACTTGATGTGATGAATGCCATACCAAAGTATCCTGAATTAGTGCAAGATGTAGCCAGAACTGTTACTGCATTGCCACCAACACAAGTCAGCGTTGAAAGATTATTTTCAGCTCTTCTGTTAATTAAATCCCACCTACGGGCTAAGTTGAAGGAGGACATAATTGATGCTATACTTTTCTTAAGAACAAATTCTCCTTTGAGAGTTAAATTATTAAGTATGTTTTTTTAGCCTTTTTTTAATATTTAGCTTCAATATTAGCATATCATAATATATAATGGAAACAAAATATTCTTTACCAACTTTTTTTTATTTAGCTACGGTACCGTACGCAACATTAAAATTTTAAAATTGTTAACCTAATGAAGTTATAAATATTTTATACGAGATCAATTTCTTTTTCTGTTAATTTTTATTTTTGTGTAATACAACATTAAAATTGTATTAAATTACTAAACTGTATTATTATCGTACCTACTTTATTACATTTATTTATACTTATATATTTGAAAGAGTCCGGAGTCGGAGTTGGTTTTTAAAAATACTGACTCAGGAGTTGGGAGTCAGTTGTTTTTGGCTGACTCCCCATCCCTGCCTTTAAGACCCCAAGCCCTCCAGACCTACCCATGGAACGAGTAACATTTACTCGGCCATTTGAAACCACGGGTATTGACTACACTGGAGCGGTAAATGTGGGTTTTGGAGATAAAATGGATTCAAAGGAATACAAAGAGTACATTGTACTCTTCACCTGTGCTGCCACACGTGCCATATGTCTAGACATAGTAGAAGATCTGACAGCAGAAGCTTTTATTGCTGCTTTCAGACGATTTTGTGCACACAATTCTGTACCCAAAACTATATGGTCAGACAATGCCACATACTTCAAATCTGGTGAAAGAATTATTCATCAGATTTGTGACAGTGAAACAGTACAAACTCATTTAATCAAACACAATATAACCTGGAAGTACATTCCTGTTAATACACCATGGTATGGTTCCATTTGGGAAAGAAACGTACAGACTGTAAAGAACTGCCTTAAAAAGACTATTGGGACCAAACATCTACAACTTTTTGAACTCATGACTATTCTGTCAGAAATTGAAAATGTTGTCAACAACAAACCATTAACTTATGTGGGAGATGGTATTAATGAGCCAGAACCTCTCACACCAAACCACCTAATTAAGGGAGAAACAGTAAACATGTTACCAGAATCTGAACATAACAGTACAGAGGATCCAGATTGGGAAATAGGACACAAAGAACTCAACACAAAATACCAACATTTGATACAAATCAAAACTCAATTTATAACAAAATGGAGAGAAGAATACTTAACAAGTCTTAGAGAAAGACAAACAATTAACAAAACAAAATTGGAATGATTCAGTCAAAATTGGGGATATTGTGTTGATACATGACAAGACACTACTTCTACTTCTTTTGGCACAGGTCACAAAAAGGTTTTTGAACTAATAATGTTAAGTTGAACTAAGTCTTCACTGACACTATATCAGAACAGAACTTTTAAATAAATGAACTGACAAAAAAAATCTAAAATTGAAGAATGATGCCAACTTCATTTATTTTTTATACATTGAACTAGTTATCAGCCACTTACAGCTTCTTGGGATTTTGTTGTACATGACTCAAGGTATTAATGTAAAAAAATTGAATTTTTTAGGAGAAGGTATTTTTTTTTTTATTCAAGGTCAAAGGTCAACTTTTGAAGGGATTTTTTTATTTTTCACAGTAGAGATATTTAACAAGAGACAATAAACAAGGGGCTACTAAAGAGCTTTAAAATGTGACCAAAATCAATGCTCTAGCTTTAATAGTCTTTTAGTTACACCATTTTGAAAATAGTCATTTATGATTTAACGCAAAAAAGGTCAAAATGTCACAACTTTGTGACCTTGTATCTCAGTAACCAAAGGTCAGTCAGCTCTAATAATTTGGGAATTTAAGTTTGGCATGATATCTGCTATTGAGCCAAGTATGAGCAAAATTGAAAAGGGTGAGTGCAAAAAATGCCATTTTGTGGCTGAGTTGACATGGTCAATAGGAAAAGTCTTGGAACTCAAAACTGGTGAAGATGAAATTACCAGGGTTGTAAAACTGAAAACAGCAACTGGTGAAACCACCAGAGATATCACATTACTATATCCTTTGGAGTGTGGGGCTAAATTAGAACCATTACCCCAAAGGATGGATCAGGATACTATTGGGGAGGAATCTCTCAATGTACCTGATGTAACTCAGACTAAACCAGACAGGCCTCAAAGAAAGACTGCTTTGAAAGCCAGAAAACTTTTACAAGAAAAAATTAAGACTGGTGACTTATAAACCTTACACAAATTGAGCAAAGTTAAAATATTTAATAACTACTTTAATTCCATAAATTTCCTATACCTAAAGGGAGTCAAACTGATTGACATAACTTTAAACTTGAGAAGTTGGCCTCTTGAACTTTTATATTTAGATAGGTCTTGAGTAACCTCTCTCTTCCTAAATTTCTACTTCATTCTTTTAATCCATTTTTTACGTTTTACACAGTTTGTAAAAAAATTTGATCTATAACATACAAATTTTTCTCCGGCCCCCCCCCCCCATATGGAAAAACTATACGCGCTCACAACATAGTATCATATGTGGTACCTTTATTTCATAATTAAATATAAATTATTAATTAATTGAATTAAATATCTATACAAAATTGCCTCAGGATTGGCAACATACCCTATTGGGAATGAAATAATTGCCAAATACAACACGAAGGAACGGCTCTCAGAGCTGTTTATTGTACAGTGAACGCTTTAAACAGGGAGGATATGCTTTTGTCTTCCCTAAAGTTCTGAGTGAATTCCTTATAATAAACTTAATAACAAAAAAAAACCCAGAGGATAGGCCTATACCTTTAAGTGTTTATATTGTGACTGCCTATATTTATTAGAAGTTAACTAATCGCGTAACTCCATCATGGCGGCCCTACACTGAAAAAGATCGTAATGCCCTACATTAGGGTGCATCAAACGCCCTTAGGTTCTTGGATTTTAATGTCTATTCTCTCAAATGTTACACTTGTTGCTAGAAGTGTGTATGCCAAAAATTAATTAAATCGGAGGTGGTCCTGGGTGGCCACCAGTCACTTTTATATTTTCGCGGCAATTTTCGGGGGCCGCGCTATGTAAAAATATCTATTTTTTTTATTTACCAACCAGTTGACTACTTACATTGTTTCTTTTAATATAGAGTTGCTAAGGGGTGATTTACATAACATTTGAGAGAATAGACATTAAAATCCAAGAACCTAAGGGCGTTTGATGCACCCTAAAGGGGTGATTTACATAAAACATGTACCATAAACGAAACTTCACTTATAGTCTAATAATATCCTTTATTGTCTTTCAGAAACAATGGAAGCTGTAACAATGGAAGCTAAGAAGACCAGATTAGCAAGTGCCATTTTTGGTCTTGGCAATGCTCTTACAGAAGGAGATGGTACATTGACAGGAGTCCGCCTCCCAACTTGCCGGCAGGTTCTTCGATGCGTGATGTGGCACATCCAGAAAGAAATATGTGAAGGCAAACAAACACAGCCACTCAAATGGAAATCTGCCAACATAGTCCTTATCCAGCTGAAAACATTCTACACTAAAGCAAATATTCCTATGCTTTCAGACCATCAATGCTGCAAACTAATACTTGACCTTCTTAATGACAATAACAAATTGCGTCAAATACCTGTTTCTCACAGAGAATCTCCAAACACTTTGGCTAAGTTGCAATCCATGAATGAACGTCTTGATAAGACCTTTGGTGTATGGACAAAAGATGCAATGACAAACATTAAGAATGAGGAAGATAGAGCATTTTTAGAGTCAATGAAATCTGACAGAGTAGCCTCATTTGGTAGTGTTGACAAGAAGAAAGCTGATAAAGATCGTAGAAAAGAAAAACGCATCTTAGCGGAAGCTTCAAGACGAGAACATCATGAATCATCCAGTGTACAAGAGATGAAAAGTTCTGTATGCTCTGATGATAGTGCCTCTGCAGATAGCTTGGAAGAAACTGAAGAAGAGGCGATTCCAGAGCTTCAAAGGAAGCGTAGTCACCACAGATCAACATATGCAGGTACGTCTGCCTTTATTCCTCATGATATTCTGAAAAGGCCTTCAGTCGTGTCTGTTGCTACTCGACTAAACATAACTCCTGTTCAACAGGCTGTGCTCACCGAAGCTGTAATTCAAGAGGCAGGAGGTGATCCACGTCGTGTGGCCAAGTCGTATTCAACTGCTGATAAGGCTCGACGATCAATAACAAGTGCTATCACCAAAGATATTCGAGAAAATTGGATCGCCCCAACAGCTGCAACACTTCACTGGGATGGCAAGCAGATGCATACGCTCACAAACAAGAATGGCAAGGAAGAAAGATTGCCAGTGTTGGTTGGGAATGCCACTGATGTAAAGCTACTGGGAGTGGTTAGATATCCTCGTGGAAGTGATATGTCATCAGGTGACATCATTGCCGAGCACACTTACACGTTTCTACATTCATGGAAGTGCAAACAGTCAGTTGTCAACTTATGTTTTGACACAACAGCATCAAACACTGGACACGTTACAGCTGCCTGTGTTACCATTCAATCAAAACTGGACCGTGCTCTTCTGTGGTGTGCATGTCGCCATCATGTTGGAGAGGTAATCCTGGATCATGTGTTTGACGCTCTCAAAATTGAGACATCAAAGTCTCCAGAAGCATCTTTGTTCCAAAGATGCCAGAAGAATTGGGAACGCATATCGCATGCAAAGGATGAAAGTTTAACCAAAATTGACATTTCAATGTACAATGACGATGCACAACAACTGCTTTTATCCTGCAAAAACAAGGTTTTAAGCACAATCCGCACAAGCGCTTCATACTGTAGGGAAGACTACAAGGAAATGGCACAACTCTGCCAGGTAGTCCTCGATGATGATGTCACAAAACAAGGAACACTCCACAGACCTGGGGCCATGCATAAAGCAAGGTGGATGTCAAAGATTCTTTATTCCATCAAAATATGCCTACTTGAAGAGCAAATTTCTGTACTACCTCGAGGAACTGTAACAACACAACATCAACAGGAAAAACTGAAGGAGTTTGTTGTTTTTGTTGTTTATATTTATTGTGATTGGTGGCTCATATGTCAGTCTGCTTCAAATGCCCCATGGTTTGATTTGTGCTTATACAAGACTCTGCTCAACTATAAAGCTGTCAACTCAATCATTTCAGTCAGCGCTGTGAAAGCCTTTGATAGACATTTGTGGTATTTAACCCCAGAACTGGTTGTTTTGGCACTGTTCAGCAATGCAGTACCTCAAAAGGAGCGTCGTGCCCTTGCAGATGTGTTACTGGCCATACAACCAGATGAAATGCCAAGCACTCCAAAACACTGCTACGGTTCTGGATATGGAAAACCGTCATTTCCCAAAATTACAGAAGCGACAACCCTGGCTGATCTTGTGAACGAGGACTCGTGGTTTACAGTGAACCTTCTTCACCTGGATATGACCTTCCTAACAGAGGATGTTGACAATTGGCAGAACAATGACCACTTCAAGGCAGCCAAGTCCATTGTGGATGGGTTAAATGTTGTGAATGACCCTGCGGAGAGAGCAGTAAAGCTCACAACTGATTTTGTCTCAGCTGCAAGAGGAGAAGACCACTTCCAAAATCTTCTTCAAGTGGTTGAATGTGACCGCAAAGCAAGGCCAAATTTGCGGAAACGAGCAAAGTTGGAGTAGTGACATTGGCGTTGTGTTTTATACATTTTCAACTTTCAATCAATGTAAGTATAGTAATACCGAATATTTGTATATTAGTATTATAAGTAATACCGAATATTTGCCGAATATTCGGTGCATCACTACTAAATATATAAAAGTGGCCGGTGGCCACCCAAGACCACCTCCGATTTGATTTATTTTTTGCATATATACTTCTACCAACAAGTGTAACATTTGAGGGAATAGACATTAAAATCCAACAACTTTTTGAAAATCATGGGGCATTTAATGCACCCTACGGGCCTACATCGAAGCAAACTAAGACCTAGCAAAAATAAGGTGGGACAATTTCTTTTCGTTCACATATAGGCATCTAAAATCCTGACGCTAAAATTACCATAAACAATTAAATATATAGAAGTCCTTTAAAAACCTACATATTCATAACTCTCTAACGAAAAAACATAGGGCTTTTGTCGTTTAACTCTCCACTGAAATCTGCTGAAAATTTCCAACGGATGAGGGTAACAGGCAATCAACCCATAGCCCTATATAGTTTTTTCGGTTAATATTCGTTTTTTGACCTAGTCACACCCAGCTATAACAGCAATATATATTGAATAACCAATCAAAACTGAATACGAAAATATATATATTATCTTGTGCAAATTTGTATAAAATGTACTTTTTAAAAAAAAATATTTTCTACTTTCTAATATGTATGTATATAAATTTCGGTGGGTTTGTTTATTTTGGCTACCTTTTTTAGACTTTTTTGGAGATTTTTCTTGGCTACTTTTTCTTGCTTTTGCCTACTTCTTTCCATTTTTTGTTAGTGTGGTGATTTTCGTTCTACTGTTATGACGTGTCAATCTTGTGAACTTGATTTTGAAGACCTAATCCGCCTTGTTGGCCTCGATGAAGATAAAAGTTTAGATGTTTTTTCCAATCACAGCATAATTCCAACATCCGTGATTTGCCCTAAATGTAATACTGCCTGTACAGTCAACCCTCGTTATAACGGACCCCGTTAGAGCGGATATCGGATAAACCAGACACACCACTGGCGACGTTAACCAGGAAAAGAAGAAGCGTGTGACCCTGTTGGTGACCCAGAAGCTGGAATTAATCAAGAAATTAGAGGCGGGTGCTTCAGTGGCCAAGGTGTGCGCGGAGTATGGTGTGAAAAAGCAAACTGTTTCCGACATTCGTAAGGCCAAGGACAAGCTAACTTTTATATTTTTATTATATTTCATTATTTTCTGTATCATTTATCATGTATCATGTTCAGCAGACAGTGCACAGTACTGTATATAGTATCTCCATTACCGTATCGTATACGTATACCGTAGGTTACCAGTACCGTCGGTTATATCGGACAATCGGCTATAACGGACACCTTTTCCCCCCTATTAGTCTGTTATAACGAGGGTTGACTGTATTTTAAGACAAGACTCGAAGGTGTTTAGGTGCCATAAAAAAAATCCAAAAAATAAGCGTGAGTGTGGATTTACTGTTTCTATCTTTAGGGCACATGGCTGGAACATTGCAACTTCTCAGTGAATAAAAACCTCCGGTTCATAAATATTTATTTGCGAAAATATTTTTCATAACGTTATGCCGAGAAAGTTATAAAACTAGGCAGTGTCCATTGTTAACTGGAAATCTTTTTGTGGTGAAGTGTGTGAAAAGTGGATGGACAATCAGAAACCAGTTGGGGGCGAGGGCGCGATTGTTGAAATTGATGAGTCGCATTTTGGCCGTGCTAAATTTGACTTCCTTACTGCAATTGCAGAACTATATCCTCCAAAATAAGGTGACTGGTTAGGTTACGTTAGGTTAAGTTAAGTTTAGCACGAATGCAAACTTTTCTGGTCGATTTTGAGGTGTTTTGCACGAATCTACCATCCATTTCCTGTGCAAATGCATAGTTTTCGAGATGACGATATCTCGAAAACTACACATTTGCACAGGAAACGGATGGCAGATTCGTACAAACAGAACACTAGCAATATACATAGTATGTAATTACTGTATTCTAAAAAGTAAATTACAGTCTTTAATTGAAAAAGTTACATTCTATGTATGTAATTAATAATAGAGGGAACAACTTATGTGGGTAAATTTTATTTTTTTTTATTAAAAACTCAATTATTGATTTTTGCTTAGCATGGGATTTATTACGAATAAAACTTTCAGTTTTTGCGAGAGATTGAAGGCACTCATCTGCTCCTTCTGATGCTTGGATTTTCTTCACCGCATAGAGATCTAAACACTATTCCGTGACGCCTTTTGAATCGTTCAAGCCATCCATTACTGCACTTAAAATCTAAAATTTCTAATTTCGTTGCCATTTCATCAGCTTTGCTCTGAAGTATGGGACCACTGATAGGAAAATCTTTAGCACGTGCAACATTAAACCACTTCAATAGCGCCTGTTCTAAGCTTTCTTCTTTTGCTAAACGCATACGTTTACATTTGGGAACAAATTGGTGTTGCGTAAATGCTGTTTTAATTTTTTCAGAGTTTCTTATCCAAGTACTAAGCGTATTTGCTGGAATACCATTTTCTTTAGCAATTTGCAACTTAGACTTTAAACCACGCTCAACTTCAAGCAGCGCTTCGTACTTCTGCTTGATATCTTTGGTGTTAAGTTTGCGCTTACTCATTTTGAAAGGGGCAGTAAAAAGTCTCTAAATAAACCGCACAACTTCCAGCGACGCCGATGGAAATACGACTGAATATCCTGTATAGTTTTAAGCCTTTATATATAGTACAAATACAGTACAGTATCTTATAAAAAGGATCAGTGATACGATTCGAATGTATCAAAGCAATGGGCGGCATCGTCTAGAAGATTAACACTTCGAGGAATTAAGTATTGTAACGACTCTCCGGGCAAAGGGATCCACCTCACTATCCCCCTGGGACAAGCCTTCTTCTCCGAAATTAATAAGCAGGTATACACAGGATTGGTGATACGATTAGAATGTATCAAGGCAATGGGCAGGATCGTCAGAAAATTAACACTTCGAGTTAAGTATATGAAAAGGTCGCTCCGGGTCTTCAAATTCACCTCGAGGTATCCGGTTTTTCGACTTATCCGATTTCGAGATAAGAGGAGTGGAAGTATAGTATTTTCTATGTAAATTAGCAGGGACTTAACAATTATATCGACTTATCCGAGATTTCGAGTTAACCGAGTTCGACTTAACGAGGTTTCACTATATATATATATATATATATATTAGTGATGTAGCGGATGTCATTTTTTTCACATCCGCGGATGCGGATGCGGATGAGGATGTTTGATTTCAACATCCGCGGATGCGGATGTCTACATTTTCGTTATTTTTTAGGATATATTCGAGATTTGTTGTGTTTAACGTATATAATAAGTTATTATATAGAGAGAGCTGTAGCTATAATGTAGTATAATTGATTAATTGTACAATAATTGCTGTACTTTTCTCTGAACATATAAAATAATATCAAGCATCTAACTAATATAGAAATCAATTAGTGAATTCGTCTGCAAATAAATTCGTTATATTTTGTTGAGTTTCAGCCACAATTAGAAACCATAATTGTGTTACCAGAGATGCGGGACGTGAACCCAACTCAAATGCACCCCACCGACCTCTTTCCCCAACCTCCACCCTTATAGAAAGAGATCTTTAATTAGCTTGATAACTATTTATATTAAGTTTAAAGTTTTATTATGCATATTTATAAATGAGTAATTAAAATAAAGTAAACTAAGATGTTCATCGTTTAATGTTCAAACTTAATTATAGGAAGGTTATGCTTAAGGAACATTAATTTTTCTGCCTTTTCTGCTGCCAGTCTGTTTCTCTTTTCATCATATATTAATCCAGCACTGCTAAATAATCTCTCGCTTGGTACGTTTGTTGGAGGACAGGCTAAATGTTTCCTTGCAAGTTTACTCAAGTATGGATAGATATTCTGCGTATTTTTCCACCAACTAATAGGATTGTCACATGCAGCCAGGTGTTTTTCTTGGTGATAGCTCTCGATCATTTTTACTACATCTTTTGACATCGCGTAGGTCTCGTCATTGCTGCTTGACTCAAGAAACTGAGAGACAGATTCTGTGATAGATTTGCTTGTTGAAGGTGTTGGTTCTGTCACTGAAACTTTTATTCTTTTGGTGGGTGGCGAAGCGACAGATTCAAGAGATTGAAGCTCTTCAACTGCTTTGCCAAGTGATGATTTAACTCGTTCTAATGTACTAGGTGAAAATAACTTAGCTTTGTAACGTGGATCTAAGTAGGTTGCAAGAGAGTAACTTCATACAAGAACAGCCTCTCGTCTTGTCGCTTGCATCACTTTTGCGCACAATGAACTAGTTCTATTAATATAGTAAAATTTGATAATTTCCGCTTATTAATGACATTTTATCTCAACGGTCCACATCCGCACGACATCCGCAGTCCAAAGTGCGGATGCGGATGCGAGAAAATATGCGGATGTTCCGCGGATGCGGATGCGGATGTGACCTACATCACTAATATATATATATATATATATATATATGATGAATAAAACCACGAAGGAAAGGAAACACAAAATGGTGCTCAAGCACTTTCGTCTAATGCCATCCTCAGGAACACTGAAGTATATAAAAGGGTGACAGCCTATATATAGGTTACAGAAAAAAAAAAAAATAAAATAAATAAATAATATATATATATATATATATATATATATATATATACTACTATATATATATATATATATATATATATATATATATATATATATATATATATATATATATATAGGGTGAACCAAATGTAGGTGGACAGTAAATGATAACGTTTATTTTGAGAATACATATTTAATTTTTTTGTATACTATAATACAAAATAAAATTTAAATAAATTTAGTTATAATATTTAATATAATAAAACACAAACACCATAGTTATAATGAACACCATAGTTATAATATAATATAACACAAACCGTATTCAACCTACTGTCCACCTACTTTTGGTTCACCGTGTATATATATTATTATTATTATTTATTTATTTTTTTTCTTTCTGTAACCCTTTTATGTACTTCAGTGTTCCTGAGGATGTCATTAGACGAAAGTGCTTGAGCACCATTTTGTGTTTCCTTTCCTTCGTGGTTTTATTCATTATTGTTAATTTATTTATTTGTTGGGTTCAAAATCCCAGCTGAGCCGTGAACGGCCAAATTCTAAAGGGCCAGTGCTACCTACAGCCCAAGTTAAGCTAAAATTAAAACTTACGGATTTGAGATCCTATTAGGTCCTACCTCAGGGTTGCTGACTCGATGCGGGCCTACCTTAGACCTTTGTTACATGAATTTAATATAAACAAAAGGGGTACTATTTATGGTCTTCTTTCTCAACCTTGCAACAACAACGCAACCTGGACTATTGCACGATGCAACAATCTTGTATCTAAACAACCAAACTGAATTGCAAGAGAGCTCTCTAACAGACCACACCCTGTACGTACGACATCCCACAAACGAGTAGAAAGAACGAGCAGCGCCCCAAAATGATGCCAACAGTGTGACCAAACAATGATGCCACAAGAGCTCAAAAATGCTAGCTCTAAATTAAGTTAATTTTTCACTAACCTTACAATTATGAGATGGATATACTGTATATACACCTTAACTTAATATATACAAGCATGATGCTGCATCAATCAGCTTAGTCATCATATCGCCTTGGGACAACAATGGTTCTTCCTCTTCTAGATTTTCTAACACTCCCCACCGAAGAGGCATTGTTGTCATTACCTTCTGCAAGGTTAGCCAAGCCTTCTCTATGAGGCTGTAACTCAAATGTTTCATCTTGACTCTCTGTGTTTTTGCTGATTTCTAAAGCATAGAGTTTTTGTATAGGTCTCTTTAACTTTCCTCCTGAAGTCTTTACCAGTGCAGACCTAACTAAATTGTCTTTGCCAACAAACAACTCTTCAATTATGCCAAGCTTCCAGCATTGCCTTGGTCTTTCATCCCCAATCATTACCACTTCTCCCACCTTGATACAATTTGCATTGAAGCCCTTTACCTTGCCTGATGGGTAATAATTGAGTTCTGGCAAGTATTCCATCTGCCACCTCTTCCATAACTGATCTTGTAGCTCTTCAAGGTACCTGAACCGTCTGGTTAACTCTCCTTGAGTGCTCTGGATAGGCTGCAAGTCTTCTGGCACACTGGGGCTTGATGTTAATCGTTTACCACAAAGAAAATGATTTGGTGTCAATGGCTCTGCATCCTACATACTGTTGTAAACAAAAGTGATAGGCCTATTGTTCACCATTGCTTCTACTTCACATAAAACAGTGCAGAATTCTTCTTTGCTCAAATGAGCATTAGCTAAAAGTTTCTTTAATGGACACTTTACACTTCTCACTAGCCTTTCCCAAAATCCTCCCCACCATGGTGTTCTCTCAACAATAAACTCCCACTGTACCCCTTGGTGTGAAAAGTAGGATTGGAATCCTTCCTCTTTTAGCAAGGACCAAATTTCTTGGAGTTCCTTTGCAGCCTTTTGAAGGTTTTTGCATTATCCGATATGATTTTATTTGGGAAACCCCTTCTGTTCACAAACCTTTTAAAGGCCAAAAGAAATACATCACTACTTAAGTTGCTTATCAACTCCAAATGGATTGCTCTGGTGGTAGCACAGGTGAAAAGACATATAACCTTTGTTAGACTCCCCTCGCTCATACACATAGACTGGCCCTGCAAAGTCTACTCCCACTACATCAAATGGGGCAGTATAGACACACCGTTCTCTTGGAAGTGGAGCCACCTTTTCATCATAAGGCTTTGCACTCCAACGCTTGCAAACCACACATTTATGCACGACCTTTTTTACTACTTGTCTAATTTTGGGAATCCAAAACTGTTGTCTGATCTCTATTATCACTTCTCTAACTCCAGCATGTAACAGATTATGATGAGTATCCAGGATCAAAAGGTCCACAAAGTGGCCCCCAGAAGGTAACAAAATTGGATGTCTTTTCTCCTCTGGAAGCCCAAAAAATTGTAGTCTACCTCCTACTCTCAATAAATCCTGATCCAGAAACACATCCAAACCCTTGAGCGCAGAATGTGTTGGTAGAACCTGTAATGGATGGCTGGTGAGCAATTCTCTCTCTTCACCAAATTTTTCCTTCTGCATATATACCACCCAGTATTTCCTGGCTTGCTGAATCTCATTACTGTTCAGAATTCCTTCCCTTCTTGTTTCTCCCTTAATGTTGTTGGTAAATCTATATACCCATGCTGTCACTCTTAACAATCTTTTCAGACTGCTAATGTCCTCAAGCCTCAATATGGGGTCCTGCTGCATAACTTGACAACTGCTCACAGCGCATTTTCTCACCTCACTCACCTATGCTTCTTCAGCCTGGCATTCTCCTACAATAAGCTGATTAGAAGGTCAGTTTTCACTTCCAAGTTTTAGCCACTCCGGCCCATTCCACCACAAACTTGACTGTGCAAGATCTTTCACTGAAATTCCTCGTGTTGGTAAATCAGCGGGGTTTTGGGTGCCTGGACAATGCTTCCATTGCTTGGGATCTGTGTGCGCTTGAATTTCCTCCACCCTATTGGCAACAAATGGTTTCCATTTCCTTGCCTGGCTTCTTAACCAGTGCCAAACTATAGTGGAGTCTGTCCAATAATAGCTTGGAATTTCAGAGAGGGCCAAAGACTTTTGTACTATAACTGCAAGCCGACTAGCAATAACTGCACCCATCAATTCCAACCTTGGAACAGAAAGCCTTTTCAAAGGTGCTACTCTGCTCTTTGCAGCAACCAACCTGCAACTTACTTCCTCTTGCAATGCGCCTCTTATATAAATACAAGTTGCATAGGCTTCCTCACTTGCATCACAAAAGATGTGCAGCTCCAAATTGTCTGGACTATTGTTCAACTCTCCAAAGTACCATCTTGGGATTTCAATGTCTCCAAGATGTGCCAATTCTTTGAACCAATATTTCCACCTTACCACCATATGATCAGGTAACTCTTGGTCCCAACCAAGTCCAACTTCCCAGAGGCTCTGAAACCAAATTTTTGACTTTATCACAAATGGAGCCAGGAATCCAAGAGGATCAAAGACCTTTGAAGCCAAACTAAGAGCTGTACGTTTTGTCCACCTTGTCTCATTCTCAACCAGCTCTACTAAAGATTTCCCATTGAAGGTAAACAAATCATCATCTTGCTGCCAAACAATGCCTAGCACCTTTGCGTCTATTGCCCACAACTCCTTAATACCAGAATCCTCAATACTTTCTGCTGCATCAGGTACTACACAGGAATGACTCATAAACTCTTGTAATTGCGAATGATTGGTCTGCCATTTTCTAAGCTCCATGCCAGCCTCCCTCATTATAGCTCTAGCCTCCATGAATATCTGTTTAGCCATTTCTGTATTATCCACGGAACACAGCAAATCATCAACATAAAAATTTTTCCTTATGTGTTCAATAGTGTTAGGATAGACTTCAGAATATTTCTTAAAATGGTACTGCATAGTAGCTGCCAACAGAAATGGACTAGAGCTGAGGCCAAACAACACTGACTTCATTCTATATGCTTGAACCTTAGGTTCATTTTCCAACAAGTCTTTCGTATCCACCCACAGATACCTTACTGCATCTCTGTCCTCTGGTTTTAACTTTATCCGCAAAAAGGCTTGCTTCACATCTGCAGTCAATGCTACTCAAAGCTGGGCACAAACCGTTAATCCGTTAATCGTTAATTAACGAAGTTAACTTTTTCGTTAACGATTTAACTTTTAAGTTAACTTTGAAAATCATTATCGGACTAATTAACTTCCGTTACATTTAACTTCCGTTAACTCAAGTCCGTTAACCCAAAAAATTCATAAATAAACGTTTAAAAGTTTCTATTATTTTCAGTGCTGAGCAGGTGCGCAATTAATCCGCCACTGTTAATAGTGATGAACGAATTTCCATTTCCGCAGTGCAAAATCAGGCGATATATTTGTTTCCGTCGCCACAATTTGTGTCTTACCAAATATGGTAGTTATTTATGGCATTGGTTTGAGCAAACAGCAGACAGACAGCATCTACGCTGAGGTGGGGAGGAGGCTGGTTATCCCCAACACGACGAGGTGGAACTCCACCTATGACTCTGTGGTGGTCCTGAACACAATCCTGGAGACGAAGAGGCCTGCTCTCCACAGAGTCATGACCCAGCTGAAGGTCAACAGCTTCAAAGACCAGGATGTCGACTTAATGAAAGAGTATGTCAAGGTAATATATTTATAAATTAATAATAAACTAGCGGGACTCGTGGAAATTCCACGATTTATTTTTTTTCTGGTTACAATTAAATGCAGGACCTTGATACAATAATAGCGTTGTTTACGTAAACGTTTAAGAATACAATTATTCCAACTATATTTATTTACTGTATTGCAATAAAGTTATATTTTTCTTAACACCAGCCAGTAGATACGTTTTAGTTTTGCTCATTCAATTATCGTTATATTATTGAGTAAAATACAGCAGAATAATATTGCAGAATAATACAAATTTGAATTTCTACAATTTACTAATTCTCCATTGTTTTATTTCCAGATCATGTCACCTGTGGCCAAAGCACTCGACGAGATCCAGGGGGAGGAACAAGCCTACCTTGGGACTCTGCTGCCAACAGTTGCTGCGACAATCTTCAGGCTTAAGGACTTGAAGTCCAAGGGCCTCGTCTACTGCAGCGCCTTGGTGGACTTGTTCATCAAGTTCAACACAGCCATCCCCTCCAGTGCTGCAGTGGAGCGTTTGTTCTCTATGGGCAAGGACATCCTGAGGGCCAAGAGATCATCCCTGTCTGATGAAAACTTTGATATGCTAATTTTCATGAAGGGCAACATGCATCTCATGGACAAAATGGAGAACGAGAAGAAGAGGGAAAATTAAATTATATATATATTGTGTTTTTCATTTTTTTTATAATAAAAGTTAACGTTAACGGTTTATCGGTAACTTCCGTTACATGTTTAACGAATTAACGGATTAACGGTTAACGAAGTTAACTTTTTGGTTAACGGATTAGCGGTTAACGAAGTTAACTTTTTGGTTAACGGTGCCCACCACTGATGCTACTCTACCAAACCTGAATCTCAGTAACAAGGAAAATAAATCTGCATTTAAATTTGGCCCAGCATCCAAACAGTCATTCAAGGACACACCACCTTTGTCCTTGGCTGAGCCATCAAAAACTACCCTCAATTTGGTGGTAGTTTTGTCTCGCCGTACCACTGCATGGTGTGGCAGATAATGTGCCTCCTGGCTCACCAGCTCACCTTGCACCCTTTCAGCATAGCCCTCCCTTACATAACTTAGGATGGCCTCATTGTATTCAATTAACAACTCCTCATTTTTTCTTAGCCTGTACAATGAAGTCTTCAACCTCCGATTAGCTAGCTGAAGGTTTGAACCGGGTTTGCAAGAATCCTTCCATGGTAGGCCAACTTCATAGCAACCATCTCTAAACCCAATCCCTTTTTCAAATTGCTCTAAAACATCATTGTTCACTGTACTTGCCTGTTTGTCCTTTATGCCAATAGATTCAAGTTCCCAAAACGCTTTCAAATGCTTTTCCAGACCATGGCTGTTCTCCTCAATCTTAACAAAAAGCCTTAACTTCCATTTCATTGCAATAACTACCATGTAGCATCCAGCCTAGCTTACTTTCAATAGCTACCGGGCCTCGAGATGTGCGGACAATATTACCAGTGATGAAGTCCCAATAATAGTCAGCTCCAATCAAAAGACTAATATCTTTTGTTCTTTCAAACTTATTATTGCCCAAATTAATTCCTTTAACTTGCAATTCTTGGACACATGCCATATCTAAACAAGTAGTGACTGGAGCACAAAGTTCCTCAATCTCTACAGCTTGGACCTTGATAGTGGGACTTTGCGGTAACAACCCTTTAACCAGAACTTCTACCTTCTTAAATTTGGTTCGGTTTTGAACGGAACCCCCAAACCCAGAAATTCTTAAATTTTCCCTCTTAAGTTCTTTAAACTTCAATTTTCTGGAAATTCTGGTCTTAATAAAACTACACTGGCTACCACTATCAAACAACACTCTTACAGTAGCTTCTCCCTCATTCCCAATTAATAAGGCTGCAGTTGTTTGCAATAATCCCCCTTTACTTTTACTCCCTTGCATAGCAGTGGCATGTGCCACTGATGTCTCTACTTCTGGGGTAGGCCTACTAGGAGTGTTTTCACACAATAATGGCTGATGCCTACCATGACATTTTTTGCACAAAATTTTAAACTTACAAAACCTTGCTCTATGACCTTTCAAAAAACATTTAAAACATGCTGTGGACTTAGTTACCCTGTCCTTTCTCTCCTCAAGGGGTAAAGCCTCAGCCACCTCACATTTATTTGACTTGTGGTTGCCTTCGCAAAATATGCATTCCTTGATTCCCTTTAATTTATTCTCAGAGGATGCATGTAGAGCTGACACTGTACCTGGGCTATTCCTTTTTGTGGAAACTTTGGTGCTGTGCCTGCCTTTGTCCCCTTGTTTACCATCCCACTGTGCAAACTCAACTCCCTCTCGTCTTGCTAATTCTGTGCCTAAAAGACTTAACATCTGCTGAAGGGGGATGTACACATGTTCTGCAGAGTGTCCCCTACTTAATTCAAGCAAAATTGAGCTAGGCAATTTAGACTCCAGTGTAGGAACCAACATTATACCATACCTTTCCATTCCTACACCCAAGTTGTCCAGGGACCTAGTTCTAATTTCAAATTCATCATATAACTGCCGTAACTCCTTGACACTATTAGGATTATTAACAGGAGGTATAGCTAAAAGTGCACGGAGGTGGCTTTTAATTAAGATCTCTGGCTTACCAAACCGTTTCTTTAATATATCCAAGCCACATTATAATTAGCCTCTGTTAATGCTAATCCTGCTATAGTCTTTGCTGCCTCCCCTTCCAAGAGGGACCGCAAATAATTAAACTTCTCCACAGCACTTAACACTTGACTAGAATGAACTGCTGATTGAAAACTGTTTGCCCATCCTTGCCATTCCTGAATACTCCCAGAAAATGTTTTGAGTACAAGCCTCGGTAATTGAACTACAGATCTGTTAACCTTAACTTCACAAACATCATTTGTTGAGTGTTGTGTTTCATTATTAGACCTGGTCTCTAACTGTACTGAGCTGCTAAACTCTTTTGCTCGGAGGCCTACTTTAATTATATCATCAATAATCTCTTCAAAGTAAATTATGTTATTTTCTATTTCATTCTCTTCTATAAGAGCCTCAATTTTAACATTTACCTCACTTAGAGCAACCTTTTTAGTTTCTAATATGGAAAGCTGCGCAGTCACTAAGCGTAAATCCTCTTGCTCTATGGCAGAATCTATAGTGGCAATGACCTTTGTAATTAGACCTTTGTAGGCGCTTCTCCTTTTTATAAATTTGTTCAATTCAGATGCACTCATCTTCAATGCAAACAACAATTGGGCTCAATACCAAATGAGCTGAATTGGCAGAAATACTTAACCAAACTGATCAAACGCAAATTTTACTTTCAAATAAACTGAATTGCTGGGTGGGGTACTAACCAAACACAAAGCTGGGCACAAACCGTTAATCGTTAATCGTTAATTAACGAAGTTAACTTTTTCGTTAACGATTTAACTTTTAAGTTAACTTTGAAAATCATTATCGGACTAATTAACTTCCGTTACATTTAACTTCCGTTAACTCAAGTCCGTTAACCCAAAAAATTCATAAATAAACGTTTAAAAGTTTCTATTATTTTCAGTGCTGAGCAGGTGCGCAATTAATCCGCCACTGTTAATAGTGATGAACGAATTTCCATTTCCGCAGTGCAAAATCAGGCGATATATTTGTTTCCGTCGCCACAATTTGTGTCTTACCAAATATGGTAGTTATTTATGGCATTGGTTTGAGCAAAACATGGTCGACTGTAAAATCAGCGGAAAGATTTGCCATTTGAGTTGAATGTTTCAACTTCTTTCAAGAAATATCACGAGCATTTTAAGGCACTTTCAATAATATATATGTAACAATTACAACAAATAACTACATTCGTTTCATTTGCAGTCTGTCTCTTGCGCAACATGTTTGTGCTAGTGAATATTTAAAAATAATCGTTGTCAAGTAAGTCATGTATATTTATAATATGTTTGTGAGTACCTTATTAGTAGTCTCCTTGATACATTTCAAGAACCATAAAACTGATCAGGTAAGATTTCAATTCTCATGTCACTTTGATGACATAAATTAAGTCAATTGATGTCTTACAATGGGAGCGTTTTCACCTCATCTGGTTGGACAAGTATGACAACACCAAGGTCGCCAGGGTGAGGAAAAGCATGGAGGGTACAGTCGAGGAGGCCATGAAGCAGCAGTCCAACGAAGTGGGCAGCAACAGTGGAGGCAGCAACAACGAGGAGGAGGAGGAGGAGGATGACTTCTTCAGTGTTGTCATCCAGACAAAAGAGAGCAGCAGAAGCCACAGGTCACTCAAGGGCAAGGCCCAGAACTTGGTCAAGACCTGGCTGGAGACCAACTCCAAGGACTTGCTGACAGATGCTGCCTTCTTGGGTGAGCAAGTGTTGGTGGACTTGTTCATCAAGTTCAACACAGCCATCCCCTCCAGTGCTGCAGTGGAGCGTTTGTTCTCTATGGGCAAGGACATCCTGAGGGCGAAGAGATCATCCCTGTCTGATGAAAACTTTGATATGCTAATTTTCATGAAGGGCAACATGCATCTCATGGACAAAATGGAGAACGAGAAGAAGAGAGAAAATTAAATTATATATATATTGTGTTTTTCATTTTTTTTATAATAAAAGTTAACGTTAACGGTTTATCAGTAACTTCCGTTACATGTTTAACGAATTAACGGATTAACGGTTAACGAAGTTAACTTTTTGGTTAACGGATTAGCGGTTAACGAAGTTAACTTTTTGGTTAACGGTGCCCACCACTGCCAAACACCAGTATGGAATACCAAATTTTCCACCCCAGGACCTTAATTCAATAATAACCCAAATTAACCAAACCGGTAAAATGTAGGCCAAAAACAACGACAGACGACTGGCCAAGTTTCGCAATTGGGCAACCAAACTTTCTACCCTGGGACCTTAATTCAATAATAACCCAAAATTAACCAAACCGGTAAAATGTAGGCCAAAAACGACGACAGACGACTGGCCAAGTTTAGCAATTGGGCAACCAAACTTTCTACCCTGGGAGACCTTAATTCAATAATAACCCAAAATTAACCAAACCGGTAAAATGTAGGCCAAAAACGACGACAGACGACTGGCCAAGTTTCGCAATTGGGCGACCAAACTTTCTACCCTGGGTCCTTAATTCAATAATAACCGAAAATTAACCAAACCAGTAAAATGTAGGCCAAAAACGACGACAGACGACTGGCCAAGTTTCGCAATTGGGCGACCAAACTTTCTACCCTGAGACCTTAATTCAATAATACTCAACCCGTCTAGGCCTAACTTGGGCTACAATTTGCACAATCAGAACTTTGCCGAAAAATAGTCACTGACTCAGTTTTGGGGTAGAATCCGGTTCTGAAGGACCATGTTAATTTATTTATTTGTTGGGTTCAAAATCCCAGCTGAGCCGTGAACGGCCAAATTCTAAAGGGCCAGTGCTACCTACAGCCCAAGTTAAGCTAAAATTAAAACTTACGGATTTGAGATTCTATTAGGTCCTACCTCAGGGTTGCTGACTCGATGCGGGCCTACCTTAGACCTTTGTTACATGAATTTAATATAAACAAAAGGGGTACTATTTATGGTCTTCTTTCTCAACCTTGCAACAACAACGCAACCTGGACTATTGCACGATGCAACAATCTTGTATCTAAACAACCAAACTGAATTGCAAGAGAGCTCTTTAACAGACCACACCCTGTACGTACGACATCCCACAAACGAGTAGAAAGAACGCGCAGCGCCCCAAAATGATGCCAACAGTGTGACCAAACAATGATGCCACAAGAGCTAAAAAATGCTAGCACTAAATTAAGTTAATTTTTCATTAACCTTACAATTATGAGATGGATATATATACACCTTAACTTAATATATACAAGCAATGCTGCATCAATCAGCTTAGTCATCATATCGCCTTGGGACAACAATAGTTCTTCCTCTTCTAGATTTTCTAACAATCATAAATATTTTTCACGTGTTACTTTCGTGAAATAATTTTCATATAAGTTATATATATATATATCACAGGAAATATAACCAGTAGGTATGCATGCACATTGCAACTAAAAAAATAGTTTGCGACATTTACCTACTGGAAATCCGTCAATCAAATTACTGAAGTCCGGGTTCCGTAAAATCTCAGACTCAATGCTCATCACTGAAAGGTACAGTAGTTCAGTTTTTCAACATGAATTGTGGAACGAAAGTCATTTTTTTTATGCACTTCAACGCAGAAAAAGAAAGCTCACAGGTGCAATTGCTCACCATTAAGTACAGTAAGATACATGCGGAGACAAATATGTACATTAAGGAAAACTTCTTGCAGCCAATCTTGCATTAGCATGCAATACATGGAAAGGTCAATGTTTCTACCTTGAAATATTCTCTGTACTGAACAATTTCCTCAAAGAATGTTGGTTCCAAATCACCAGGGTGGACCTCAACAAGATTATCTGCAGCTTTTCGAAGTTCAGTAACATCCATAGTCGTAATTTCCAGCCGTTTGGTCAAAGCAGCAGAAAGCTGGTCAAGAATTGGTAGAAACACCTCAATTCTAAAGCGTTCACGTGCAGAAAATACTGTTTCTTCTGCAGGACCATCACCACATAAGATTTTCACACTGATCTTGCGTTTTTGAAACTACAGATAAACTTACAAATGGCAGCTATACCACATAAATTCTAATGTAGGCATGGCCGTAACTACCTATGAGGTCACCGAGGTCCGGACCTCGGTAATTATTTCCTAAAAAAAAAAAAAAGAGACTGAACCGTTCTCCGTGTATGAAACGCATATTACCGCTTTTCTTTTGAAAAGAGGGAGCGTCGAGCGTTTTGTGTTTTGTGTTTAGTGTATAGCTTGGGTTGTGTTTGTAGATGTCATTTTGGTCTGAATTTTGCTCGTCCCGTCGCGCTCGAAAAAAATCCTGACCTCACTAATTTCTAAACCCTAGTTACGGCCCTGAATGTAGGTATAGCCGCCATCAATGATACAAAACTACGCACAGTCACAACACAATGTACTCTGTTCCACTGTCTGGCATTCACGCTGCTACTGAATGATATTTTATGGCCCTACGGGCAGGGCTGCCAATGAAATTTTGAGGAAATCCCCAGATCAGACTCTCAAAAAGCCCCAGAATCAAATAAAAAAAACCAGATACAACATGTTATAAAAGTTGAAAAAAAAACAATTATAAATAGTAAAATGAATTATTTGCTTACCCCTATTAATTGGAATAATTACAAGTCGTCCTCTTCACTAATTCCTCCTGAAAGAGTACTTAATTCCTTGTTCTCTTTCTGTGATTTCATTCTGTCTAGGTATCTGTTACTGACTGCACCCTCTTCCAAATCTCTGATTAATTCTTTGTCCGGTTCCCACGTTGTGCATGCCATATTATTTCTAGTAATAGATTGTTTGGCTAGTAACCTATCTCTGACAGTCTCAGATTTCAATGAATTTGTGTTTCTGTTTTTTACACAATTCATTTGGGAAAATATCCGTTCAACACATGCATTCAAAATACTGTAGTATTGGCGGAGAGCCGCGAAAATTAGCCCAATCCGCTACTTTTCGCCCAATCCGGCATCACTGGACTCGCGAGCAGCGAGGCGGCCGAGGCAGCGAGCTTGCGACGCATTGCAGACATATACCATACATGTTTCAAACATGTTTGGAACGTATTCTTTTAATGGCTTTTTTAGGCAATAGTTTAAATTGTAAAATATATATTATTAATATGGAAATATGCCGTTTTAAATATTTAAATGAGCTATTTTAAGTTGTTTACACATTTAGGATATAAACCCCCCAGATTTCTAACCATTTTCAAAATAAAAACCCAGCAACCCAGATAGATTGTGAAACCCCCAGATCTGGGGGCATCCCCCCAGCATTGGCAGCCCCTGCTACGGGTTGGCAGCACGGTGATCGGTGTTGCCACTCGTCAGTGCAAGCACGCGTATGGAACTAATTCAGTAGTTGTTAAAAATAAAATTTATTAAACAGTAAATGAATGTCGGTTATTGTCATCGATATGGTACCGATTTTGTTATAATTTATGGTACATATAAACAGAACATCGATCACAAACACAATAGGGTAATAAGAGAATATGAAGCTCAACATTATTTATGATTATGAAGCCGAACACGTCAGCACAAAGCACTATAGTATTATTACGTCTTTACAGTTGGGCATTGAACGTACGCGGCGAAGATACACGTTTTGATTTAAAAATTCTTACTATTTTCCTTACAGCAGTTTCAAGCGAGTTAGTTCAATTTTGATCGAAAGTTTTTTCATAATTTCCGTGTGTACCAACTTTTTCTTGGGTTTATAAGCTTTATACATGTAACGAGTAACAAAAAAATCCGTTACATTGATAACAAATTTGCAGAGCGTTACCGTTACACTGATACATTTGAAAATCTTTCAGGCGTTACCGTTACTCGTTACTTTTGTAACGTTCGTTACATGTAACACGTTACTGCCCATCTCTGCATAGGTGCACTCGGATTTGTATGGTTGCATTATCAAGCTGTCTACTCGGACTTTGGCATGTGCCCGTCTCCTGAAAGCAATAATAGCATCACGGTGATTCTTGATATTCTCATGTTTAATACTTGTGTTAGCATTTTTCTAGTCGCTGTAACCTCTTTGAGTAAATGGATTGTTATCCACAACAAATAATTTACAAATGAAGCAGTATACACGTTCTATACTTGGTGAGTAGCAGTCGTGTCCGTGGAGTGTTTTAACCATTGCGGGAATGAACTCGGTAGAATAATGTTTTGGAAAAGTATCTTTTCTGCCTCCCATCAATTTGTAGTGATCTTGAAATATCAGCATCAGTGTTCTGATATGCACAGCTACGGTACCGCACTTTACCCAAAAGTCACGTAAAGATTCTGTTACTTCCGGCCACATACCAATGTCCTTTGGATACAGATCCAATACAGGTTGTAATCATTCTATTCGCATTCCTGTAGTTTCCTTCCAAAGGTTCTTCTGTGGGTGTTTCTGAAGAATCACTTGTGTTTCTTCCATGGATTCAGATTCCTGAGCAATAATTTTGGTTGCCGTGCCGACATTACTATCACTCGATATGGATTCTGTGGTTGTTGCAGGAGCTGTAGCCGAAGTTGTTGTTTGTAAAGAAAACAGTGCGATTATTTGTGGTGTATCTGCTAGTATTGCCTGCTCTCGTTGCTCCCCTACTTCTCGTTCTTTGGCTTGTGCCCAGGATGCTAGGCCACCGTCTCGTCGCGTCGCTCAGTCATAACTAGCCTGTAACAACACAACACACGCAGTAAGTACGCTGCAAGCAAGCAAAAAACGTGTGACACCAAAAATCAATCAGTACAACATTAGGCAGCCAAACAAGAAGTCACTACGGTTTTTCGATTGAGCAACAAGTTTGAGAACGTGTCTAAATAAATGAAAGTTTTCTACACCACACCACTAACTACAGGCCTTTGCTGTCCATCCCAGGCCTTAGGTCTGTCTACATAGGGTATGTTTGGTAATTATTCGTTTTAACAAATAAGTTGCATTTTTACCAGAAAGTATTTTTATGGGTAATTTCGATGTGTTTTGAAAGGACCCGAGATTCGTTTCTTGTGCAAATGAATAGTTTTCGAGATCTATTAATTTTTTATGCAGATGAAAATATTTGGAAAACCACTCATTTTCACAAGAAATGGATCTCAGATTCCTTCAAAACATGTCGAAATTAACCAAAGAAAACTACTTTCTGGTGAGGGAAGTGCCTAATCTAACCAAACCTAACCTAACCTAACCTAACTAGACCCAACCTAACCAGACTAACAGTAAATATACTGGTGTCTTTTCTGAGATAGCACTCTTTATCACATTTGGGGCATTTACGTGATGACAAAATAACGCCCTAATTAGAAAAGAAATCCAAAACTTTTTGATCATCAACACCAATAAGGCGAATTAGGTCTTCAAAGTCTATTTCACACCCAGTGGCGGTCCTAGCTTACATGACGCCCTGGGCGAACCTCACCTTCAGCGCCCCCCCCCCCTGTTCGCCAACACACACACATTCGAATCCCCCCAAAATAAAGGACAGACATAACTCTTTCACAAAATAACTTTTTATTGGACTAATTGTTGGAACTTCAGAACCAAAACAAAGACTCAAATTTCTGAATTTTACAAATCCTTCATCACGTAAATAGAATAACTCACTTAAGAGAATGTAATTATGATACTATGAACAGGAAAAATACAAATTAAATTGCACAACTGCCATAAATAAACTAGAGAATCAAATTTCTAAATTGTACAAATGCTCTATCACATAAATAGAATAAGACACTTAAGAGAGGGTAATTATTATGCTACACTTTGAACAAGAAACAAAATAAATTGCACCACAGCACAACTGCCATCTAAAGCCTGACTCTTCTTACCTTCCTTGATGCAAAGTCATGAATTAAATCATCATATGAAATCTGCTCAGCAATTGTATGATTTATACTGATGATGGCCAGACCGGTAAGGCGTTCCTGTGACATAGTTGACCTCAGGTAGGATTTGATGAGCTTCAGCTTTGAAAAGCTCCTCTCTGCTTCAGCAACAGTGACTGGAAGAGTAAGACCAATTCTGAGAGCAGTCCACAAATTTGGATATATTTCAGAGAGCTCCCTTTCATGGATAAATGTCAGCAGTTCAAGCAAGGATATGGTCTTTGATGGCAAGTCAGGCAAGTTCTTCAGCTCCTGTGCAAGCTCTCTGCCATCCAAGTCAGATTGTCCCTTAAAGTGTAGTGTAGTACTAAGGTTCACACATTGTTCTGTCAGCTCCTCAAATGTGAGATTTTGGAAATGTGTCAGCACTCCAAACTTCTCTCCCACAATTTCCAACGTGGAAAATCTTTCCTGAATGGCTGATGTTGCAGCATCAACCACTGCATTGAAAAATGTCACCTCCAGCTTCTTCAAAGCATCAATCAAGGGCTCATCAGATGCTTCATAGGAGAAGTGCCGCTTTGTGGACCTCAGCCGTTTTTGTTTTAACACAGCCTCCACATTCATTTGTTCACAGATATCTGTGGCTGCCATTTGTGCAGCCACAAAACCTGTTGCCCTGTAATTGCGGAGACCTCTCTCTGTTTTTTTTAGGAGATTTACTGCAACATCAACGTGCATGCTAGGAGACTGCATCTGCTTGCTCACATGCTGAATTTGGCACAACAGGTCATGCCACACCACTGAACAAATGGCGAAGCGGTATGACCCAACCTCCTCTGACAGAGATTGAGCCTCGACCTTTATTACAGAGTCTTTGGTGTGGTCCCTCACCTCGATCAGTGCATCTCTCACTGCAGCTGCCTGATATCTCAGGGGCTCCACACTCTTGATCTTGCTTTCCCACCTTGTATCAGACCACATCTTCAATGTGATGTTCACATGTTTTTTCAAAATGGCCCATCGTTGTGTGGAGGCTGAAAACAAGTTGTAAAGCTTCTGCAAGATGCCAAAGTAACTTGTGGCATCAATAGATCCCTTAGCAGCATCGGCCACAAGCAAATTCAGAGAATGAGCCCCACATGGAACAAACAGAGCTCTGGGATTAATTTCTAGGAGCCTGGATTGAACACCCTTGTTTTTTCCCCTCATGTTGGCCCCGTTGTCGTATGATTGTCCTCTACAGTCCATGAAAGGAACTTTTAGCTCCTCCAGTCTCTTCAGAATCAGAGATGCCAAATGTTGACCAGTGGACTCCTCTGCCTCCAAAAACCCCATGAAATGTTCCTTTATATGGGGCTTCCCCTCCAGTGACACAACCCGAATCACAACTGACAACTGTTCAGTGTGGCTGATATCTGGAGTGCAATCTAGAATTATTGAAAAAAACTTTGATTGTTTGATGTCGCTCACCATTGCTGAAATGGTCTTGCTGCTCGACAAATCAATGAGTTCGTTTTGTATGTGGTGGCCGAGGTAGCTGGTGTGACTGGAGGTCCCTTTTTGGACACGGTTAATGTGCTCTTGCATTATAGGATCAAATTGTGCCATCAGTTCAACTTCTTTCAGAAAATTGCCATTTGATGGTGAGAACAATTTTTCTGTATGTCCCCTTAGTGCCAAATTCCTAACTGCCAGAGAATGCACAATAGCAGTGAGACGTGTCAGCACCGCTCTCCATCTCAACTTCTCAGCCTCCAGAAGTGCCATCTCCTGCTTGTCAATGGTCTCCCCCTTTCTCATCCTCACTGCCAGTTCTTTCCAGATTTTCATAGAATTTAGGTGTTCTGAATTGTTGTCATGTGATGTGAGCAATGAGCTTGCATGCTTCCAGTCCGAGAGTCCCAAACTTGTTAAATTTATTTTCCTCTTGGAAAATAATGTACAACAGAAACAGAAAAGGCTGTTGTTTTTTAAGGAATAGACCAACCAACTTCTGGTTATATTTTCCCCACTAACCAATGACTTCCTGAAGTATTGATGGTGGAAACTTCTTCCGTCACTGTCGTTTCTAGGGAATACAAAGTCAGATGGTACTTGACTTGGTCCCCTGGAAACCAGTTGTGTCCGAATTCTCTCAGTCAGAACTGAAGGCCAGTTAGCAGGGTCGGTGGACAGAGACTCATCCTCAGGAGGCGATTCTGCTCCAGGCATTTCTAATAGAAAGAACAAGAGCATTACTCATTAGTATACACACCTAAGTTAGATAACACATTATTCACAGCACTTTGTTATGGTGGTGGTGTTATGGAATTATGGTGGTGAAACACCACACATACCCAGTAACCCAGACCCAGTGATAATAACATTATAATTTATAACTGTTTGCAAAATGCTTTGCAGGGATGCACACACATACACATACACACACACGCACACACTCACAGACATATGTGCACAAACTCACCTGAAGAGTCCTGCCGGGGAGAAGTAGAAGCAAATGGGTCTTCATCCTCAGGATCAGACTGCATTTGTGGAGACATATGTGAGGCTGAGGAGGTAGATGGCTCCTCAGCCTCAATAATGGCAGAAGTAGACGGCTTCTCATCCTGGCTAGTGGCAGAGGGTGTTCCAAAATATTTCAAAAGTGCCCCTGCAAATAGTAAAATAGAACATAACAGACCAATGCATGAATAGGCTAGTACAATTAATTTAACATGTTATTAAGCACAATTTATTAAACTTTTAGAATAGGAAACAAATGAATAATACAACCTCCTTGGTTAATGGCTAATTATATACATAATAGTACACTTCAAATGACTCAGAAAGCTATATCACAAAATAGCAGTGCAATATAGCAGTGAAGAGTAGATGACATAGCTCTATACCTTTATCTTTTGCTCGTTTCTCCTCTTCTTCTTTCCTCTTTTTTCTAAACTGAGCACCTGATAGCTTTGACCTCTTCTTATCCATTTGCGGTTATTTGACAGACCTTAGTGGCTTAGTGTGAAGATTCGTTCTGTAATAAATAATATACATTTCACTATTTAACCAAACCCAGAAAAATAACATTACATATGTTAAAGTATGGGCCTTTATTCCCAATAATATTAATCTGGAAGCATTTTGCATTGTTTAGGTCTTTTATGGGAAGGTTTATGGAAAATGCAATAGATGGTTTTTTATTAATAAAAATATATTTATTGATCTTTTATTATTTATTTTATTTTATTTTTTATTTTTATTTATTTCTTTATTTATTTATTCTTATTTTTATTTTTATTTTTTTTGCAGGCGCTCATGCCGCCCCTCCACAAATGCCGCCCTGTGCGGCTGCCCATATTGCCCATATGAGGAACCGCCACTGTT
The DNA here is from genome assembly GCA_023014485.1 of Bathynomus jamesi. Lineage (NCBI taxonomy): Eukaryota > Metazoa > Arthropoda > Malacostraca > Isopoda > Cirolanidae > Bathynomus > Bathynomus jamesi. The sequence continues at coordinate 273,797 of JAJOZX010001793.1, read as the reverse complement.
CACACCCACTGCACATAGCCATAGCAAAGAAGAAATCGTATTTCAAAATAAGTTTTTAATTCACTTTAGAATAATTTGCACAACATATGAAACATAGTTTTCTGTTATTTTACATAAGGATCCATAATATTATAGTGTCATATCGAGATCCTGCTTATGTGTTAAAACAAATATTGACCGTATGTTTCTACATCATACACATACGGGCCCACTTTGCTGTCCCAAGTGTTGCTTAGGTTCAAAAACAATTTTTCTACACTATTGTTATTTTATTTGTCGGGTTCGAAATCCCAGCTGAGCCGTGAACGGCCAAATTCTAAAGGGCAAGTTCTACCTAAAGCCCAAGTTAAGCTAAATTAAAACTTACGGATTTGAGATCTTATTAGGTCCTACCTCAGGGTAACCTCAGGGTTGCTGACTCGATGCGGGCCTACCTTAGACCTTAAATTACATGAACTTAAAGTAAACAAAAGGGTACTATTTGTGGTCTTCTTTCTGAACCTTGCAACAACAACGCAACCTGGACTATTGCACGATGCAACAATCATGTATCTAAACAACCAAACTGAATTGCAAGAGAGCTCTCTATCAAACCACACCTTTACGTACGACCTTCCACAAACGAGTAGAAAAGACGCGCAGCGTCCCAAAATGATGCCAACAGTGTGACCAAACAATGATGCCACAAGAGCTCAAAAATGCTAGCTCTAAATTAAGTTAATTTTTCACTAACCTTACAATTATGAGATGGATATATACACACACCTTAACTTAATATATATACAAGCAATGCTGCATCAATCAGCTTAGTCATCGTATCGCCTTGGGACAACAATGGTTCTTCCTCTTCTAGATTTTCTAACACTCCCTACCGAAAAGGCATTGTTGTCATTACCTTCTGCAAGGTTAGCCAAGCCTTCTTCATGAGGCTGTAACTCAAATGTTTCATCTTGACTATCTGTGTTTTTGCTGATTTCTAAAGCATAGAGTTTTTGTATAGGTCTCTTTAACTTTCCTCCTGAAGTCTTTACCAGTGCAGACCTAACTAAATTGTCTTTGCCAACAAACAACTCTTCAATTATGCCAAGCTTCCAGCATTGCCTTGGTCTTTCATCCCCAATCATTACCACTTCTCCCACCTTGATACAATTTGCATTGAAGCCCTTTACCTTGCCTGATGGGTAAAAGTATTCCATCTGCCACCTCTTCCATAACTGATCTTGTAGCTCTTCAAGGTACCTGAACCGTCTGGTTAACTCTCCTTGAGTGCTCTGGATGGGCTGCAAGTCTTCTGGCACACTGGGGTTTGATGTTAATCGTTTACCACAAAGAAAATGATTTGGTGTCAATGGCTCTGCATCCTGCCTACTGTTGTAAACAAAAGTGATAGGCCTACTGTTCACCATTGCTTCTACTTCACATAAAACAGTAGAGAATTCTTCTTCGCTCAAATGAGCATTAGCTAAAAGTTTCTTTAATGGACACTTTACACTTCTCACTAGCCTTTCCCAAAATCCTCCCCACCATGGTGCTCTCTCAACAATAAACTCCCACTGTACCCCTTGGTGTGAAAAGTAGGATTGGAATCCTTCCTCTTTTAGCAAGGACCAAATTTCTTGGAGTTCCTTTGCAGCCTTTTTGAAGGTTTTTGCATTATCCGATATGATTTTATTTGGGAAACCCCTTCTGTTCACAAACCTTTTAAAGGCCAAAAGAAATACATCACTACTTAAGTTGCTTACCAACTCCAAATGGATTGCTCTGGTGGTAGCACAGGTGAAAAGACATATATAACCTTTGTTAGACTCCCCTCGCTCATACACATAGACTGGCCCTGCAAAGTCTACTCCCACTACATCAAATGGGGCAGTATAGACACACCGTTCTCTTGGAAGTGGAGCCACCTTTTCATAATAAGGCTTTGCACTCCAACGCTTGCAAACCACACATTTATGCAAGACCTTTTTCACTACTTGTCTAATTTTGAGAATCCAAAATTGTTGTCTAATCTCTATTATCACTTCTCTAACTCCAGCATGTAACAGCTTATGATGAGTATCCAGGATCAAAAGGTCCACAAAGTGCCCCCCAGAAGGTAGCAAAATTGGATGTCTTTTCTCCTCTGGAAGCCCAGAAAACTGTAGTCTACCTCCTACTCTCAATAAATCCTGATCCAAAAACACATCCAAACCCTTGAGCGCAGAATGTGTTGGTAGAACCTGTAATGGATGGCTGGTGAGCAATTCCCGCTCTTCACCAAATTTTTCCTTCTGCGCATATACCACCCAGTATTTCCTGGCTTGCTGAATCTCATTACTGTTCAGAATTCCTTCCCTTCTTGTTTCTCCCTTAATGTTGTTGGTAAATCTATATACCCATGCTGTCACTCTTAACAATCTTTTCAGACTGCTAATGTCCTCAAGCCTCAATATGGGGTCCTGCTGCATAACTTGACAACTGTTCACAGCGCATTTTCTCACCTCACTCACCCATGCTTCTTCAGCCTGGCATTCTCCTACAATAGGCTGATTAGAAGGCCAGTTTTCACTTCCAAGTTTTAGCCACTCTGGCCCATTCCACCACAAACTTGATTGTGAAAGATCTTTCACCGAAATTCCTCGTGTTGGTAAATCAGCGGGGTTTTGGATGCCTGGACAATGCTTCCATTGCTTGGGATCTGTGTGCGCTTGAATTTCCTCCACCCTATTGGCAACAAATGGTTTCCATTTCCTTGCCTGACTTCTTAACCAGTGCCAAACTATAGTGGAGTCTGTCCAATAATAGCTTGGAATTTCATAGAGGGCCAAAGACTTTCGCACTGTAATTGCAAGCCGACTAGCAATAACGGCACCCATCAATTCCAACCTTGGAACAGAAAGCCTTTTCAAAGGTGCTACTCTACTCTTTGCAGCAACCAACCTGCAACTTACTTCTTCTTGCAATGCGCCTCTTATATAAATACAAGTTGCATAGGCTTCCTCACTTGCATCACAAAAGATGTGCAGCTCCAAATTGTCTGGACTATTGTTCAACTCTCCAAAGTACCATCTTGGGATTTCAATGTCTCCAAGATGTGCCAATTCTTTGAACCAATATTTCCACCTTACCACCATATGATCAGGTAACTCTTGGTCCCAACCAAGTCCAATTTCCCAGAGGCTCTGAAACCAAATTTTTGACTTTATCACAAATGGAGCCAGGAATCCAAGAAGATCAAAGACCTTCGAAGCCAAACTAAGAGCTGTACGTTTTGTCCACCTTGTCTCATTCTCGGCCAGCTCTACTAAAGATTTCCCATTGAAGGTAAACAAATCATCATCTTGCTGCCAAACGATGCCTAGCACCTTTGCGTCTATTGCCTACAACTCCTTAATACCAGAATCCTCAATACTTTCTGCTGCATCAGGTACTACAGAGGAATGACTCATAAACTCTTGTAATTGCGAATGATTGGTCCGCCATTTTCTGAGCTCCATGCCAGCCTCCCTCATTATAGCTCTAGCCTCCATGAATATCTGTTTAGCCATTTCTGTATTATCCACGGAACATAGCAAATCATCAACATAAAAATTTTTCCTTATGTGTTCAATAGTGTTAGGATAGACTTCAGAATATTTCTTAAAATGGTACTGCATAGTAGCTGCCAACAGAAATGGACTAGAGCTGAGGCCAAACAACACTGACTTCATTCTATATGCTTGAACCTTAGGTTCATTTTCCAACAAGTCTTTCGTATCCACCCACAGATACCTTACTGCAGCTCTGTCCTCTGGTTTTAACTTTATCCGCAAAAAGGCTTGCTTCACATCTGCAGTCAATGCTACTCTACCAAACCTGAATCTCAGTAACAAGGAAAATAAATCTGCATTTAAATTTGGCCCAGCATCCAAACAGTCATTCAAGGACACACCACCTTTGTCCTTGGCTGAGCCATCAAAAACTACCCTCAGTTTGGTGGTAGTTTTGTCTCGCCGTACCACTGCATGGTGTGGCAGATAATGTGCCTCCTGGCTCACCAGCTCACCTTGCACCCTTTCAGCATAGCCCTCCCTTACATAACTTAGGATGGCCTCATCGTATTCAATTAACAACTCCTCATTTTTTCTTAGCCTGTACAATGAAGTCTCCAACCTCCGATTAGCTAGCTGAAGGTTTGAACCGGGTTTGCAAGAATCCTTCCATGGTAGGCCAACTTCATAGCAACCATCCCTAAACCCAATCCCTTTTTCAAAGTGCTCTAAAACATCATTATTCACTGTACTTGCCTGGTTGTCCTTTATACCAATAGATTCAAGTTCCCAAAACGCTTTCAAATGCCTTTCCAGACCATGGCTGTTCTCCTCAATCTTAACAAAGAGAGCCTTAACTTCCATTTCATTGCAATAACTACCATGTAGCATCCAGCCTAGCTTACTTTCAATAGCTACTGGGCCTTGAGATGTACGGACAATATTACCAGTGATGAAGTCCCAATAATAGTCAGCTCCAATCAAAAGACTAATATCTTCTGTTCCCTCAAACTTATTATTGCCCAAATTAATTCCTTTAACTTGCAATTCTTGGACACATGCCATATCTAAACAAGTAGTGACTGGAGCACAAAGTTCCTCAATCTCTACAGCTTGGACCTTGATAGTGGGACTTTGCGGTAACAACCCTTTAACCAGAACTTCTACCTTCTTAAATTTGGTTCGGTTTTGAACGGAACCCTCAAACCCAGAAATTCTTAAATTTTCCCTCTTAAGTTCTTTAAACTTCAATTTTCTGGAAATTCTGGTCTTAATAAAACTACACTGGCTACCACTATCAAACAACACTCTTACAGTAGCTTCTCCCTCATTCCCAATTAATAAGGCTGCAGTTGTTTGCAATAATCCCCCTTTACTTTTACTCCCTTGCATAGCAGTGGCATGTGCCACTGATGTCTCTACTTCTGGGGTAGGCCTACTAAGAGTGTTTTCACACAATAATGGCTGATGCCTACCATGACATTTTTTGCACAAAATTTTAAACTTACAAAACCTTGCTCTATGACCTTTCAAAAAACATTTGAAACATGCTGTGGACTTAGTTACCCTGTCCTTTCTCTCCTCAAAGGGTAAGGCCTCAGCCACCTCACATTTATATGACTTGTGGTTGCCTTCGCAAAATATACATTCCTTGATTCCCTTTAATTTATTCTCAGAGGAGGCATGTAGAGCTGACACTGTACCTGGGCTATTCCTTTTTGTGGAAACTTTGGTGCTGTTCCTGCCTTTGTCCCCTTGTTTACCATCCCACTGTGCAAACTCAACTCCCTCTCGTCTTGCTAATTCTGTGCCTAAAAGACTTAACATCTGCTGAAGGGGGATGTACACATGTTCTGCAGAGTGTCCCCTACTTAATTCAAGCAAAATTGAGCTAGGCAATTTAGACTCCAGTGTAGGAACCAACATTATACCATACTTTTCCATTCCTACACCCAAGTTGTCCAGGGATAGTGATGTTAAAAAACGGTTTTTTTTATGTCCATGTTGGTTTTTTTTTTTTTTTGTCGTTTTTTTTTGTTTTTTATTGTTTTTTTTGTTTTTTTTAATAATTAATATAGATATTGCCAATTTAATTATAAGGTATACTTTTGCAATGATATATATTATAAAAATAAATAAATAAATAATAAAATAGGCCATATGGTACCAGTATAGAATGTCCTTTTCAGCCTATTTACAGAAAAAAACTGGCCTCCTTCTTGCAATGAAAGTCTCGTATCTTGAGATCCGTTAAACTTGCGAGAACACTAGCTGGGAGCTGACTGCCCATTGTCCAACCTTTCCAGAACTCTCCCATCCATGCCTCGGATTTTGAATCTCCCACTTAACTATCCTTTAGAGCCAGGGGTGCTCACACCCGTGCCCGCGGGCACACGTGTGCCCGCCATGGATTTGAATGTGCCCGCTGGTTTATTTTGGAATAGCCGGCCTAAATGAAATCTTAACTGGCAATATAAAAATTACTAGAAATGAATTTTTACATGCGAGCAGAGCGCTCACATACATGTTTAAAACATGTCTGAAACCATTGCTTTGCTCCGCCAATTTCTGTGTCGCTTAAAGCGACGATTCTATTTCAACGGATATAATGAATCGAGTTGGCTGATTGGGTGTTTCGTGAAAATACAACCAATCAGAAGGCATTTTAGAAACGACTCGCTAGGCTTTCTGTGTCTTTTCGAATTTTTATTGATTTTATAAAGATGAGTGGGCGGATCGATATTTAGTTCCGTTTTGACCTGTCCGCGTGACCTTGTGTGTGGATGCGAACATGAAATGTGTCTATTTTTTAGTCGTTTATTACGTAATTTGACGTTTTCACATTTAGTATTAAAAGTTTAGCATCATGTCGACCGTTCACCCGTTCGTGTCATCTTGTGTGTGGATGCGAATTTGAAATTTGTCTATTTTTAAGTCGTTTTTTACGTAATTTGACGTTTTCACATTTAGTATTAAAAGTTTAGCATTATTTCGACCGGCAGCGTGTCCGATTTTGAAGTTTCAAGTGGTAAAAGTTCAGCCTCTGATATTAGTTCATAAATTAGTGGAAAATTTTGGTGTTTGTGCCCGCCAAAGATAATAGTTAGCAAATTTTGCCCTAAGGTCTCCGAAGTCTGAGCACCCCTGCGTTTAGACCCACGATGACATTTCCCCCCCGAGACCATCCATATATATACATACACATACACCCATATACATATATACCAATATATACATAAATACTTATATACACATATTTATATCTTTTATATACCCCATACACACGCATACATCCAGAATTCCAGATACATACGCAAGCATACTCACAATATATACCTACACAAACTCATACACCTCTATTTCGCCCTTTCATTACCTCCGAAATCATTTAGCACATACAGTAATATCCATACAGCCAAAAGAAACCGATTAAGCACAGACAGAGCAGCAAAGCTAGTATTTATATCCCAAAATGCAAAATTCCAAGAAAGTGAAGTAAAACATGGTGCTACATTGGCTTCGTCAACATCCAAATCTGCAATAAGTACCAGTACCTGTGATATTGAAACTATATGCTCTAATCAATCTAGTGATAATGATTCTTCAATGGAAATAGAATCAGATAATGAAAGTTAAACAGCATTAGGTTAACACAAAGGTTAAAGAAAGAGATGAATATTTTAATTTTTTTTATTTTTCTATTTGGAATATATATATATATATATATATATATATATATATATATATATATATATATATATATATATATATATATACACACACACACACACACACTGGTATTCTTGCCAATCACAATTATATATATTGTTTTATACCAGTATTATGTATTTTTTATTATGTATATTATACCAGTACCTGTGATATTGAAACTAGCATATATGTTCTACCCAATCTAGTGATGATTCTTCCATGGAAATGAAGGTTAAACAACATTAGGTTAACAAAAAGGTGAATATTTTTTTTTCTATCTGGAATATATATACTGGTACTCTTGCCAATCACAATTATGTATATTGTTTGAAACGAGGAAGAATGTTTCATGTTCTAGTTAAAAAATATATATACATAGGAAAAACAAACCCTCACTTTTTATTTCTATTATATACTTTTTGTGTGATTCACTTTTTCTAAATGATGACTATATATACTAGGTATAACCGTATAAGCATGGTAGTATAGTAAATTATAGCTAATACTAATATACTTATTAGATTAAAGGAAGAAAAATATGGAATAAGTTTAAAACAATAAAAAACAAAAAAAACAAAAAAACAGACTATCTTCGTTTTAAACAAAAAAAACGACAAAAAAAACAAAAAAACCGACACAATAAAAAACGACTCACATCACTATCCAGGGACCTAGTTCTAATTTCAAATTCATCATATAACTGCCGTAACTCCTTGACACTATTAGGATTATTAACAGGAGGTATAGCTAAAAGTGCACGGCGGTGGCTTTTAATTAAGATCTCTGGCTTACCAAACCGTTTCTTTAATATATCCCAAGCCACATTATAATTAGCCTCTGTTAATGCTAATCCTGCTATAGTCTTTGCTGCCTCCCCTTCCAAGAGGGACCGCAAATAATTAAACTTCTCCACGGCACTTAACACTTGACTAGAATGAACTGCTGATTGAAAACTGTCTGCCCATCCTTGCCATTCCTGAATACTCCCAGAAAATGTTTTGAGTACAAGCCTCGGTAATTGAACTACAGATCTGTTAACCTTAACTTCACAAGCATCATTTGTTGAGTGTTGTGTTTCATTATTAGACCTGGTCTCTAACTGTACTGAGCTGCTAAACTCTTTTGCTCGGAGGCCTACGTTAATCATATCATCAATAATCTCTTCAAAGTAAATTATGTTATTTTCTATTTCATCCTCTTCTATAAGAGCCTCAATTTTAACATTTACCTCACTTAGAGCAACCTTTTTAGTTTCTAATATGGCAAGCTTCGCAGTCACTAAGCGTAAATCCTCTTGCTCTATGGCAGAATCTATAGTGGCAATGACCTTTGTAATTAGACCTTTGTAGGCACTTCTCCTTTTTATAAATTTGTTCAATTCAGATGCACTCATCTTCAATGTAAACAACCCTTGGGCTCAATACCAAATGAGCTGAATTGGCAGAAATACTTAACCAAACTGATCAAACGCAAATTTTACTTTCAAATAAACTGAATTGCTGGGTCGGGTACTAACCAAACACCAGTATGGAATACCAAATTTTCCACCCCAGGACCTTAATTCAATAATGACCCAAAATTAACCAAACCGGAAAAAATGTAGGCCAAAAAACGACAGACGACTGGCCAAGTTTCGCAATTGGGCGACCAAACTTTACCCTGGGACCTTAATTCAATAATAACCCAAAATTAACCAAACCGGAAAAAAAGTAGGCCAAAAAACGACAGACGACTGGCCAAGTTTCGCAATTGGGCGACCAAACTTTACCCTGGGACCTTAATTCAATAATAACCCAAAATTAACCAAGCCGGAAAAAAAGTAGGCCAAAAAACGACAGACGACTGGCCAAGTTTCGCAATTGGGCGACCAAACTTTTTACCCTGGGACCTTAACTCAATAATACTCAACCCGTCTAGGCCTAACTTGGGATGCAATTTGCACAATCAGAACTTTGCCGAAAAATGGTCACTGACTCAGTCTTGGGGTAGAAATCCGGTTCTGAAGGACCATGTTATTTTATTTGTCGGGTTCGAAATCCCAGCTGAGCCGTGAACGGCCAAATTCTAAAGGGCAAGTTCTACCTAAAGCCCAAGTTAAGCTAAATTAAAACTTACGGATTTGAGATCCTATTAGGTCCTACCTCAGGGTAACCTCAGGGTTGCTGACTCGATGCGGGCCTACCTTAGACCTTAAATTACATGAACTTAAAGTAAACAAAAGGGTACTATTTGTGGTCTTCTTTCTGAACCTTGCAACAACGCAACCTGGACTATTGCACGATGCAACAATCATGTATCTAAACAACCAAACTGAATTGCAAGAGAGCTCTCTATCAAACCACATCTTTACGTACGACCTTCCACAAACGAATAGAAAAGACGCGCAGCGTCCCAAAATGATGCCAACAGTGTGACCAAACAATGATGCCACAAGAGCTAAAAAATGCTAGCTCTAAATTAAGTTAATTTTTCACTAACCTTACAATTATGAGATGGATATATATACACACCTTAACTTAATATATATACAAGCAATGCTGCATCAATCAGCTTAGTCATCGTATCGCCTTGGGACAACAATGGTTCTTCCTCTTCTAGATTTTCTAACAACTATATAGTAGCATGTCCCCGGGCTTTAGGCTCAAGCCTATGTAGCCTCTTGGGTGATACACCACTGCTAGGCCCACAGAGCAGCAGCGTGTCGTGAAAAAGCTCTTAATGTAAGTAATCAAAATAATATTAAAAACTAAAATAAAAAATTGTCGTCTACGTTACCTCATTAAATGCAATTTGATTGAAGTCTTCTAGTTTTTTGAGCGAAATCTTCAATCACTTCATTATGAAAATTTGGCTCCGTTTGTAGTTTGCTCAGTAGCTCTTTCTCAATTGACATGAGCGCTAAATTTTGCATCCTTTCTTGCTCCTGGGAATTTCGTACATAGTTTTTTATTCTTTTCATGGCAGAAAAGCTTCTCTCTACTGAGGCAGTGGTTGCATTAATGATCAAAATCAAATCACATAGCCTAGCTACTTCGCCATATGCCCGTTCTAAATCGTTAGATTTTATAAAATCAAGAAGTTCAGCAGCATTTTTCTTTTTAAATTCTCCCGAAATGTAAAAAACCCTGAGCTGCGATCTTAATGATATAAAATTGAAAGTGGTACTATAGTTTTCTTTCAAAAATTGTAGAGCAGCTTCGGGAAAATCTGTTTCGAAGCGATGGAAATTTTTTGAGTGAAGCAACTCTAAAAACTTCATCGAATTAAAATTTTGAAATCGGTCTTTTAGGTACTCTAAGACTGTATCGAAAATTTCACAAAACAATCGTTTGTAGAAAGTTTGAATGTCTACGTTTCTCTTTGATTTTTTTTTTTGCTCTGGTTGATCCAAGCATTCTTCTTTGTACATTTTTTCCTAAATGTTTTCAAATTCCCCTCGTTTTGCATCTTACTACCACGGCTGGTGTAAGGGTACTTGGTGCCTTAGGCAAACTTTCATATATGTCAAGGTCTTTTGCCTGAAGTAGTTTACTAGTTAAGTTAATTTAAAAAAGACTGTCATACCAAACAATGAGAGAAACCACAAATTTAAAAATGAAAATTCCTTTCGCAATTGCTTTTGCATCAACGCGTAAATTATTGTCACATGATCGTATAGAGTAGCATCGTCAGCAATTTCAATAAATATTGCCAAGCTGGAAGTGAACAAATTTCAAGGCATCAATTCGCTTTTCCCATCTTGTTCCACTTGATGATTTTACTGTTAGATTAGGAATATGACTGCTTAAACCTTCCTAGTAACGTGTTGAAGCTGGGAGATAAACATAAACATGTACTAGGTCAAAGAAACCCGTTGCCTCTAAACACAACCTGGCAGTGTCATTAATAATTAAATTTAAAGATTACGCGGTGCAAAGAACAAAAAGTGCTCTTGGATTAATGTCTAAATTTTTTTTTTATACACCATTACCTTTCCCCTTTATATTGCTCCCATTGACAGACTAAGTTTTCAAGGGATAATGGCATTTCTTCAAGCTGGTGAAGAATACTTTCAGTCATGCCAGCACCAGTCGTCTCTTTCAATGATACAAATCCTCAAAAATGTTCCCCTAAAAGTACCTCAGTATTATTAGTATCCGAAGACTCAGCTGCATTTACAAAGCGAATGATTATTGTCATCTGATCGACATGATTCACATCAGATGTATACATTCCAGAATTATTGAATAGTATTTGGCAGAATGAGTAACTGCTAAGATTTCTTTTTAATTGTGTTTGCTAAAAGTTGTATTAGTTCGTTTTGTGTTTCATGGTCGTTTATTTTACGCAGATGTTCGTTTATAATTGGAACAAATAAAGCTAGATATTCCATGAATTTTAAAAAATTTACATTATCAGCACTGTACAATTCTTCATTTGTTCCACGGAGTGCGAGCTTTTGTATACCAAAAACTCTTAATAGAGCAATCAATCTCTTTAAAAATTGTTTCCAATATTTTTCTTCTTGCTTAATAAGACAAATTTTCTTTATCTATTGTTTTCTTATTTTTCAATTTCAGTTCAAGTTCTTTCCAATTCTGAAATTTTTCCAAATGTTCACTGCTTTTTTCATGGAATGATAGAATTGCAAACATATTTTTCCAATCTTTTGAACCTTTATCGGAAAGTGATGATGCGCCAACCGTGTTACTGCTAAACAGCTTGCAACAAAAGCAAAATACAGTCTTTTGACACCTATTATTAAGGCTGATACTGTAGCCATTGGCTGCGCATTTCTTCTCCATTGACAAGTCTTCTTTTGTAATGATTTACTACAAAACTTCTGTTCTGGGTTTCATTTTCAGTTTAGTGCTGTGAGCTGCTTTCATCTTGATGTTGTGGACGAAGGTATTTCAGATAGGCACCGTCATGCTTCGTTTGTTCCTTTTCCTTTTCAGCCTTCCGTTTACGGTATCGTGTCCCACACAGTCGTTTTCTGTCTGCCATTTCATTTGAAACATTAAAAAATATAAATATTATAAAATTAAACTTTTATAAAAATAGCCAATAAGTTATTTAATTTGTGTAATAGCATGAGGTGTTACACCACGTTAGGTTTAGGTTAGAAATTAGGCATAATAATACTTACAGGTACTTTGCTTCAGGTTTGCACTGGGGGTTTATATTGTGTTCTTTCGGTCGCAACGCAACCTCGACCAACCCAGCACTACCTTACTTATTAATAAGTTATTAACATTTACCTCTAACTGACATACTAATTAGACGACCTCAAACTACAATATCTACACTCGAACCTAGGTTCCTTAGTTAAACCCCTGCCACCAAAAATTAAAATAAGCAAAGTATGTACACACATGGCACCGATTAGTTACGGTAGAAAATACTCATGCTGCTCTACCAGCACCATAAACAAAACAGAGACTTATTTTTCTTTATTTTTTCGGTGTTACCATTTTAGCAGTTAGTGAACTTTTTCAATCGATGACTATATATATATATATATATATATAATATATATATATATATATATATATATATATATATATATATGAAAATTATTTCACGAAAGTGACAAGTGAAAAATATTTATGATGAATGAAACCACGAAGGGAAAAGAAACACAAAGTGGTGCTCAAGCGCTTTCGTCTAATGACACAGCCTCAGGAACACTGGAGTGAAAGGAGAGTTCAAGACAATATATAGGTTACAAAAATAAACATATATATATATATATATATATATATATATATATATAGTAAGTATAGAAATAAAAAATTGTGGGAGGAGCAAACACATTTGTACGAAAAAATGACAATTTTAGCACTTTGCCCGAAATTCAACATAAATTCAAATGGCTTGTTTCCAGCCAATTTTTTTATAGTTATTGTCTGAATGGTAAACAAGTCACAAAAGAATAAAGAAATAAAAATAAATATAACTTGGAAAAAATTACAAAATAATGCCTTGGTGATATATACGTCACAACCGAAATAAAATAAAGAAATAAAACAGCAGCTAAAAAAACAAAAATTGTAAATGGAGTCTACAAATTCAAGCTCAAAAGGAAAGTTTACAATCAATTTAATAGATGATGCCAAAATGATATATATGTCACAAAGAAATAAAATAAAGAAATAAACCCCCCCAAAAAAAAATTGAAAAATAAATTGTAAGAGAGGCACCCAAATTTATAAGGGAAAAAAAATTACCAAAGGTTTTTTAGTTATTGTCTGGATCATGCATACTATGGTCACAAACGAATAAAAAAGTACAAGTAAATATAAATTGGAAAACAAAATATATATCATCGAGGCATCATTTTGTTTTCCAATTTATATTTACTTGTACTTTTTTATTCGTTTGTGACCATAGTATGCATGATTCAGACAATAACTAAAAAACCTTTGGTAATTTTTTTCCCTCATAAATTTGGGTGTCTCTCTTACAATTTATTTTTCAATTTTTTTTTTTTTTGGTTTATTTCTTTATTTTATTTCTTTGTGACATATATATCATTTTGGCATCATCTATTAAATTGATTGTAAACTTTCCTTTTGAGCTTGAATTTGTAGACTCCATTTACAATTTTTGTTTTTTTAGCTGCTGTTTTATTTATTTATGTTTATTTCGGTTGTGACGTATATATCACCAAGGCATTATTTTGTAATTTTTTCCAAGTTATATTTATTTTTATTTCTTTATTCTTTTGTGACTTGTTTACCATTCAGACAATAACTATAAAAAAATTGGCTGGAAACAAGCCATTTGAATTTATGTTGAATTTCGGGCAAAGTGCTAAAATTGTCATTTTTCCGTACAAATGTGTTTGCTCCTCACACAATTTTTTATTTCTATACTTACTATATATATATATATATATATATATATATGTGTTTATTTTTGTAACCTATATATTGTCTTGAACTCTCCTTTCACTCCAGTGTTCCTGAGGATGTGTCATTAGACGAAAGCGCTTGAGCACCACTTTGTGTTTCTTTTCCCTTCGTGTTTTATTCATCATATATATATATATATATATATATATATATATATATAACCTCAATTTGAAAGCCAGAAAAATGTAAAAAGTTATGAACTGTATTAAAATGTCCATGGCATATATTTTAATGTATCATTACCCAACTGCAATAAACCATTACTTCATGCTTTACATACATACTTGTCTCTTTCTGGGGCAGCATAAAGTGTGTATACAATCAGGGGTGTAGTGACAAATTTTAAGGTGCAGGAGCTGTAAGGAATATATACTACTACTACTACTACTACTAATAATAATAATAATAATAATAAATATAATAATAATAAATATAATAATAATAATAATAAAAATAATAATAATAATAATAATAATTATAATAATAATTCAGTTAGACTTGGCATATTAAAAATTTGAATCACAATTAGAAGCGAGTGCTTTCATCTCAGTTTGTTTAAAAAAATAAATAAATAAAATTTGGATGAATGGAGGTGCGGGAGCGGCGCTCCCGTGCGCTCCCGCAGCACTACACCCCTGTATACAATACTACCACGAGTCACCATAACAAACTACAAGAACCGACTCATCACCATAAACACACCGCCATTGCACCATCTCACCATGCACCCATCACCACCTCAAGACTCTACCCTACTGATTTTCCATCCACAAAATGGTGTTTATTTTATGATTTTTTCTTTATAATTTATTTGAAATGTTACGTAGAATTGTTAATAAAACAATAATATTGAAATACATTCGTTAAAAGAGTTTAACTAACATACGGTATTTGTAAAATCTGAAATGACAAATATGACGCGTGGCAACTGTCTACCCAGACATTTATCAGACTGTCCACGCTGCAGCGCTCCTCAACACACTTCATTTTTAACATGTAGAAAAGACGCTGAGACATAATAGTTCATACACAAATTTTGCCCTGTATTTGAAGTCCTAGGCAACTGCCTAGTTTGCCTAGTGCTTGCACCGGCCCTGGTTATTTCCTACGTCACCAATGTTTGGTCAGTTAGGAATAGTGTGCCCAGATTTGTGCTTGGAAAAAGCGGGACAGGGGCGGATCTATGCCCTATAGCCTATAGACTTATTTTGAAAACGTTTTATAACAGAGTAAATGAATACTAAATATAATAATCGAGATGTGAGTCATTTTTTTTGTCCCGAAAACTTTTTTTGTAAAGACCGGGACAGCTCTCTGAAAACCGGGACGGACGTACGGACACCCTAATTAGGAGTCCAGAAAACTGGTGTCTCGGAAAGTTATTATATTTCCAGAACGATAAATTATTTTACATCTTCATATATAGAAAATTATATAACCTACCCAAAAAATATATATAAAGAAACCACACTACAGGAATAAATACGCATTAATATAAAAGTTACGCGAGTCTATTTCCTTCCTGATTCGCGGTCTTCTCCTCTTCAATGTTCCGCTTTCATGCTTCCTCGTCATTCCTTCAATAACCAAATTGAATTTATCGCATCTCTCTCCGCGAGCCAACCTCATCATTAGCTTCCAAGCAGAAAGAATGGATGGAGAATCCTTTTAAATGCGAATCACTGAGACGCAAACGACTATCTACGCCTCGTTATAAAGAAGAAGAAGAAGAAGATACGAAATACATCGACAAAAGATGAAAAACAATCAGGACCCTTACGAACATAACGATATGAAAGCGGCGCGTAAAGCTCAATTCCTACGTTTCTCTATGGTTTCTCGTATGTACAATAACTTTTTCTACAATTTTCTTTAGACATTTTATACACTTAATAACATTTATCGACGCGTCCTTAATTTCTCTTTTGTCAAAACGATGTAACAAAAGTTTTGTATATACTCTGCCCATTAAATAATAATAGTTTTTCCCTAAATGATTTTTGTGCTCATTCCATTGAGTCGAAGAAGCATCGTGGTTTCACTCGATGGGATACGCCTTTTAGTCCTTTCTGGATCAGTTTTGGGTGCCTCGTTGCTCTTCCATAATAAAGATCATGATAATAATAATAAAAAGAAGACGAAAAAATATGGCGATTGTCAATGTTTATATGGGAAACAATAATGACAACTGCAAAAGGAAAATAAGGGAAAATTGTGTCCAAAAATTAATACGGTTTGCATATATATATATATATATATATATATATATATATATATATATATATATATATATCAGCTCTTCTGAACACACTAACTTCATCCCTTCTCCTTTAAGGAGAGGAAGCAGCATCAGACTTTCGACACGTTCTCGTTCCTTTTCTGTCCAACTCTCTAACGCAAAGGTTAATCGATGTTTTCATTTTTTCATCTACTCAACCGGTCAACTCTGGAACAATCATCCTCAATCCATCTTTCCCCCTATCTATGACCTCTAATCTTTCAAACGCAGAGTGTCTAGATATCTCGAAAACCGTCGACCTTGATTTCGGCTTTCTTCTTCTTCTTCTATCGGGGGAGGGCGCTTTTGCCGGCGTTGCCTTTGGCTTCTCCTTCCTGCATAAAAAAAAAAAAAAAAAATATATATATATATATATATATATATATATATATCAGCTCTTCTGAACACACTAACTTCATCCTTCTCCTTTAAGGAGAGGAAGCAGCATCAGACTTTCGACACGTTCTCGTTCCTTTTCTGTCCAACTCTCTAACGCAAAGGTTAATCGATGTTTTCATTTTTTCATCTACTCAACCGGTCAACTCTGGAACAATCATCCTCAATCCATCTTTCCCCCTATCTATGACCTCTAATCTTTCAAACGCAGAGTGTCTAGATATCTCGAAAACCGTCGACCTTGATTTCGGCTTTCTTCTTCTTCTTCTTCTATCGGGGGAGGGGCGCTTTTGCGGGCGTTTCCTTTGGCCTCTCCTTCCTGCATAAAAAAAAAAAAAAAATATATATATATATATATATATATATATATATATATATATATTTGCAAACAGAGAGGATGTATGTCGAAAGATCGAAAGATTTTGTCACTCGTTAAAGATGCATGTCTGATACAGTTGGTGCTATATACCCCATGATATACCCGCACGTGGTGACGTGTTGAACAAAATATAACTGAGTTCTGAATGGGACGAAAATAGTTTAAATCTTGTGCTAGCGAAGGAACAGCTCATAATATGTGCAAATTTTCAAATTTCCGCCAAACAAATAAACGAGAAACTATAACCATCAACCAGAAAGACCATCATTGGTTACGAAACGAACGCGAGAGCCTTTGCTCGCCACATAAGACTAATTATTAAGCTAGCCACACACGTAGGTGACTGGCGTGATGTTTTTATGACGATTGGCGTCAACAGGCCAATCCTCATCGAGTGTGGGGCTCTTGAGTCCAGTCGTCAAGCGGAATGACTCCACCTCTTGGAATTTCGTCTGGTTATAATTTCACGTGAGGCCAAGTGAAGGATTGGCATCATGGGCGCTAGTCGTCCGCGTGTAGGGAGCGCCACTTTTGTTCAGTCCTGAACGAGCACTGAACGGGTACACATTCCCATACTAGACTCCGTCGTCGGTAGAAAGCCCGTATAGTGCTGTCATAAAATGTCTCAGAACGTGAAATATATGTCTCCTGATTTTATTCGGGAGTTTATAGAGATGTACAGGAGCTTCCCATGCTTGTGGAAAGTGCGCAGTGCTGAATATTCAAACAAACAGAAAAGGCAAGCTGCTTATGAACAACTAGTGGAGTTATGCAAAAAAGTGAATGAAAATACCAACATTGACTTTGTAAAAGCCAAAATTGTTACGTTTCGCGGCTCATTTAGAAAAGAACTGAAGAAAGTTCGGGAATCCAAGAGAATCGGGAATCCACACACGCGGACGACTGGCGCCTTGATGTCTGTCCTCGCGCCAAGCATTAACTACAATCTTCAGCGTGTGTGGGGTTTTGACTATGACGCTAGGAACTGATGTTAGTCCACAAACGATAATCATCACGCCAGTCACTTACGTGTGTGGCTAGCTTAAATGCACGCACGAAGCTCGATAATATTTTAAATGATGCCATTTTGTCACGATGGACAACTCAAAATTACTCGCAAAACTAGATTGAAGTAGAAATGGGACTCGGCAAAAATCCCTACATGTTTACAACCAGTGTTGGAATAGTTACGAAAAAACTTAGTTATCGCCCCACCCCCCCAAAAAAATTTAGTTAAATTATTTACCAAGTTTTTAAAAAACATAGTTACTAGTTACTTACTAAGTTTAAAACTAAGTTAAAACTCAGTTATACAAAAACTTATTAAAACTTAGTAACTATACGTAGAAATAGAGCAGTGCAAAAATCGCAGTTGCATAAATCTGCTGCTTAATATTCATAATTAAGAAAAAAATTTGTTGGTCATTGTCCATTGAGAGTGTATGAACACAGAATGCGATACGACTTAACTTTACCGGAAGTAAAGAATTCCTACAACGGGTGCCTCTTCCGCGGTCCTCTTCGTTTCCGACTCGTGCCTCAATGAATGAATAATTGTTTATTTATAAAATAAACACAATTCTACAATTTTACAATTTTGTTTTTACAATAATTTTAACATAAAATAAATAATTTTGAAATTGAACTATTTATTTTATTTAATTTAGCCCTTAAGCTTCAGGCTTTACTGGGCCTGAACTAGCATTAGCAACCTAAACACTGGACATTTCCTCAAAGTTTTCAGAATTCTCTTCCATCTTTCTGGCGCACTGACGCAGCGCTAAAAGACGCTACCAACAAAACAAAAAGAATGCTTGAGTTGCCTGAAAACGATCGACTATATGAAATCGACGCATCATATACGCGCACGCAAGAACTCGACATAAACAAGGCAAAAGCAACCTATATGGGTCCCTAGATTTCGAGCAATAGCCGTAACAATAATTTCACGCCAAAAATATCAACACTATTTCGCTTTCTCCGTTGCCTTCACTAATCGATCGAAGAGTGGCAATCTTTTATTCAGGGAGTAATGGCTAATTCTATTATCTAGTAATAGGACAGACTGCGTGCAGCCGCCCGCCCACCAGCAACGAATGTCAACCCTATACTGTACAGAAAATATATTTTAAGCGTTCGTTTTAAGACTAATGCCATTTTATTACTTAGTACAAAACGTAGTAACTAATTTTTAACCAAGTTAAAAACTCAGTCGTAAGAAAAACTTAGTTAGTTATGAGCCCCCAAATAAAACTTAGTTAACTAGTAACTATAACTTTGGTTAACTTTTGCTTTCGCCCGAATTGTTCATTCTGACGAAGGTCAAGCTTGTCACTCTACCTTAGACCTACAATTTAAAGTGGAATCTGAACCACGCCCCACCAGCAGCCCAGCGTCTTAACCACTAGGATACCCAGGGTACCCATTTATCTACCATCCAATTTTTTTATTGCGTAGAAGGATGAACAGCTCGGTTTTGCTGCGCGCCGCCTGCCGTCACCGGGTCTCGATCCCGAGGATTCGTAGTTAGCGACGCTAACCACTACACCACCGTGGCGCATATAAGTGAGTTTTTAAATTTGCTATGAAACTCAATTATAATACACTGCTTACAACCTCTATTATGAAAAAAGATTGATACGGGCCAAAGACATTTTGCGCAAATCCTTATAGGGCATTTTTGGGGATCTGTTCCGTTCTTGGATAAGCTTTAAGTATAATCAATTCATGTCGAATGGAGCACGTGGGTACGAAGAATGACTATATAATCAAGCATTTCAGAAATCCTCTTTGCTGAAGTCCTCACTTCAACACTGTAATTTTAGTATAATGTTATGAACAGCAATTCGGAAATGCCGCTTGGAAAAATTAACTTCGTTTTCATCTGTTAAATACATATTCATTTTGAGGATCATCCTCTCCTGTTCATTCAACAAAGTGTTTTTCACTAAATACACATCGCTATAAAAGGACAGTGCGGCAGGTCACACCTTCAAAACAACGACTCAGTGGGAGAGACAGGAGAGGCAACAGGTTTCCTTTATATATATATATATATATATATATATATATATATATATATATATTATATATATATATATATATATATATATATATATATATATATATATGTGTGTGTGTGTGTGTGTGTGTGTGTGTAAAAATACAGCCATATTTATTCAAAAAGGAAAAAAAAAACACGCGTACTCTCAGCTGCACCGTCTTGTAAGATTGCGCATTCCTTTGCCTAAGAGTACACTCGGAAGCACAGGTCTCATTGAAAAGGACTGTGTTTTTCTTTGTTTGTACAGGTTTTGTGCCACCATTTCATGCGTGTGCCACACTGAATCCACTGTTTATCAGGTGTTCAGTATACTGTAAAACTCTTCACATCCTGAACACATGAATTTGTCAATCTCCGATGATTTCGTTTGTTTACCCGGTTGTTTTCTTAGTTTGTGCCACGCCACCTTAAAAAGTCTTCTTCACATTTGGGTCTTCCTTCCCTGATGATCTCATTGTTTTGTCTTTCATTGTTCGTGCAACCATTTTCTTCTCTTGAGCAAGTACCATAGCGGGTAAGAGTGTGCGCGCATCATTCTTTGACCCCGCAATCTTGGCCGACAGTAAATAATTACCAAAAGTGCCAAAAATGGCAACACGCATGAAGCCAATTAGCAAGTTGGGCACGTTACTTTCTATAAGTAACGGGGTTACCGCTACCGTTACATTGATAAAAAGTAATGTCGTTACCGCTTCAGTTACTGCTATGAAAAAGTGACTCGTTACCGTTACCGCTACCGTTACTTTTAAGAAAAGACTAAAGAGTAAAAAAGCCTTAATAATACCAAATTATACTCTATATGACAAAAAATCAAAACATAAACTCAAATAAAAAAAATGGCTTGTCCAAAAAACTAATCTTGCAGATTTTTTAGGAGTGTGTTGTTCGATTTCAGGAACACTAGTTTTTAAAGATTGGCATCTGATAGTCCTCCTCGTTTGGAGGAGCTAACAGCTAATTAACAGCTAATAAATAATACTAGTCAAATGATCAGTTTGAAAGTAACGAGTAGCGAGTAACGATTGAAATCGCTCTAAAAAAAAGTGCCGTTACCATTTTCGTTACAACATCTCGAAAGTAACGGCGTTACCGCTACAGCTACTAAAAAAGTAACGCCGTTACTCCCAACACTGCCAATTAGTAACCGACCAAGGTATGATTGTCCCTAAATGTGCTTTCACTAAAGTTTACCGTTAAATGTTTTTATGAATTGTTATGCATAATTACCTGAGAGGCCAAAACTACATCATAAATATGAAGAATTACATATTTACTTGTAAATCCTGGTAAAATGGCAACAATTTTTTGAGATTTCTTCTGCAGTATCTAACTGGGTCAACAGATGCCTGTGGCTAAACACAACCGATTTATCGTGGTGCCACTCGTAATTATTATGACCACTGTCTACGCTTAGGAGACGCGCACTGTTACCCGATTTTACCCTCTGGCAGTACTATGAAATTATTAAGTGATCACTAATGTTGTCAACTCAGTTCAGCTTAGAAAATTGGATCTGATTTTTATAGGCTTATTTAGTAGTCAGAGGCATAAGCAGAAATCGAACTCAAGCTATGAATAAGTAAGGGATTAGGTTATACCTTAAGACTAATATGTCGAATGTTTAGGGATGTTTAACCTCTTTCGTAACGAAAGAGGTCCTTTGACGAAGGGGACCTACAGCTTTACGTGGGGTCCAAACCATCTACGGGTCGCTAAATCATCTGAACGCAGAGGACGGTCACGGTCACCCATCCAACTTTTGAACAGATCCAACGTCGCTGTTCCAGCGTGGCCACGATGTAACCCTATGTCGTAAACTAAATTCTTTTTAAGTACATAATTTTGTAAAAAAAAAAAAACATAGCTTTTCTTTTACATAAACTTCAACTGATGCGTGAAAGCTGATTTTATGATTCTTAAAAAATATAAATGCATTCACCATTCCGTTATTTGCTTCTTTCTTTCAACTTACCATATGTAAACCAGTCATAAAACGAGGTTGGATGCACTCTATGGATTCAAAGCATCTGAAGTGAGAACGTGACCCAGATTAAAAGTTACTCTTATTTCAGGGCTGAGTATAAAGACGTTGGTTTTTGGGTATCTTAAAAAATAAAAAATAAACAGCTTTTGGAGATGTCCTCCAAGAAATTCAAGAACACTCGTACTGCTATAAAGAATGCATGCATATATATAGAACCTAAATAAAGTGGGATTCTGCAAGAAGGATCAGGGCCCCAGAATGATCCTTAATATTTGTTCAAAAGAAAAAAAAACTGAAGAGAAGAAACTGGTTATGGTTTTCTCTCTTAATAAAAGAACCAGAGAGAGAGAGGGAGAGAGAGAGAGAGAGAGAGAGAGAGAGAGAATTTCTTGTTCGTTTTCTTGTTCATTATTTGTTATTATAATGCTATGTATATAATGTTCCGATGTGCTTCGAATCTTTTGTGGCTGGCATACAAGACTAAAATACTAAACCAAACGCCAGCGCAATCTATTGCACATGTATATGCATTTAACCTGTGCGCCTATGTTGGTGGTGACAGTGCTCCGATTGAGAGCTATATAAAGTCATTTATGAGTCGTTGGAGGGATGTATCAGAGCAATTTTTAACATTATAACTGGGTGACATAAATGTCGACCAGCCGAAATTTTCTGACGCCAAGTGAATGAAATTTCCCATTACTTGTGGACACGTCAGTTTTTCCCATATAAAATTGTATATGATTCATAGCGTGTGGAACTTGAAGTTGGTAACTTATGGAACTCGAAGTTGGCAACTCTGGTCTCAAAGAGTGCTTGGATTATAACGAGTGGACCAGAGTGGAAGAGAGCTGATCGTAAGCAATGTTTATGCATCCTGAGAAGTCAGTCAGTAATAGTTAGTGCAAGTATATATATATATATATATCCCTTGTCGCCCAGTGAAATTGGTTCAAAAAAATGCTCTGGGATGCATGGATGGGCGGTGGACTTTTCGTTCCTTGTTTGCATACCTAAATCTGGACTCTTGATCTCCTTCTCCCTTTTCCGATGCTTTCTTCATATTGATATCTTACTTTATAATGCACATTTTCCTCTTTGTTTAATTCAGATTTCGAAACATTTAGGAGTGCCTTCCGATTGAGAATGGTGTTTACTTATATGTAAAGAACACTTTCCCACTGGCAGTCGGTGAAGCATGTCTTCGCAGTTTTCTTACACTAGACCTGTGTGGTATATGCACAAAATTTTCATCAATTTCACACTGATTTCATGCAGAATTCCTCTGCGTAGATAAACCTACACCGTTATGAGCTCTCACTGCAGAGCAAATGTGGGTACCGGTGCCTCATACTTGTGCCCTTATTGCTGCGAACTACAAATTTCTTTGTATGTGAATATTACACACACACACACACACACATAATAATATATATATATATATATATATATATATAATATATATATATATATATATATATGCCGATAATATGGTGTTACTAAGTCCCTCTGTTAAAGGTTTGGATCGGCTACTAAAAGTCTGCGAAGTGTATTCGCAGAAACATGATATTCTTTTTAATGTTACAAAAACTAAGGTTATGCAATTTCATCCTAAAAGCTGTAAGCAGCCAGCTGATATTAGGTTTAAAATGAAAGGTGAGGTAATTGAGGAAGTACAAGAGTTTAAGTATTTGGGTCAAACTATTACCAGCTCTTTGAGTGATGACTCAGATATAAGAAAACAATCTCGAAGCCTTTGTGCTAAAGCGAATATGACTATAAGGAACGTTCGGTTCTGTAAAAGTGAAGCTAAAGACCCTCTCTTTCGTACTTTGAATCTATCTATCTATGTAATACACTGAGCGGCAGAAAAATCGGCACACTTGGAATATCGCGAAAAGCAAAAAAGTGGGCAAGCTTCTGTTTATAAGTTTTAAAATTCGAAAATATAGTCCATGAGGCAACCAAATAACGAGACAAAACAACGTCAGCCGCGAACACACTAGTTGTAACGAATTTTCGATTGCTTTTAAGAATTCAACAGTCTGACATTCAGTTGTTCTTAGAATGCTAGTGCCACTTTTTTCTTCCACTAGTGGGAGTAGGCATTTGCGTTTAGTAACAGATAGACTTTAATTCTTTTGGGTTTCAGAATTGGACATTTACAATGGATTTGAGTGCCGTGAACGTCGCAAGAGTCGTCGCCCTAATTGAAGATGATCGGAGCCAGCGTTACGTCGCCGATGCGCTAGAAATTCCAAGAACAAAGGTTTGACGTGTCTACCAACGTTATGTGGAGACAGGAGAGTACACCCGAAGACCAGGATCTGGAAGATCGCGCTGCACATCTGCCCGTGACGATCGTTTCAACGTCTTGAGTGTTTTGCGA
Source organism: Bathynomus jamesi (assembly GCA_023014485.1). NCBI lineage: Eukaryota > Metazoa > Arthropoda > Malacostraca > Isopoda > Cirolanidae > Bathynomus > Bathynomus jamesi. The sequence goes on along the minus strand of JAJOZX010001793.1, from coordinate 249,191 downwards.
GATCGTCGCTTGACTGTTGCAAATGTTCGCAATGAGCTGGAAAGGTCTCAAGACGTCAGTGTATCGGAGCTAACCGTTAGAAGGAGACTTATGGAAAGTGGCTTACATGCTAGACGTCAAGCAATGGGCCCGGAATTGCTTCCATACCACCACAATGCTCGTCTTGCTTTCGCTCATGAGCATGTCAATTGGACTATGGTCCAATGGGGACGAGCACTGTTTACGAACGAATCAAGATTTAATCGTCGAACATCCGATGGACGAGAAAGAGTGTGGAGAAGAACAGGAGAAAGATTCGCCCCGTGCACTTTTACGGAGAGGGTTGCTTTTGGAGGAGTCCAATTGACATGCTCATGAGCGAAAGCAAGACGAGCATCGCGGTGGTATGGAAGCAATTCCGGGCCCATTACTGGACGTCTAGCATGTAATCCACTTTCCATAAGTCTCCTTCTAACGGTTCGCTCCGATACACTGACGTCTCGAGACCTTTCCAGCTCATTGCGGACGTTTGTGGCAGTCAAGCGACGATCTCGCAAAACATTCAAGACGCTGAAACGATCGTCACGGGCAGATGTGCAGCGCGATCTTCCAGATCCTGGTCTTCGGGTGTACTCTCCTGTCTCCACATAACGTTGGTAGACACGTCGAATCGTTGTTCTTGGAATTCCTAGCGCATCGGCGACGTAACGCTGGCTCCGACCATCTTCAATTAGGGCAATGACTCTTGCGACATTCACTGCACTCAAATCCATTGTAAATGTCCAATTCTGAAACCCAAAAGAATTAAAGTCTATCTGTTACTAAACGCAAATGCCTACTCCCACTAGTGGAAGAAAAAAGTGGCACTAGCAATCTAAGAGCAACTGAATGTCAGACTGTCGAATTCTTAAAAGAAGTCGAAAATTCGTTACGCAGCTGACGTTGTTTTGTCTCGTTATTTGGTTGCCTCATAGACTATTTTTTCGAATTTTAAAACTTTTATAAATACAGGGTGGGCCGTAAGTTTCCATACATAGGAAAAATAAACATTTTGTTATGGACAACCATTTTTATTTATATAATATGCTCTACATGGTTGCCATTGTTTTGAAAACACATTTCAATACGTGTTCCCCACTGTTGATGAACACGCATTAGCACAGTTGACGTTATGCTTGTAATGGCGTTGGTGATACGTTCCTTTAGATGATTTATGTCTCGTATCTTTTCCTGATACACCATGGCCTTCAAGTGCCCCCAAAGATAGAAATCAAGGGGGGTGAGATCTGGGGATCTGGGAGGCCACTCCACAGGACCACGCCGACCAATCCAAGCATCCGGAAACTGCTGATCCAAATACCGACGCACGTGAAGACCATAATGAGGTGGAGCTCCATCTTGCTGGAAGTAAACTGGGAAGTTACCTTCCTCGTTTAGCAGGGATGGGAAAATCTCTTCTTGCAACATGTTAAGATACCTTTCGGCATTAAGATTTCCACTGACAAAAATTGGTCCAATAATTCTGTCACCCCATATCCCGGCCCACACCATCACTTTACCGGCACCTTGCATCTTCGTCGGACTCAGCCAGTTAGGGTTAGCATTACTCCAATAACGTATGTTTTGCCGATTAACCTCTCCATTGACGTAAAAATTTGCTTCATCAGTAAACAAGATCTTACGTCAAACGCATATTCTTAGGGTATCTGAAACATAAAAACAAACGTTTAATTTTTCCTATGTATGGAAACTTACGGCCCACCCTGTAGAAGCTTGCCCACTTTTTTGCTTTTCGCGATATTCCAAGTTGGCCGATTTTTCTGCCGCTCAGTGTATATACGGACAGCAACTCTGGGTGAATTATAAAAAAAAGGTTCTGGCAGAACTCTAACCTGTAGTCGTTTGCTGAGGAAGTTGTAGATCCATTTTCCCACTTTGCCTGTTATTCCCTTATGTTTCATTTTATGTGCTATTATCCCATGATCGCATTTGTCGAAAGCTTTAGCAAAATCCATGTATATGACATCATAGTTTTCATTGCCTCAAGTGCATCTAGGACATTGTTATAATGCTCTATAAGTTGTGATAGGCACGATCTTCCTGATCGGAATCCGTGCTGATTTTCATTGAATCTTTCCAATGTCTCCAAGAAATCATAGATTTTCTCTCTGACTATTCTCTCAAATATTTTGGTGAGGTGGAACGTCAAGGACACTGGTCTATAGTTCTTTGCTTGAGATCTATTCCCGCCTTTATATATTGGGACAATGTTTGCTCTTTTCAAGATGCTCGGTATTTCCCCAGTGTCTAAGGATCTTCTCCATATCCAGTATAAGGGTGTAGCTATTTCATTTTTTACAGTTTTTAATTAATAGTGCGTTTCATTTGTCCGGACCTGCAGCTGAATGTGATTTCATTTGTCCTATAGCTCTCACTACATCTTCTGGGGTAAAATCAAAGTCTGTTATACTGTACATTCTCCTTGCAATCTCACTTCGAAGAATGCAACTATGTCAGGTATTGCTTTGATGCTTTTTGGGGTACTGAAAACCGATTCATACTGGGCTCTCAATGTGTATATATACTATATATATATATATATATATATATATATATATATATATATATATATATATATATATATATATATATACACACACACAGTATATTATAATATAATTGAAAAATAAATATGCCTATGATTCCGGACTTTTTAAAAAAAAACCTATTGTTTAGTTATATGTAGAGATATAACCATAGTATTAATTGGGAAAGTTGTTCTAAAATCCTAGTAAAAAATAAAGACATAACAGAAAGGGCCAGTTTAGAGTGTATTTTTATGCAGGAAGGAGGGGCCATGGGGGCCAATGTCCCCCCCTCATAGAAGGAGAAGGAAAGAGCCAAAATCAAGGTCCAGAGTTTTTGACACTGCGTTTGAAAGATCAGAGGTTATAGACGGGAAAAGACGGATTGAGGAAGGTTAGGTTGTTCTAGAGTTGACTGTTGGGTCAGTCAGTAGATGAAAGATTGAGAATACTGATTAACCTTTGCGTTACAGAGTTAGACAGAAAAGGGATGCGAATGATGTGTCGAAAGTCTGGTACTGCACATTCCTCTTAAAGGAATAGGCATGCGGTTAGAGACTTTCAGAAGAGCAGTGTTCATTATAACATCAATAGTAAAGAGCGGGTGAGGCGGGAAATTGATGAGACGCAAAGCCTTTGATTCCACCCGTCAAGTAGAGCTGTGTGGGTTGAGCAGAGGCGGATTAACTGTACTTGGGGCCAGGGCCGGATTAACCATATGGCAAAAGCGGCATATGCCGCCGGCCTCTTTCTTTCGGGGCCCCGCGCTGCGAATGCATATCGCAACACACCCCACGCGCACACGCACACTGTACACGTCACGATCACAGTGTCTGTCGCTGCAGCCGTTGTTGCGATTGTGCTGCAGATTACACTAGGCAACAAATTTCAACTTTTTTTTGTTACAGACACGTGAACTACTGATTCCTACTAAAGCGCTGATGCTGATTTCAGATCTGATATCAAAATTTCTCTATCACGTCCAGATTTTGTGTAACCGAAAACCCCTATTTTTCATTTTTTTTCTCACCCGCTTCTATTACAAAAGCCGTCTAAGCTACTTTTCCGTGCCACGTTTTATGTTAAGCATACTTAAATAATTAGTGAACAGGGATGTCTTTCCTCCTTTATTCTGGCTTAAGACAGACAGCGGAATTCCGCTGGCGGAGTTACCACCCCTGCGCCCAACCATCCACCCAAAGCGCGTTAGTATTTTGTTGTTACTACTGAAAGGCAAATTCCTGTTCTTAAGTGAAACTTTGGTGTGTCCTCTTCCTTTGTCGCTTGTAGGATGACGAGCTCTCCTTCTGCAGGAACCAACAATAATCTCCCATCATATTTGGGTTGAAATTACCTTGGTATCTGTTTTCCATAACTGAGATCTGTTGGTGGAAGCGCTCACCATGCTCGTCACTTACAGCCCCAAGGTTGGCCGGGAAGAAGTCAAGATGAGAATGTAAAAATGAATTTTCAAAGACATTCTGCATCCCATTATTTCATAAGATTTAAGCATGTTTTCTAAGAGTTTACGGTGGTTTTCAGCTTTGTGGTTTCCAAGAAAATTTTTGACAACTTCAACGAAAGATGTCCATGCTCCTAGTTCATTCTCATTTAGGTTAGATGGAAACGATGAGTCGTGGATGACACTGCGGATCTGTGGTCCAGTGAAAACTCCAGCTTCTAGCTTAGCATCTGTCAATATTCCTTTGAATTTATCCTTTAAATATTGGAAACCACTACCTTGATGATCCATACCCTTCACGAAATTTTTCATAAGGCCAAGTTTAATGTGAAGTGGTGGAAGATGTACTTTCTGAGGGTCAATAAGTGCTGGGTGTTTCACATTGTATTTACCAACAACATGTTCAGTTCTAGATGGCCAATCATGTTTTTTGTAGTGGTTCTTGTCATCTCTGCTGTTCCATAGACACAAAAAGCACATATGCTTTGTGTAGCCCAACTGTAACCCAAGAAGTAATGATACAACTTTAAGGTCGCCACAAATATTCCATGTGTGGTCCTTATATTTGATGAGTCTTAGCAGCAGTTTCATCGATTCATAAGTCTCATTAAGGCCAGTGGCATGTGCTACAGGTATTGAAGGTTTTTCATTGCCGTTGTGCAGTAATACAGCTTTAAGGCTAGCTTTACTAGAGTCAATGAACAGTCTCCATCTTTTGGATCATAGCGACAGCCAATCCCTTGCATCAGACCACTGATATCGTGGCAGAAACAAACGTTTTCTTCCTGTAAGTAAAATGATGAAAACTGCAAATGGCGATGGCGGAAATGGGAAACTTTGGTGTTTGGTTGGAGAAGATTAAATTCTTGAAGTCTTGAACCAAGCAACTCTGCCTTTTCTTTTGGTAATTCCAAATCGCGCACTAAGTCATTTAACTCCGCTTGACTTAACAAATGTGGGGAAATATTTGCATCTGGAACATATATGCCATCTTTCCCTGTTTCTATATCACTAGCAGAATCTTCAGATGAACTGCTGTCTGTTATCGTTGCTGGTGGAACTGGTGGTGGATTTGTTTCATCATGTGGTACTGGTTTCATTGCTGATTCGCAGTTTGGGTACGTGATCTTTGATTTGTTTTTCTTTGTGAAACCAGCAATCTTTGTTAAACAAAAATAACAATAATCGAAGTGATTTTTCGGCTCACGCCAAACCATGGGGACTGAGAACGGCATAGCTTTTCTTTTACCATTCATCCAAGCTATTAACATTGCATTGCACTGTGCACAGCAAATATGTGGTGCCCAGTCCCTCTGTTGGTCTCCTAACTTACAGTCAAAATAACACTTGTAGGCAAGTTTAATCTTTGTTGTTATGTTTCTACGTTGTGGCTTAGGTGTATATTGTCCACAGACAAAACAGAAGTTGTCTGGGTGATTTACACAAGCACGTCTATTTGATGCCATTTTGAATTACCATACAATATCTGAAAAAACGTAGAAAGTAATTATTACGATGTGCAAAATAAAAAGAAATACACCGTAGTACAAAAACAAATGCTATAAAAACACACAAGTCACCACAACCTGTCACTTGCTCATCGGCAGAGAGCTTCAACAACCGTTCTGCTTGACTGTCACGTAGCGACTGACCGTTGGGCCGTTGCCCGTTACTATGCTCTTGACTCAGTGTTGCCAACTCGGGATAAATTTTATTTATCAAAATTGTTCGAATTTGTATATAGTTGGCAAAAAAAATTGCTTTAACCTTGAAAAGCAAGTTTCATATTACTGGCATTAAGCCGATTAAAACCAAAATCTGGACGTGGTAGAAAATTTTACTAAAAGTGATTTGCATTTTACACAAAATCTAGACGTGATAGAAAAAATCTAATTATAGATTTGAAATCAGCATACCGAAATTAGCTAGGAGCACCTATTTGGTCTTCTGTAACAAAATCTTTGTTGCCTAGTGTTATTGACGCTTTCGCCCAAGCTAGTAACCCGTAATCACTGATCTTTATATTGCAATTCATCATTTTTGTAATTTTTTTTTGCAATTTTGTGATTTTTTAATGGAATTTTCATTGCTTCACTAATGGCCGACCTACATTTTCATTTTTCCTAACCACGACGCCCATGTTCGTAACCGAGGCAAGGGGCCCTGGTTACGAATGTGCCGCGGGCCCCGCGCAACTTTAATCCATCCCTGCTTGGGGCCTGAGGCTAATTTTATTTTGGGGGTTCTTTTCTATAGATTTTTATTAACATGTACAGTACATAGTACATTTACACGAATTATATGTACGGTGTTCAGGCTAATTGAGAAACAAACTTAAAAGAACCTTAACACAGTGTATTTTGTCGTTTGCTAAAACAAAACAGTATTAAACAAACTTTACTTTAGGGCCTATAAAACATAAAATAAGACAGGGAATTTGTCAGTTTGTGTACTCTGTTATATTTAATCAAAGAAGTTTGCGAAATCTCGAATTATATCATCGAAACTCAGTTAATTGGGGCTCCCCTAAAAAATGGGGGCCTGAGGCTTCAGCCTCAATTGCCTCAATGATAATCCGTCACTGGGGTTGAGCCACCTCAAACATGAGAAGCGTGCTCCATACAGGGGTGAACAAGACCCTGTGCAGAGGCAGACTGAGTGGGGGTGAAAAAAACTGCGAAGCCGTTACAGCACAACTATCCTCTTAAAAACTATTTTAGAAAGAGAGTAAAATGTTATGTGATCTTTCCAGTAAAGAGCACGAGAAAAAGAAACAAGAAGAATGCTAAGAGAAGAGGATTAAGTTGTGTATGTTGACAACTTATAGATAAAGGGATAGTTGTGTGGAAGATTGTGAAGCGTAGACAGATGAAGGAATTGATAACCGAAAGCCACGAGTTTTTCTCTGCCCGACTCAGAGATAGTAGAAATATCAGAGGTCAGTCAGGTGCGTCATAACCGTCTCACGCGAAACATGGAGTGACTGTTGAGAGGGACGCTTTGTGAAGCGGGTGGAGAAGTGAATGGTGGAATCATCGGCATAGGGGTGGATAGGACAGGAAGTGCGACTTAAATGATCATTGATTAATAAAAGGAAGAGAGTAGTGACAGGACAGAGGCCTGAGGAACACCACCACTGTTAATAGCTTTGGTAGAAGAACAGTGGTCATCTACAACCGCAGCTATGCATCGGCCAGAAAGGAAATCAGAGATGAAAACACAGATAGAAGGATAGAAACCGAAGAAGGGCAGTTTGGAAATTAAGAGTTTGTGCCAAACTCTATCAATTGGACGATAGTTGGAGGGTTGAGAGCGGTCACTCTTCTTTGGGACATGATGACTGGAAGCGAACTTGAAACAGGAAGGAAAAGTACCAGCTGAAAGACAAAGACGAAAGAGTTTGTTTAGGCAGGGTGTCAGCACAGAAACACAGTTCTTCAGAACAACGGAAGTGAAGGGTGTCCTCCCGCAAATTTTATAGATCACCTACTTAGATCTGCGAAATAATTAAGACTTTAATCGAGTTATTATGGTTACAGAATTGGTAGTGATAGCCAGCTGATTCTTAAGCCGAGCTGGGTTAGGCCTAACAGCATACGTGGAAGAGCCTTATCATCTCGGAGTCACTGAGGTAGCTAAGGGAAGGCTCTGTTATACGAGGGTACATAGGCGGATCCAGCATTGTCTGTAAGGGAGGGCCAACGTTTCTGTGGGCCCATGAATATGAATATTAGAAGCTCTCAATTCTAGTGAAATTCAGATCAATGCCTTTAGGGTTGTACTATTGAAGTACACATATATACTGATTTTGATTTTATGTAGTAAAATATTACATGAATGTATGCAACATAATATGAATCCCGTTTAACCTGGATGTATGGGGCCTCCAAATCTGTCTAATGGGGTGGCCAATGTCCCCCTTTCTGGATCCGCCTATGCAAGGGTAGGCCTGATTTACGGGTTGTTAACCACGGCTCTGGTTTGGCTTTGGCCCTACCTTTTTATAAACACCGATCTGATTTTCATCAACACAACAAGTGTTTACCGCACCCACTGGGAACAGTACAACTACACTGCAGATTAGCTCCTTGATGACGTTGTCGCTAGTCCCAACACAATGTTTGTCTGGAAAATGTCACTGACCAACAAGTTACCATTGGGTATTAAACACGTTGTTAAAAATAAAATATTATTTATTTAAGTCAAAGGTACGTAAAGAGTGAAAAAAAGAGAATATAAAAACAATATCTTAACTGGCTTCGATAGAACTTTATCGTTGTCCCTCAAGTATTACCCTGGAGGTTAATTGACCCTTTACAGGGGCGGATCCAGACCGATGCACCCGATGCACACGCATCGGTCAGAAAAATATGTGCTCCCGTTTGCATCGGTCAAATAATTGTTTTATTCAGTCTCAATGTGTTTTGTTCGCGAAAACATTATGAATATATATTACACTGCCCAACACCAATTTTGCTGATTTAATTCTAACACCTGTTTTTAGGTAACTTTGGTGTGCTGATTTCAAAAATCACCTTAGTTTTTGCCTATCACGTCAGGTTTTCGAGCAATCAAATACGGATATTTTGGAGATATCGCATTTTGGCAGGGTTATGCCCAATTTTTTTCTTTTCAAAAAATAAGTTTTTACATACTCAGAATCAGCATGGAAAAGTAAACAATTGTGCAGGGAGTGAACTTTAATATACAATGGTAATATTGACACATAAAGTGATTAAAAGTGTTTAAATAAGCAAAAAATGAATCCATATTAAAGCAAGCACGGGACCAGTTTTCTTAACATTGTCTTTTCTTGTTTTCTTACTTTTCAGTGCTGATAAATTTTCTCTTATAGGACTTCCTAGAATGAGAGATGTCAAGACAAATTTTAACAGCAAAACAGCTGTTAACAGGTCTCAAAAATCATCAATTTTGATAAGCGCCCTTCATGGATCACCCAAAATAGGCATATTTCATTGCACGAAAACCTGATGTGATGGACAAAATCTAAGGTGATTTTTGAAATCAGCACATCAATATTATCCAGAAACAGGTCTTAGAATTAAATCGGCAGCAAAAAATTTTTTTTTGTTGGGCAGTGTTATAAGCACACCGGACAAAAAATTAGTCACCCCTAATAGCACCGATAGTAGGAAGTTCAAGGTCACACACAGGGCGCTGATGTAGCATTGGTATATATATATATATATATTTTATATATATACAGTATATATATATATATATATATATATATATATATATATATATCCCGCAAGGGGGTTCTAAGCTCGTGCTCTTGAGTGCTCTTTGTGCTCGTTTGTACGTGCTTGTTCCTGGAGGTTTCACGTGCGCCCTCCCGGCCCTAGCACCCAAGGATGATGGGGCTCGACCCTGCAGTCCTTGTCATCCTTGGTCTTTTTCCACTTCGACTGTCCCCTCCACCCTTTCTTTTTCCTCTGTCTTTCCTCTCACTTTTTCTTTGTTTTTCCGCTGAGATATGCCCTTTAAATAGAGGCGAATCGGTTCTTCCTGAACTAAAAAAAAAATATATATATATATATATATATATATATATATATATATATATATATATATATATATTATATATATATATATATATTATATAATATATATATATATATATATATATATATATATTATTATTATATATATATATATATATATTATTATATATATATATATAATATATATATATATCTATATATTTTATTTATATATATATATAACTTATATTATATTTCTATGAAGAAGATATACTGAAATAAAAAACCTGTAATGTAAGTTGAAAAATTGCATTGGTCAGAGTTGTGGTCTGGATCCACCCCTGCTTTTGCTTTACCCTTTGTACTATAAGTTTTGTGGATAGTACTCGCGTAATCTTTCTAGCACATTTTCAACAATCTCCCCCTTTTTCTCACGTTTCGCGACTCTTCTACTTCCGATTGACTGTTCTTCACTACTCTCCGGTCTTCTTCCCAGCTGTGATTGCACCTCCCGCCAGAATGTTTTTGGGGCTTTCTTTCTCACAATCCTGGAACTTACAAACAATTTTAAATACATTATTTTAAGAGTTGTACAAATTCCTATCTGTTTTACTTGACCTACTTGACAGTATTAAATTATTTAATTATATATTTCATGTACTATTTGAACACTAGACTATTTACAAATGCACGATTGGATGAAATAGGGGTGTGGCATTGCAGGATCAGTTTCTCACAACCCATTGATTGAATAAAAACGTGTTCCAGTGGGATCATTTTGAGACTTACTCGGATGTTTTACGTGCTGGAAGTCGTTACGAACAAAGCCGGACAGTTGGACAATGCGCGCTTTGTCTGAACATCTGAACACACCGCGCATTGTCCTCTCTCATTTGATAGAGTCAGGAATATGTAAATAGTTCGGACTTTGACTAGCCCCAGCTGGACAACGTGCGCAGTGTTCAACTGTATTAGGTTAGGATAAGATAGGTTAGATTTGGTTAAGTAAGGTTAGGTTACATATATAATTAGGTTATATATATAATTATATATTTCGGACTCTGTCAAATGAGGGACCACAATTTGCAGTGTGTCCAGACAAAGCGTGCATTATCCAACTGCCGTGCTTTATCTGTAACAAGTATACTGTGTGAAGTTCGCTTGTGGTCTATTTGGAATTTACCTGAGGCCTACTTAGAATTTAGATCATTCCTTTCAAATCCTAACTTATGTCTAAATATTATATTTTGCAACCATTCCTATATTTTTTAATCTCAACTGAAAGGACCCCATCAGGACCGTACGCCTTCCTAGAGTTGAGTCCAGATAGGTCAGAAAACGCATCTTTGGAAAAGACTAATTTCAGATATAATTAAGTCAGAGTTGGGAGGAGATGGAGGAACAGCACGAAATCGTCCAGGGTTGAGTTGGAGGCGAAAGCTTGAACGAAGAGTTCAGCTGTATCGGGAGAAGAGACGGCAACTGTGCCGTCAGAATGGATAAGAGGAGGGAAAGAAGAAGTAAAGTTGTTGGAGAGGTTTCTGGCTTAGTGCCAAAACAAGTGAAAAGAATTAGAATTAGGTAGATTTTCACACTTTGTCTGGTGAAGGAATTTTTGGTGAGTTGAAGAACAGATTTTCCACGATTCCGGGCAGAAATATAAGTAAGAGTCAGGAGTAGGATGGTGATGGTATTTCTGAAAGCCTCCTTTCTGTTGCGGATGCATGAGAACAAGCAAATTTAACCCTAATTTTCTTTGCCTTAGTTGTAGAAAAAAAATATGGAATGTACGCCTCCACACTAGAGAGAATCACCACTAATGTTCCCAGTACTGCCTATGGGCTTCCCAATCGCGGCGCCAAAGTGCCAGAGGCGCCTCCATTTTGGAGTATCCAAAGGCTGAACTGGAGCGATAGTACAGGAAACAGATATAAGATTGTCGGAGGAGGAGCCCAACGGAGAAAAAGTTGAACAGATTAAGAATAAAGATGAGTAGTTAGAAATAGATCCAGAATACTGGGTCTATCTCCAAGGCGATCTGGGATACGAGTATGGTGCTATACAATCTGCTCTAGGTTATTCAGGATAGAAAAGTTGTAAGCTAGTTCACCGGGGTTGTCAGTGAAATTAAAAGGCAGCCAAAGGCAAAGGTAGTGCTGGACATTGAAATCACCTAAAATGGAGATTTCAGGTTTTTCAGGAAAAGTTTCGGGAAAGTGGAATAGAATGTGCTCCACTTTGGAAGTGAGGTAGTCAAAGAGTTTTGGATAGCAAGTAAAATTCGGAGAAAGGTAGACACGGGCAACGATCTTGCAACGATCAACTTGGAAAAAGACTTATGGGTGTTTATAACCAGTGATCTCAAGTTTTCCAAACACTCGAAATTGGAAAGAATTGTAATAAAATGCAAGGTTATATTAAGAGGTAGTTCGCGTACCAAAGCAAAGAAGTTATTTTCCCTGTGTACAACGCGTTGGTTAGGCTTCACCTCGAGTACGCGGTGAAATTCTAGTCCCCATCCTTGAGAAAAGACATACAATTACAAAAGCTCGAGAATGTTCAAGCCAGAGAGACGAAACTAATCCCTGCCGGCCGTCACAAATCATACGATTGTAGTCTCTGATCTTAATTTGTATTCCTCGGAAAAGCATCGGCTCAGGTGCGAACTAATTCGGCTTTTAAACTTCTGACTAGGATCGACAACGTCGACCGTTCTGAATTTTGTACGCTAAACGCGAACCCGACTCGAAGTAACGGTTGTAACCGGGAACCGAAACGGTAAAATACGAAATATTTGTTGTAACCTTTACACGTATAGGATCGTCAATTATTGGGATTGGGAAAAGTACTATCTTTGAGGTCGTTTTTATCTCTTCGCTCAATGCGTTCAAAGACAATCTTGACCAATTATATTAGAGGATCTCCTCGAGTAAATCGATGCTCAAATGTGTGAATGAATTACACGGACAAGAGGAAGCCTGAAAGACCTTTCGGTTCACTAGGGGAGGTTTCTCTTATTAAACTGGTTCATTTTTGAACTATTCTAGCGGTAGTAGAAGCCTGGCTAGAAAAGACCCTCTCTCCCCACCCTCCGCTCCCTCCCTGCCAGAGGCGGTACGGAAAAAAGTTGAAAAATACCTTAGCCGTGGAAAAGTAGCCGAGGAAGTTTTACGGGAAAGAAGAGAATATATAAGGTAGCTCTGTAATTACATTATGCCCATAGAGATCGTACACTAGATAGCACCGCTGTACAGACCAACCACTAATATACTTATGCCGATCACACATCAACCACTTGGTATCGTTACAAAAACCTCGAACATATGGTTTTGATTTTATACAAAATATTTACAGCTCTATTTACCGAGATATCGGTCCAACAAAGACCCCATGACCCACTTCATGCTAGCCCCAAAAGGATTAAGATGAAGGTATAGGTTAAACTCTCCATGTCAACACCCATGCACCCTCAAAGCCACCACGTCAGCAAAGTGATGAAAAGCTTCTACAGGAAAGGAGTGGAAACAGGAAATAAGAACAGAAATCAGATTTTCTACACCCACACCATATCCTCACCCGTCACGTGCATCCAGCTACCTAAGAGAAAGAAGAGAAAAAAAAGAAATCGTGACGGCAGAAACGCAACTCTACCTCACCTAATCCATGACATGCATTAAAAAAAAAAAAAAATTATTTGTTATAAGATTATGTTTCTACAAAATATTTTTTTATTCATTCTTAGACATATTAACAAGGCCGGCAAGTGTGTGAGCATGTTTTCTGTAATTGGATATCTATCATGTGTATTTGTCTGCCAACTATTTGAATGTCGCCGAGTTAAAACTTGGGTCTCACGCCGTGAAGAGTGTTTATGCAGCAAGTGATATATTGAGTCGTTCATATTTGGCGGTGTTGTGCTACCACGAGAGTAGAGAAAATCACTTTCCGGCGAGAAATATCAGTGGGAGGTCCCTGTATCTATCCCCGTGTACTTGTTCCTTATGGAGAATGAAAGTGTTTCGTCGGTGATCACGTTTATTTGTTTATTTCCAGTTCCCACCTGTCCTGTAAAATTTCTCGGAAAATTTTCCGCCTGCAAATTGCCGAGTGTTTTCTTTCTTATTTCCGAACCTGCCCACTGTTCGAGATGGAGGATAAGGAGAAGGGAGAAACCTTTCTTTTCTATGCTAATTTTTCTCTGTTTGAGTGGTGTGCGTTTCATCGAAATCTACGGGTGCCATCTCGAGGCGACCGTAAAGTTATTGTGGCTCATTCACTTCCTTGTAACTCTCTCTCTCTCTCTCTCTCTCTCCTCTCTCTCTCAACTTTTTATTGGAAGGTGGTGGAGGGATTCTTTTCCAGTAAGGGAGGGATTTTGTCGACTGTGGTGTAATCCTCCGTTCAAACAGTCTCTGCCATTCTTATGCTAATTTCATCACAATCCTTTCCATAAACATGACAAACGGGTTAATTTTATAACAAATAAGATCATTACGTATTAACTGGGTTCATTTTTTATATATATATATATATATAATCGTCGAAATTTTTTCTGAAAACGACTGGGCAAACGACATCTGATCGACTTAACAAAATCGATAAGTTATTTTGGGTTAAATTAAGTTAAGTTATGCCAGGTTTGACTAGTTTAAGTTAGGTTGAGTTAGTGTTTTATTCGTGTGTAAACTAGGATTAAAGACATTTCTTGTGATTGTTCAGTCTTATCTCTCGTGTGTAATATTGATTTCTTTGTATGGCATTGGCAATTCAGAGGCGGTTCTTGGCTGGTGCATTGGGTAGGCAGAATATTATATATATATATATATATATAATTTCAATAAAGGTATATAATTATAACTATATATGTATATAAGGGTACTTACCGCAGCTGAGATTCCAATGCATTACAATAAATAAAGACAAAATAACTTAAGACTAACCAAAGACTAAGTGATTTGTATATTCACGCAACACCCCCCCCCCCCCCATCCCCTTGTTATCATACACCATTCGCCTATCAATCTTCTTCCTTTAACCCCACCCCACAAATCGTAGTTTCTCATATTTCTTCATACGGGATGGCTTGATAATGAGCGTAAGCGTGCAAAATGTATCGTTTAGTAGGAAAGTCCGCGCGCTGACTATATGTACATTTACTCCATATTAAAAATGGCATATATCAAACCGCCACACCAGTTGAATTTATATTATACATTCAAGGTAGGCAAGGCGTTTTACGTTGTAATAGCTAATATGAAAAAAAGAAATCGTATGATATTGGATTAAGAGGGCGCGATCGACAGATTTTATCTAATTGCGCTAACTTATATTGATATATTTATGCTTCTAAAGTTTGACAAAATTAATGGTCAGGCAAAGCCTACCCTACCTACCCTATAAAAACGCCTCTGATTATTTGGTATAATACCTTCAATAATGACCTTGCATTTGTCATATGGATAATGATAATTTAATATTAATACATACTTTAACTATTAATAATATTATTTATTTATTTATGATTAATTATAAAACTATCTATTTTATTTTTAATAAGAGTCCAGTAAAGCCTAAATCTTAAGGGCCAAATAAAATAAAATAAATAGTCCAGCTTCACAATTATTTATGTCATTGTAAATTGTAAAACCAACGTATTTATTTTATTATTAATAAAGGTTATTCAATTAAAAAAAAAATGTCGATTTTATGGCCTGTCCAAAGAGTCTCTACAAAGACGACATAAACACGAAACAATCTAACTGAACCTATAATCAAATTTAACTTAACCCAAGTTCAACACTAACCTAACCTTATCCAAAATCGGTCATCTTTATTTCAAAGATAATACAAGTTCCCGTATAAAATTAGAATTAAATCTTTATTACGACTCGCTCGTCTCCTCGTATTTGGTTGGTTGTCTATTTAACGTATAATACTTTTACGCGCAGACCACATTTTAGAGTATCAATTGGGCACCAAAAGATCGTAGTGGGGATATTTCCCTGACTCTTCTAAGCACGGTGCTTGAAGTGCAGAAAAAGGCTCGTGCATATATGTACAAAAAATCATGCCTTGAAATGTTATGTTTATTCCCAAAAAATATCAGCACGAAACATTCGAATTTCTATAACTTTTTAATTGTTATGTTATAATGTCATAATGTTTCAGACCAACAAAGACCCTAGGATCCACTCATGGCTGGTCTACCTAACTGTGTCCGTAATTGTGCATGTCCTCCGTGGTGGCGGAGGGGACCTACAATTTAACGTGGGTTCCGAACCACAAAGCCTTAATTTTACTACGTTAAACTATACCCAATCTCTCAACATATGCGTCTAATCAATTTTTAAACATGGTTATAGACGTGCTACTAATTACTTCTTCCGGCAAACTATTCCAGCTATTTACTATTCTATGCGTAAAAAAGTTTTTCGCAACTGCTGTCTCGAACCTTCTACTTGTCAACTTACACCCGTTATTTCTAGTCCTATTATATTGAGATAGTTCGAAAAAGCTATCTCTATCTACGTTATCGAACCCATTCATAATTTTGAAAACCTGGATTAGATCACCCCTTAGCCTCCTAATCTCGAGTGTAGTCAATTTTAACTCCTTAAGCCTATCCTCGTACGACTTTGACCTAAGAGACGGAATCATCTTAGTTGCTCGTCTTTGAACTCTTTCGAGTTTGTCTATATCTTTTCGCATATGCGGATTTCAGAATTGGATCGCGTACTCCAAATGGGGTCTAACTAATGATTTATAAAGAGGAACTATAATATTGCGCGATTTGTACTCAAAATTCCGAGCTATAAAAATCCTAACACTTTGTTCGCTTTATTGACCGCTGCTGTCCTTTGTTTCGCTACTTTTAAATCACCAGTGACTATAACTCCTGAATCTTTTTCCTGCTCTACGCTTGTTAATTCCTTCCCTGACATACTATACGCAAAATTACCGTTACGCGAACCTATATGTAAAAGTTTGCACTTATCGACGTTAAATCGCATTTGCCATGTGACTGATAATCAACGATTTTATTCAGATCTTCCTGGATTTTACCTCTATCTTCGTCATTAATCGCCCTACCACCCAGCTTCGTGTCATCCGCAAACTTTGAAACTGTACTGACTAGGCCGACATCTAAATCGTTAATATATA